>JAVRXN010000013.1:37861747-38206920 GCA_033556935.1 Timema podura | reverse complement strand
TTGGGGGAATATACCACAGATTTAATGTTGTCTCAGATTAAATTAGGATTAACTTACCAAACATATTCTTGAAATTCCCAAAGGTTATATTTATTGGGAAAACTCCCAAATAATTTAAATAAAACAATTCTCTCCATTTATATAACGATGCTATTTTTCACCTTAGTAAGTTTAAGAGCCTTGAAAAAGTTATATATTCTTACGCCAAATTTGTTGGAACGACTCCAACTATTTTCAATATATTATCGTTTCATTTATTTACTGGATCTATTTTCTCTAAATAAAGCTTAAACCATTTAAAATCGCCATTATTATTATTATTATTATAATATTATTATTATTATTATTATATTATTATTATTATTATTATTTCATTGATCTGGTGCCAAAATGACGTGAGCATGGCTCTTAGCCCAATGTGTAGGATGGCAATTAATGGAAATAAACCCAGTAAATTCACCCAATATCATTGCTGAAGGAACTACAGATCTTATGGAGAATAGCTTTTATCTTAGCTCTCTCTTTCTTAACTGTTGCCAAATCTCCTCGCTCTCAGTTATGTCAGAAGGAAATACGCTGTGGTAAGAATGAGCTACTGGCAACCTCGACTAACCAACGTTGCGAAACTTGCCTTATATTTTAGGGGAAATTGACCACACTAAAACGAGAGAAGACAACGCTGTTTCCCAATAGTTTTTATTATTATTATTATTATTATTATTATTATTATTATTATTATTATTATTATTATTATTAGCACCACGTCTTACTACCCGTTCGGGTTATACGCACTTACGCTAATGTGTAATGGTAAGATGATTGTGAGATGAAATGGAGGACCTACAGTTTAACGTGGAATCCGAACCACGGTGGAGGCCTGGCATTCCTCACATTCACAATAGTTACCATGCAGTTCACTCAGAGATGCTATCCACTGTAGGCCGGATGTCAGTCCTAACTTCTACCTTGAACAGAGCGTTAAATTATAATATTCACGCCAAGCCTCGCCTATGTACCTCATATCAAGAGGTCCGTAGTTCGTAGCTTCATTGTAATAGGTTACTTTTGTTAGACTAGTTTGCCGATGACAGGGAGATTGGGGATCGAATCCCAGCCAGGTGTATTAAGTTTTATTTCCAAAATGGTTTTACAGTCTACCTCCATGCATATAAACGCAACCTTTCTCATCCCTAACTCACTAGCATAAGTAGTAAGTGTGTATATATCCTGAATAGGTAGTAAAAATCGATGCTAAAGAAAGAAAATTGCTTTGTAGACTTTGTGTACTTATCCGTTAGTCCGTAGTCAGTAAGTTCGAAGTCCGTAAGACTCCTTAGCAAATGAATAAACATTAACTTTCTAGGGACCATTTCTACGAAAGGTAGCGGATAAACAATCTTAGGTAAATAAATAAATGAAAATCAAATTACGATGAACGCCTCAATTACAGTAAAGGAAACGGTTACCTTCTTATAAACGTATCGTATTTCCGTTTACCCAATTTGACAACAATTATTTCTATAAATATTTATTAACAAAGGCTATCGTGATTTCACCTGAAAACAAATGTAAAGTAAATACACGAAAATGTGTGTGTTTACCGAATTATCTTAAATTATTTTACTATGATGAGTTTGATTATATAACGTGTTATACTTTCCCGTTGGTTGACACGACATCACGTTATTAAAGACACACTGTGTAGGTACACTATTTAAAAATTATAAAGGACTTCATAATTCAACAACTACTCAAAATATTGCATTGATTGAGCTTCTCGTTTATGGAATACCCTATACATCAATTATAATGTAAATAACTCGGGTGGGGGTAATCAGTTGCGAAATTTAACGGCATTTTATGATACTTGTGTGTATATGTGCGTGTGTGTGCATGTGTGTGCGTGTGTGTGCGTGTTAACCTTGCTTTTGGCTCAACTAAAAATAACTCTTATAATACATGCCTTAAAAATGTGTCTACTATATTTTTATAATACGTTATACTATTTGTAATTAGTTCTAGTTCTTGTTACATTATATTGTTTGATTAATTGCATCCTTAATTCATTTAATTGTTAATTTTGATAAAAGTGTAAACAAAAGCGGAAGCCTAGCTTTGCCATTAATTCTGTAAGTTATTAGTATTATTATTACTACTATTATTCTGTATCTATATTAATGATCTAACTAGGTGTTATCTTAGACCGCAATCTCTACTTCCACCATCATACTAACCAGACCTGTGGTGTAGTGGTCAGTGCACGTGGCTGTGAGCCTAGGGGTCCTGGGATCGATTCCCGGCTGGTACCTTGGGTATTTTACCCGAAAGAGGAACCACCCCAAATATCATCAAAAATTGGACCAACTCTTCTCTCTTCGTGGATATTGCACACCAAACTCCGACCTTCACTGGGTGCATAGGTGCTTCACAAATGGCGTGCGGATGTTGTGCGACCCAAATGCGTGTATTCTGTGAGTTCGCGTAGCCACACACAGGTGGAGTCATGCCTCGTCTGTGAAACATATAATGGACAGTATGGCAGAATTTTGAACAATGAACGTCTGGAACCAACGTCAATAGCTCACTCTTTTTGCATTATCCAACTCCAGCAGTTGATGAACAGCCATCATCCTATATGGCTTCTGCTTAGCTATCTTCGCAGCTCTTTGACACATGGAGTAAGAGTATCCTGTTTTCTGCGACAGACGCCTTAATTACTTGCGTGGTGACCGCAACAGTAGCACCTGCACGTCCACAGCAACTTCCGGCTATGCAGACGAACGATGATTTACGCTTTCACTCACAAAAGTTCCAGTTGTTTCAAACTTGTGTACCAATGCCAGTATTGTGTTCCTCTCCGGAGGGTTGCTAACACCAAATTCCCTCCGGTATACTCTTTTAGGTCGCTGTTACCGAGTTTGTTATCCAGTAGGTTTTTCACAAGGAACAGCCGCTGCTGTTGCATGTGCTGAAACTTCACAACGAAAATAACTAAGACACCAATGGAAAAACAGGCGGCAAATCCTTACCAGTTGAGCTGCGCCATCTCTTAAGAAATAAATGAAGCTCCAAGAGCTCCCACGTAGTTTGAAAGCAAAACGAAGCATTAAGATGCATTCAAATAAAAAGCATTCATTTTCATCCTGTATTATTTACTATTATTTTGTTACTAAATGTGTCCTATTGTAATCTGAATCACGTGATGACAATGTATTTATTATTTTGTCAGCCACACTTTTTACTTTCTCTCTATCTTACAGGTAGAGAAAGTATTGTGATCGTCAAAAAAATCGAACTCGAGATTTTGATGAATTTTGACGTTTCATGACTCCCTGAATCCGAAAAAGTTGTTTTTGAATTTCCATCTGTCTGTCTGTCTGTCTGTCTGTCTGTACCTCCAACTAGAGCCTAAACTATTTTACCGATTGAGCTAAAACTTTATATCTAGGGTTTTCATAGGGTTGCACCGAGGGGTTTTTGGAATTGGATATCTACCCCTAAAATTAAGGGTAGTTTACTGAAGGAATAAAAGAGAAAATGTCGATTTTCTCAAAATCGGCTTTAACGATTTTGATTAAATTTCATTTATAAACATTAATAAATATTCCAAACAAAATGGCTACTCTCAATATTTCGGCAAAATGGCTTTAAGGGCTCCGGTCTGATGCGTAAATTAACATTTTTTACAATAGCTCCGAAACTATTTGAGATATGAAATTACTTAGCATTACAAATATGTATATATATATATTTATAATACAAATATTTTATTCGAAACATATTTTTATAAAATAAATAACTTTCAATCTATACCCAATTGTATATATTTTTTTAACTTTTTGGACATTAAATTAAATATTGCGGCTGTAAAAAAAACTAACCTGAAATGTTGATGGGTGTCGACGTCTCATGACCCCCCGAACCCTAAAAAATAGTCTTTGCAATGCCATCTGTCTGTGTGTCTATTAAAACTTAGAATTAATAGTAGTTTTATAAAGGGCGAAAAGAGAAAAAATCGATTCTCTCAAAATCGGCTCTAACGATTTTGATTAAAATTCGTATCTAGTCGTTGATTAAGATTATAAATAAACTGGCTATTTTCATTTTCCTATGAAAATGATTTTTAGGGTACTTTACAGAAGCGTTAATTTCCGTATCTCCACAACTATTGGAGAAACTAAACAATTTATCATTGCAAAATTGTAGGACTATAAGAAATAAAAAACTTTTATTTGACATATATTTCTATAAAAGCAACAGTTTCTGAGATATTTGCAAATATATTAATACAATTTTGTGAGCTTTAGTTGTAAACATATACTACTTAAGTCTTAACGCAATAATTCTCCAATGCCATAGAGTAATTAAATATAAGTATCTAAAAAAGTATGCTATTTTCCCTTAAAACTCTTAGGAGAAATGTTTGTACAACAATGATCTATCTCCATTTAGGACTCAATAGTCAATATTTACATTTTTTATTGGTCAAAATGTATAAATGAATAATTAAATATCAATGCGATGACTTGAAGATGTGCAACACTTTGACGATACTTGAGTTTATAGAAAGAGAGAGAAAGTTTGTGCGGTGCGCCGTACCATTTATTTAAAATATATTTTATCAGTGTTGGCCTATTTGAGATATCGACTGTTAGCTAGCATTTTAGTAGAGTAAAGGAAATTTAAATAAAAATTATGAACATTTATGACTACAAAGATAAAGAGTTACAGATTATGTCCATGAGGCTTTAACCGTCCTTAGCAATCAAAGCATATAAGTATTCCCAACAAAACATAGAGCATTATTCTTGGAAAGGAACGGGATTATAATTAATTCCTTCTTTAATGTATTAATTTTTTTACATACGAGCTATTCAAAAGCTTCCATTACTAAAATTCGGCACGAGTTTTATTAAATTTGTTTTGCTATCTGCAATATTGACTTGACTTGATTTTAATCTTTTACATATTCAACAGAAGGCTTTATGCATTCACCCGTTCTATTTGTCTGAATACGTGTATTTGCACAACGATGACATTTGAATGAATTTACAGATTCCAAGACTAAATTTGTTCCATACATAGGCAAGCACTTTTGAGAGATATTATTCTTTGGCTTTTTCTTTTGAAAATATGCATGTTTAAAGGATATGGTTGTAAAAAACCCTTTAGACAAAATGTTACCCCTAGGTCAACAAATAGTAGGCAAAAAAAAACACCGCCTAAAAAAACATATATATATTAAAAAAATCACAATGTAATATGTGTAGATTATAAAAAAGTTATATAGACCTATGTTTGACAAGTAGCTTACGTCAGCCAGACAGAAGATCAAATTAACGTCACTCATATCCAGTTCTCAGCAAATTCCGCCAAAAATAAATTACTCCCACCCACCCCACCCATCCCCGCAATCTCACTGCCAGTACGGGCTATCTGCATATGTATTATTTACGCTAATGTGATAAGTAATGCCCGTATTATGTTTACATGTCATCTTTTTTTTTGTCTTCCTCACAGACAATAGTAGGGATCATTTACGGTCCTCAGGGCGGAAGTGACGTCATAATAGTGGGGTGGGTAGTTTTTGGGATAGGGCCTTATACATAGGTACGGTTTTCAGGGCAGAGAGGGGAAGGTAGGGGAGGTATCGTGATGATGTGGGGATGTTGGAGGTGGGGTGGGATGGTGGGGGGGGGTGTTTATAGCTCGCGTGTGTTGGATGGTTCTGCGGGGGGCGGGGTTGGCAAGCGACGTCGACCGTGGGAGGGTGTTTTCTCTCTCTCTCTCTCTTTCTCTTACAGGGAAATTAGGAATGAAGAGGGGAGGGGGGTGGCAAGCTCTTTCGCGGCGGCGACCGCGGGAAGGGTGTTTTCTCTCTCTCTCTTTTTCTCTTACAGGGAAATTAGGAATTAAGAGGGGAGGGGGTGGCAAGCTCTTTCGCGGCGGCGACCGCGGGAAGGGTGTTTTCTCTCTCTCTCTCTCTCTCAAAACAATACATAAATATATTCCGTACAGTGGGTGTTATTATAAAATCTCTTCCTCTATCCTTTTTTTTATATATCTTCCATACAATGATTATTATAAATCTTAAAAGGGTACTCTCTATCAGAATGTAATCTAGAAAGGATGTCCTTCTCCCTTTCTCTTTCTTACAAGGGAAGCTGAGGGGTTAAGGTAGATATTTATTGATCCTGTAGACAAACAGCTTCTCTCCAAGACCTCACACACCTGCCGGAATCTTGATAACATCTGGAGGGTTCTCTTACACTGATGGGTGACTTCCGCTCTGCGACAAGAACGTGTGAGGGGGTGACTGTGAATATCTCTTCCTAAGGGTTGCAATATTTATTATTTCTCTCAGCTTGGTGAAAGACGACTTCCGCCCTGTGACATGGGAGCTGCGATAATCTTAAAAGAAAATATCTTTTCACACGTGAACATCTGCGTGAGTTGTTGAACTATGAACTTTCCGGCATCCCTGAGAAGATCTGATTCGGTTAAAGTCACACGCTCAGTAGAGGGTGTGGCTTGGAATACTCTCGAGTCATACGCTCAGTAGAGGGCGTGGCTTGGAATACTCTCGTTCCCTATATATAGAGCTAACCCTTTCTAGGAGAAATCATTAGCTACCATCTACATTCTAAAGACTAACAATGTCTAGTGAATACGCAGCAGTATTATTAAGTACGGTCGGGTCGAGTGAGATTGTATCGAGAAAGTTGACGGATTTAGAGATTGGTCACGGCTATCGTGTAACTAGTATAAAAGCTTTGAACACGCGCTTTGGCCGGAGAGTGCTTACAGTATTAGACGGGAAGTATAATGTATGGTTACCTAACCGTTTCTCACTGTTAACCGACGCGCAGCTAGAAGACGTTTCCAAGGCGGAGTTGCTGCTCGTATACAAGGGTATCTCCAAGCTTAGCAAGACGGCTATCTTAAACTTTGAAGGTAAGCGTACATTCAAATCACACACACATCCAATGTTATAGTTTTATGAATACTTACTCTTCATTTTTTAAAAAATGTGCTTAGTTATCAACCTTTACGGTTTAAACTTCTCTAGCGCCGTTTTAATGTTTTAGTTTTGTATCGTTTACCATATACTCTAACTAATAATAATTGTTAATTCTTTTTATAGATTCCTAGACTTATACTCTAATCGATTAAATAAAAAAAATGTTTTATAGATTCATAGACTTATACATACAAAGGATAAAAAAAATGTTTTTATAGATTCATAGACTTATACTAGACTTATACATTTATTTCCAAAGAATAAAAAATTTTTTTTTTATATATTCTAATTGATTAAAAATACTGATACATTCTTAGACTTATTCATAAAAAAAATAATTTTTTCTTTTTTACAAAAAAAGAATTGCTCATGAGTTAAGACATTAACTTTTTTACTTCAATGTTTGTATATCATAGCTCGTTATATTATTCACCCAATGTTATAGTTTTATGAATACCTACTCTTAATTTTTTAAATGTGCTTAGTTATCAACCTTTACAGTTTAAACTTATCTTGCACCGTTTTAATGTTTTAGTTTTGTATCGTTTACCATATACTCTAACTAATAATAATTGTTAATTCTTTTTATAGATTCCTAGACTTATACTCTAATCGATTAAATAAAAAAAATGTTTTATAGATTCATAGACTTATACATACAAAGGATAAAAAAATGTTTTATAGATTCATAGACTTATACATTTATTTCCAAAGAATAAAAAAAATGTTTTTATAAATTCTAATTGATTAAAATACTGATGCATTCTTAGACTTATTCATAAAAATTAATTTTTTCTTTTTTAACAAAAAAAGAATTGCTCATGAGTTAAGACATTAACTTTTTTACTTCAATGTGTGTATATCATAGCTTGTTATATTATTAGAATACAGAGAAAAAAGTAATAATCGTTATTTCTTTTTATTTAAAAAAGTTTGTTATATTATTAGACTTATATCGTAAAAAAAATTTTTTTTCTTTTTTAACAAAAAAATAATTGCTCACGAGTTAAGACATTAGCTTTTTTTACTTCAATGTTTGTATATCATAGCTTCATGATCTGCTATCTGTAAAAAAAAAAAAAACCAATACTAACTAGGTGTTCCTGTTTGTTTGTTTTTATAGCTGTCTCAGAGTCACTCGATGAGATCCTAGAGCAAGCCATACAGAAATGAAGAGAATAATGCGAGGAGAGTAGTGCCTGCTTAGAGCATAGCGTGCAAACTTAGAAACATGTCAGGACCCGCGGCAAAACGAGCTCGCCTGTCATCTCCTATCATCGTATCTAGACAGACTAACGGTAATAAGGTGTATACCCTCGATGAATTAACCTCTAATGAACAACTTTTAATTAAAAACCTGAGACATGATATCGCTCCTCGTGATGGGAAGGTATATAATGCTTACATAGAACATATACCCGGACAGATTAAGACCTCGAGCGTACTGATATTCGGGCAAGACGATATAAACGTACAGATACAAAGACTTATGACCCTGTCACGAAACTTAGGTATAGGATTTACGCAGTTTAGGCTTTACCTGGAGCCGCTAGGACTATCTATCAAACTTATCGAGCAAGCGTACGCCCAACGCATAAAGACGTACTCTATCACCAATGAACTACCCTATAAGGATCCTGTTCAGTTTCTCGTTGCGTGCGGGGATATTTACGTAAAGACGGTAGAAGAATCAATTGCAAATAACCCGATAAAGGTAAATTGTACTCTCATCTGCGAGTTTAGGCATCCTACCGAAGATAGAATTGAAAAGGGTTATTTCAACTCAACTCTATGCGATATATTTACCCTGATAAACTTGGAGGAGCTATATGAAAATAACGTGATCTTTCCACTCCTTGCTCAGATTGAGGCGTTCTTTTCTAGAGACTCGGGATGGATATATGACGGCACGTTGGAAATGAGAATAAATTTCTCGAAAAACTCGGTTTTCTCGATCGGAGCTCGTGTTCAAATCCCTGAAATTATAGCCAAACGTAGAGCGTTGATAAATGTACAATCTGAAGAAGGACTTTGCTTCCCCGTATCCGTATTGACGTGCCTCTTTGAACCGACGGGAAAAGCTCAACGTTTATCCTCTTATCCTAATTTTCGAGATGTGCTGAATCTAGATGGAATCCCGCTCCCGTTCGAAATGAGGTATATCGAACGCTTCGAAAGGCTTAACGATATATCCGTTAATGTGTACACCGCGAAACACGACGGGAGTGACTCTTATATTGACACTGCAGACAACTCTAAAACAGTAGTGATCGTTCCCGTGCACGTCAGCGCTAAAGAACGCGCCAGACATGTTCATTTATTCATGATAAGAGTGCACGGAACGGGAACATATCATTTCAGCGGAATCAAAAATCTGTCTCGGTTAATAAACCCGCAACTATCGTTAAATTCTAACGAAAGACGTAGGTACTTTTGCGATCGATGTCTGACCGCTTTTCTGACCGAAAACAAACTTGTAAAACATAAAGATACGTGTATAAAATTTGGCGCGGTAAGGAGTACATTCCCTCAAGGAGAGGATAAATTCCTCACGTTCTCACAGTATAAGCATCAGGAGAAAACAGGATTTATCGTATATGCAGACCTGGAGAGCTTACTCGTGCCGATAGAGACGAGCGATCCCGACCCGAAATTTTCTTATACCGAGAATGTACAGCGTCATGTGGCTTATTCTGTAGGTATGTACACTAAATGTAATTTTGACGATAGTCTCTCAGAGTACCGACGCTTCACGGGAAGAGATTGTACAGATCAATTTGTTGAAGCTCTCGTAGATACAGCAAAGCGCGTACTAGATTGCTATAGTACCGTCGTTCCGATGACACCACTAACGCTTGCTCAAAGAGATGCTCATAATACGGCCTCTCATTGTCATATATGCGAAAAGCCTTACGCGAATGATGATATTCGCGTTATGGATCATTGCCACTTGACGGGGCTTTATCGCGGGAGCAGTCACGCGGCATGCAATATTAATTACAAGAACCCGAGCCACCTGAGCGTAGTAATCCATAACGCGCGTTGCTACGACAATTTTTTCCTTCTTGAATCACTTGTCGAACGTAGAGAGACTGATCCGTTCACGGGAGAGAGCGTTCTCGTCAATCCGGGAAAAGTCAAGGTTATTGGAGAGACTATGGGAAGATTCAAAGTAATCATGAAATATATTCGGCACGGGTTTCGAGGGATCACGATTAAAATTATAGATAGTTTCAGCTTTCTATGTACGTCCCTAGAGAAATGCGTATCTTACCTTGAACCCGACCAACTTAAAATCACCCGTAAGTGTCATCCTGAGGATGAACGGTTCAAACTAGTCACTCGTAAAGGCGTGTTCCCCTATGACTATATAGATTCATTCGAGCGACTGAACGAGACTCAGTTACCGAGCAAGGATAAATTTTACAACGCACTCACAGATAGTCATATCGCTCAGGAAGACTATGATCATGCTTGCGAGGTTTGGCGACTATTTGAATGTAAGAATCTTTGGGACTACTCGAACCTCTACCTGTATACTGACGTAACGCTACTGGCTGACGTCTTTGAGAACTTTCGCGATCTCTGCATGAAGACGTATAGACTCGATCCCGGATGGTCTCTTACAGCTCCTAGTCTTGCGTACCAGGCTCTATTGAGAATAACCCGGGTACGGCTCGAATTAATCGATGATGTGAACATACATCAATTCATCGAGGGAGGTATCCGAGGAGGGGTATGTTTTGTGGCTAATCGGCACTCTGTAGCGAATAATCGGTATATGGACTCATTCGACCGTTCCAAGCCGGAGTCTTACCTTGTTTATCTAGACGTGAATGGACTCTATTCATTTAGTATGCTGTCCTCACTACCCTTTGAAGGGTTCAGGTGGCTCGAAGATGATGAAATTGATCGTTTGGATGTGCGAAAAGTAGAGGACGATGCGGAGACGGGGTATATCTTGCAGGTAGATCTCGAATATCCACGAGATGTACACGATGCTCATTCCGACTTGCCGTTCTGTCCCGAGAAGGGGATTCCACCGTAGGTAAGCACGAGAAATTGTTAACGACTTTAGCTGATAAGACTAGGTACGTCATTCACTACCGTCATCTAAAGCTATGTTTGGCGAATGGATTGAAACTGACAAGAGTCCACAGGGTTCTTAGTTTCAAGCAATCGCCATGGATGGCTCCGTATGTCAAGCTGAAAGCGGAAATGAGGAGTAAAGCGAGCAATCAGTTTGAAAACATGTTTTTCAAACTGATGAACAATGCCGCATTCGGTCGTCTTATATCTAACAAGAGGGCCTACCGTACGATAAAGATAGCTACCAGGTGGGGGGGGAAATTTGGAGCGGGTAACCTCATAGCTAGCCCAAACTTTAAAAACCGTACGATCGTGTCGGAAAACCTGGTCATCATCGAGATGGAACCGCAAGAGATTTACTTTGATATGCCGATTTATGCAGGATTCGCCATTTTGGAAATCTCAAAGGTAGTCATGTACGGTCTACATTATCAGGTTATGGTTCCCGCCTTCCCGGCAGGCGCGTTAAAACTCCAATACACGGATACGGACTCACTTCTCTACTACATGACTGTTGAGGATGCGTACCAGCGACTTATCCTGTTAGCTAATGACTACCTGGACACATCCGCCTACGGACAAGACAATGTTTACGGGATGCCTGTACTAAATAAAGGGGTGCTCGGTAAACTAAAAGATGAGACTCGAGGTCGGATCATCACCGAATTCATAGGTTTACGTCCTAAACTCTATTCATTCGCGGTACAAGGAGATGGCGAGACGCTCAAGGCTAAAGGGGTCAAGAGTAGCGCGTTAAGAACGCTTTCGTTAGAGGACTATCGTAATTGTCTGACTGATGCGACGATAGTCATGAGAGAGGCTCGTTCAATAAGAGCTGTAGGATTCAAACTTTACACTCAAAAATTCAATCGGGTCGCCCTATGCTCTATCGACGATAAAAGATATATAGTACCCGGTACGGTCAATACTCTACCATGGTATCATTACTCTATAAGTGAGCAGGCATCTACTTCCTCCCAAGAGGCGCCGATCGATACTGAGCCGTCGTCTTTATGAAAAAAAATAATTTTGTCTATAGTGTAAGTGCTAGTGATTAAGAAAATATTAATACAGTGCTTCTAAAAGTAACAATGTATATTCAAGATTTACAACTTTATCACTATTCGATATAAGATATAGTACTCGGTACAGTTAATATTCTATCATGGTACCATTACTCTATAAGTGAGCGGGCATCTACTTCCTTCCAAGAGCCACTGTTCGATACTAACCTGTCGTCTCTATGAAAAAAGTGTCTATAGTGTAAGTGATTAAGAAAATATTAATAATTAATGTCGATGTATATTCATGATGAAGAGAAAACAAAAAATTTTAAGAACTATACCTTTATCACTATTGTCTAAAGAAAATGTTAGTACTTCTAAAAGACTTGAGAAAATATTTATGTTGTACCACATATTCTGTAACTTTATCATTATTAACTGAAGAAGAAGAAAATACTAATTTAGTATGTATCTGTGTGTAAAAAATAGTATATCATTATATTCATTAAATGGGGTTATTGTGTGTTGTTTTTTATTATTATTTCTTTCATCCCTCCCTTCCTCACCCTCCCTCTCTAAGACTTATATTCCAAGAATAAAAGGTTTTTTTAGATTCATAGACTTATACATCTCTATCTAAAGAATACGAACAAAGTAATAATCGTTAATTCATTTATTTTTAAAAAAAGTTTTGTTACATTCTTAGACTTATACATTTATTTCCAATGAATAAATTTTTATAGATTTCTAGACTTATACTCTAATTTATTAAAAAGGTTTTACAAAGTAATAATCTTTAAAACATGATTAATACATTACAAGTATTCAAGAAGGATAAATGAAAAAAGTTTGATACATTCTTTCCTATACTTATCGTCTAATTGATTAAATACACCCTCTCCTCTAAAACTTATATTCCAAGAATAAAAGGTTTTTAGATTCATAGACTTATACATCTCTATCTAAAGAATACGAACAAAGTAATAATCGTTAATTCATTTATTTAAAAAAGTTTTGTTACATTCTTAGACTTATACATTTATTTCCAATGAATAAATTTTTATAGATTCCTAGACTTATACTCTAATTGATTAAAAAATGTTTTACAAAGTAATAATCTTTAAAACATGATTAATACATTACAAGTATTCAAGAAGGATAAATGAAAAAAGTTGGAGACATTCTTTCCTATACTTATCGTCTAATCGATTAAATTCAAAAGTAATAATTGATAAATTACAAGCTAGGGAGTATCCAAGAAAGATCGATTAGACTTATACATTTATTTCCAAAGAATAATTTTTTTTATAGATTCCTAGACTTATACTCTAATTGATTAAAAATGTTTTACAAAGTGATAATCATTAAAAACATGATTAATACATTACAAGTATTCAAGAAGGATAAATGAAAAAAGTTTGAGGCATTCTTTTCTATACTTATCGTCTAATTGATTAAATACAAAGTAATAATTGATACATTACAAGCTAGGGAGTATCCAAGAAAGATTGATTAGACTTATACATTTATTTCCAAAGAATAATTTTTTATAGATTCCTAGACTTATACTCTAATTGATTAAAAAATGTTTTACAAAGTAATAATCTTTAAAAAACATGATTAATATATTACAAGTATTCAAGAAGGATAAATGAAAAAAGTTTGAGACTTTCTTTCCTATACTTATTGTCTAATTGATTAAATACAAAGTAATAATTGATACATTACAAGCTAGGGAGTATCCAAGAAAGATCGATGAAAAAATTAAGAAAAACCTTTTCGATCTATTTGTCTCTGACTTAAAGCACTCGTTCAAGAGTTTCGATAGTTACGCATCCTTCAACTCGTCTCGTAGCTTCTTCTTCGTAGGCTCCTCGATCGCTTTCTCAGAAGTTTTATTCTTCTTTCCGAGCGTACGTTTAGAAGTGCCAGCAGTTTTCTTCCGTCTGACCGTGTCAACCTCATCTTGACCGCAGAAACATGATAACTTATCGAAATCGATGTACTCTTTATACTCGTTTATCAAGGCTATCATATGAAGCAATGCTGGAATAACCGAACCCGTATCGTTCCGCATCGCACTCTTGGTCAGATCGCAAAAGTTTTGGCTGATCAGACTTAAAATTCTTAAACCATTCTTGGAGTAGTCGGACATTTTCTGTGGCGCACGAGTAGACGGTACCGGAATGAGTGGAACACTTGTTTACGTTGTACAGATTTTTAAGCTTACTCAGAGAAGGGCAACCGAGATTGCCTAGCTCGTAAAAGTCGTACTTGTCACTATCGGCGCCGATGACACTCTGTAGCCAAGTAATCTTCTCAGTTCCTTTAATATAGATTGATAGTCGCGATGCGTACCGCTCTAGATGAGAAATCATGATAGAACGAAGATTCGAGTACTGTACTTCTCCGCCGTACCAAGATAGTCCGTGATAATAGTCGGTCACCCAATCTACATTCCTCCTGCTCGATGCGGAGAGGTCGTCGATCTTGAACGGAGGAAGGAACTTGTAGTTTGCTTCGTCAAAAGGTTCGAAATGTAGAACGCTCACCTCCTTGAATATGAATACTCTCTCATCAATCGAGTATCCTTGCACGTCGATCAACATACTGATCAAGATGAGAACGATGATGCGTCATTTATGATGTCATCTTGCTAACGTCGCTGCTTGAAGGGTTATAGCGGACTACTCTATCGTGTATGATGAGACAAAACGCCTTGGTGTTTGCAGGGATATTTTCCTCCGTCTCGAACGTTATACGACACGTCACCATACCGTCCTTGAGAGTATCTTCCTGTCGGCTGGCATCGAACACGACGACGGGTGCGTGAGACTTGAAATGAGAAGGATCAAGTAAAGGTAAAGAGGTGCTCGTTCCGTAGTACGAAGTCTGGAAATTAGCATAGTCTTCGTATAATTTCGAGAAGGAATCTTGTCTAAAGTCCAAGTTCATATCCTCATAAGGGTACATGATAGAATTTAGATAGAGTTTAGCATTACGTAAATTACAATGATCGAAAATACTTCTATCTGCAGCCGTCGTATTGTTCCGTCCAGTCTGAAGAGCGAAAACAACGTAACGAGGTTTTTCCAGCAAAGTTGACGTTTTCACAGTCCAATCATGCTGATTAGAAGTAGGTACGTTAGGGTACTCATACAATTCCCAAGTACGAAAAGGTAGCTCGATGATCCTTCCACTCTTGATGAAATTAAGCAGGTTGAGACGATTGATATCGTCAGTCTTTATATGCGGTACAAGCCAAGATATTTTACTTAACTCGATCCTAGAGAGTGTCTCCGCGACGGGAGGAGGCGCTCTTTGTAAAGCGTTGTTGTCGCTGGTCGAACGAACTAGCACCAGTTCTTGTTTCGCATTGATTAGTATTCGAGAATAGTCTTCGACGAATCCTAGTATGAGACGTAAAGGGATGCATACGTCAAAGATGCCTGTTTCCGCGTGCACGTGAACTCCTTCAAATCTCCAACCCGCGTTTGAAAGATGAGTCTGCTCACCGTTCCTTATAGATAGATAGTTTTTAAGCTGAGTCGAAATGCCTACATCTCTCGATTGATCAATCTCTATCCCGTTGATCTCATAGGCGATTCTTGAGAATAGATGCAGTATTCCGTTATTAACAATCCTTGAAGTACTTCCGGGTTCTCCCGTATTCAAAAGTAGTCGTCCTTTGATATGTAGTAGAGAACGGTGAGGTAACGTGTACAGTCCTTCTTGTTGGATAGATATCCTAAGCTCGTTCCCGTTAGCTAACGGTCCGGGAATTACGAGGCGTAGGAATGATACTGGAAACTGGTCAAGGCCGTATCGAAAGCGGCGGAGTCTCCAATGTTCAGAATGTCCACGGCGTCATCCATTATTTTCGTAACGAGTAGCCTAGACGTCTTAAATATTGTTTATTTGTAGGTGTTAACACTTTCACTGTTCTTCTCTCAATGTTTCGAGGAAGATGACGTCGTCTCGTTTTATCTAGTACGAGTCCCATCCCCACCGACTCGTTTCAGATGTATACGTAGCGATATCGTTTCGTCTCTAAAGTTGACGATATCTCCTCGTTCGTCTATAAGTCGTACTGCGATAGACTCTATTACTCGCTTCGTTACCGGAAGGTAAATGATATTGTTCGGCGCTTCCACTATCTTATAGCCTGGCGGGACGGTCATGCTGAACTCGTGCAAGGTATGACTCGGTTCTCCGTTGACGTAAGCCCCGCTAGCGAGACTACATTCTACGCGGATCACATTCACGTGAAGAATATTCACGGTATTGGTAGATATGTGCGTCTTCCCTGCGGGAAGTACGACGGAGTCGAACCCCAGCAAGGATGCGAACGTGCCAGACCGGGTAAAGTCAATAGGTTTATTGCAAGTGATATAGCTCTTTAAAGTGCTAGGGTCACCGATAATCGAGAGCTTTACGTTACTCGAGACTTCTCTTCGCAAGAATCTGTCCAACGCCTCAAGTTCATAGGTACCCGGAGGGACGGTATACTCTTTACCGTCACAATAAAATTTATTATTACGTTCGTCGATGTTCGGTATGGAATTGAACGTCGCCAGATTGATCAGTCCGATGAACCATTCTTCTTCGCGATTCTCTTCTCCGAGCAGGATATGCGGGAAGTAGTTCTCAGTTAGATTCGAACTCTGACCCGTCAGTGTAAGTGTCATAGACATATTTACTAAGATCGAACGTCAGCGCGAGTATTTAAGGAAAGCTAAACAAAGATGGCCGCATAAAACGGTTCCGTACTCTTGATAGCGCGTATGATTATAGGTGATAGGTATTCCTCCGAGATATCGAACAAGTTCGAGTGGCGGCCTTAGATCACCGAAACTATCGAAGTAATCCGCCCGCTCGCCGTTTTTCTTATACGCCACCCAATGTGTACCCTTACCACTATCATTATCAAGATTGATGATGCCGCTCTCTATGCTCCAAGGGGGGCTGCTAGGTAAAGCATCCCTCGCAAATACTCCCCTAAAAAAGTGGATTTTTAACTTGCTAGCGTACTTGCGCAGATCCGTTTCAGTAAGGGCACGTTTAGGTAGTCATTTTTTTTTCGGGTAAGGTTGTAGATACATCCCTTTCCCCATGGCGATAGCCTCGAGCGTGCGATTATGTCTCTGAGCCTCGTTCAATTGTTTCGTATTCGCCTTCGCACTTTGTACAGCCTTCGTGATTCCCGCAGCTCCTCCGGCGACGGCTCCAAGCGCTGCGATCAAAGGTAGTATAGGTAGAATTCCACCCTTCTTCTTACGGCGAGTAGTAGTAGTAGCACTCTGTTGACGACGTCGAGCTTTCTTCTTTAGACCGGAACCCATCTTGACTTTAGCTTTCATCGCGTTGACGACAGCCCACGCGGCAGCTTTCTCGTTCAACTTCGAGTCAGGTGCGAGCAATCTTTTCCACGATTTCTCGATAAGTTCACGATCTGCGGTATGACGTCCTGCAAGATCTTTCACCTTGGAGTAGCTGATATCGTGTTCTTTACAGTATCGATCTAACACGTTTATTCCGGGATCGCCTCGTTTCAATCGTTTATCCAACTTTGTTCCCGGCCCGCAATACTGGTATCCGGGTATATGCAGCTCAAACGGCAGATTATTGATTATCTTATCCAACAACCCCTCCTCTTCTTCGCCTCATGACACGTACTGATTCCTATTTATATAGGTGCGTGCATTATATAGATGAACTAGTCGACATGCGGCTCGAGAAACAGACAGACTCTTTAACTGTACGCAACAACGATCACGATGCAGGTAGAGCTTTACCTCAGAGACACGGCACGTTGTTGCCTGATACTATCCGTTGCATCATCTGCGGACCTTCGAATTGCGGTAAAACCAACGCTATGATCAGTCTGTTGGAGGAACCTAACGGTCTACGCTTCAAGAACGTGTACGTTTACTCTAAATCGTTATACCAGCCCAAGTATCAACGTTTATCGAAGATTCTCTCGCTCGTCGAAGGCATGGGCTATTTCCCTTATTCTGACAACGCGGAAATTATCACGCCGTCCGAGGCCAAACCCGACTCTGTATTCATTTTTGACGACGTCGCTTGCGATAAACAGTTTAATATACAGGCTTATTTCAGTATGGGCAGACATAAGGCTATAGACTGTTTCTATCTTTGCCAGACGTACTCGCGCATCCCGAAACAGATGTTGAGAGATAACGCCAATCTTCTCATCCTATTCAGGATGGACGATACGAACCTGAGACACGTTTACGACGATCACGTGAACACTGATATGACATTCCAAAAATTTAAGGAAGTGTGCTCGCTGTGTTGGAAAAAACACAAGTACGATTTTCTTGTGTTGAGTAAAGATCATGAGATTGATAAAGGGCGATATCGCTACGGTTTCGATACCTTTATATTGCATGATTGACATGAACGCATATTCAGTAGGCGATAAGACATCATGTCGTCCATATCTAAATTCGGTCATAGTCTCTACAAATATAGATCTCTCGTCGAGACGGAAGGAAATCTGACTTTAAACTCTCAAGGGTATTTCGACGCTAGATCGAAGAGGATCGTCAACGTCGAGACGCCCATCGCATCTAAGGATGTCTGTAACAAGTCTTACGTCGATAGGATGGATGCGAGACATAGTAACGAGCAGATACTCGCTCTCAACACTGCCAAGGACGCCATCAAAGGACAGATGGAATCGTTGATCGAGAATTTGGAGAACGATCGAATAAAATATGCCAACTTTGAGAAGAGTAGCCATCAAGGGATGGAGGAGGTGTGGAAACTGGCTCGTCATCATGAAGATCGTCTCAACGAAAATAAAACGGTGCTTGACGCTTTAGGTCCAAAGTTGCTAAGCCTAGAGGAATCTTTCGCGATACAACGAACCGTTTACACCGAATTGAACAATATGATAGCGAGAGGTATACTATCCGTAAAGGGGGCAGATAACGATCGACTTTACGATGCGGGCGGCTTAGTTTTACGAAACATAGGTACGCCTTCATTACCTTCAGACGCCGTGCCTAAAGCTTATGTAGACTCTACGGTAAGTCATGGTTTCATCTACATCTACTTGGATTCAAAACCTACGAGGAAGGATACGAAACATTTCGAATTGGCTCTAACGGGTGAACGTGGTTATAAGTTCAAGAGGGCAGGGATCGTTTCAACGATGATCATGAACTTGAAAGATGTTATTTGCTTGTTGAATCTTAAAATTATCGACGATCCTCCTTTCGAGGTGTCCAAAGATGACTCTATATCTTTCATGCTAGAAAAACGCTTGACAACGACTCAGATTTTACACGTCGAATTAGGTTTTACTTACGTTTAGATATAATGAACCGTTTCTTCGTCGTAAGAGACATTCGCACCTTACATCATGTCGACGAAGGTCACGGAGGATATCATAAAAGCGAGTAAGATTATTAAACGAAAGTATAAGCAACTACGCGATGCCCGACACGAGTCCGAGCACGTCGTGAATGAAACATTCAAACCTATCACGGATCCTCTAAGCAAGATGGTGAAGGCGCTCGCTGAACCCGAACCTGAGGAGGTAGAAGTATCGCCTGAGAGATTGCAGAACAGACATCTATTGGATACTTATCTTTATTCGTCTCGCGCGCATTCCGATAAGACCTATGGAGTCCGCCATGAAGGTAACTCCACCAAGCTCGGAGATACCCGTATCGTATTCGACGGGAGTGACGGTACGATACTTCTCAACAATATGACGATACCGTATACCCGAGGGCTATTAGAATTACTCTTCAGAAGAGCACCCGCGCATTATACTAAGGAGGATCTGAAAGTATACAAATCTATGCTCGAAGAAACAAACGCGCATCGGTTGAGAAACGAGCCGTACGCCCGTATCAAGATGCGCGCGGGATCAAAGTATTCGTTAATCATCAAACCTATGTTTGAGGAGGAGCTCGAGGGCGACGGTTTATACAAGATGGAGACAGGACGAGGGATCGATTATACCTATTGGGACGATCCTAACGAATTGGTCGATCGATTACGACTCTTGCAAGCATCTACAGAGGCCGGTCATTCCGCTCACCAGAACGAGATCGTTTCCATCATTGAGGAACTACGCGAGGCTGGAATTATCGTATAAAGACATTCATCTCATCGGTATTTTATCATAATCATGTCCACCGTCAAGTGGGGGATTGCACTCGAACTTCATCGTCCTGCAAGACGACGATTCCCCCGAAGACATGTTAGCGTACGAGGCTTGAACGAACTCCTTCAGGCTGATCTGGTGGAGATGATACCCTACTCCCGATCGAATAAGGGGTTCAAGTACCTTCTCACCGTCATCGACGTGTATTCCAAGAGGGCTTGGGCCGCACCTGTCAAGACTAAGACGGGTAAGAATGTCAGCACCGCAATGGCTCTCCTCCTCGACAAGGTGACCGGCAAAGGTTTACCTCCCGTTCGTCATCTCCAAACGGATAATGGGACAGAGTTTTACAACGCGGAATTCAAAACACTCATGAAGAGAAAGAGAATCAATCACTATTCTACATACAGCAACGTCAAGGCTAGTGTCGTGGAACGATTTAATCGCACTCTCAAGAACATGATGTGGAGGAGGTTCACGGCTAAAGGATCATATCAATGGATAGATATGATCGATTCCTTACTGGATGAATACAACCGGACTGTACACTCGACCATAAAGATGAAGCCTATAGACGTCAAGGACGACAGACTTTTACATACAGTCTATAAACGTCTCAAGATCTCGGATTCTACACCAAACATATTTAAAGCGGGTGATATAGTCCGTATCAGTAAGTATAAGGACGTTTTCGAAAAGGGTTATACCGCAAACTGGTCGACCGAACTGTTTAAAATACGTAACGTCGTCGAGACTAATCCTAGGACCTTCCTACTCGAAGATATGAAGGGTAAGCCTATCACAGGAGGATTCTACGGTAAGGAGCTTAGAAAGACTTCGTATCCGGATGTTTACCTTGTAGAGAAGATAGTCAGACGTTCCGGAAATAGAGTATACGTCAAATGGTTAGGGTTTGACTCTACGCACAATTCGTGGATCGATGCGAAGGATATAGTGTAGAAGGAGGAGAGGGGCGCGTCCCCCTCCATTCCGAGCATAGACGCACAATTCGTAGATCGATGCGAAGGATATAGTGTAGAAGGAGGGGAGGGCGCGTCCCCCTCCATTCCGAGCATATAAAGCGGTCGCGAGGTAGAGAGACGCTTCACATTCGATATGTTTAGACAGTTGGGTTACCGTCTGGAGGACATGAGCGATATTAAGATCTCGAACGGCGGCTTAGAATACTACATCGCGGCGGTTGACAAGGGCTACAGCGAGCACTGTGATTCTTCCATACACTGGCTCGGGAGTCATAATCCCGGAATGTGGGAATCGAGTCAGTCCGTCGAGCGCTGTTCTACATCATGCCCCGTCTACAACCTCAAGGAAGGGGACGAGTCGCAAATTCTCCAGGAGGAGGAAGACGCTTTGTGCGCGGCGTTGGATCGGATCGAGCGCGAGGAACACGATCGGGTCAAGTGCATCTCCGAACTTGAAAAGTACCGGACCTACAACGTCCGTCGTCTAGAAGGAGATGAAGAGGTCAGTGAAGCGGAGGACGAGCCGAACATCATAATGCTAGACTGTGTTGGCAGAGTTCGTCTTCCGGGTAAAAACTTTGGTGCGAGGTACAGGAGTCGCTTTAACGCTTCACAGCGAGGACTGATATATCTAGGAGATGACAAGTACGAGCTATTCAAGTGGTGAAGCGCCTAAGTCGGTCTTTTCGCGCGCGCGCGCGTGTTTACCGAAGTCTATAATCACCGAAAGACTTTAGAGAAAGAGATTTATCGTATGCACTGATTAAAAAGACTTTATATTTTTTCCGAGAGAAAGAATTTTATTTTTTAATAATCTTTGTACTGAATATATATGTATGTATGTATGTATCTTCGTAATCTTAAGAATATACACGTTAAATAAGAGTCTGTACTATTTATTTAAGTTTACGATCCCGTTAAGAAAGATGAAAAAAGATAAAGGAAGAGATTTTAAAGAAGGTATTTAACCTTAATTCCTAATTTCCTTGTAAGAGAGAGAGAGAGAGAGAGAATACATAGAGATAGAGAGTATCCTTTTAAGATTTATAATAATCATTGTATGGAAGATATATAAAAAAAGGGATAGAGGAAGAGATTTTATAATAATAAGACCCACTGTACAGAATATATTTATGTATTGTTTTAAAGAATCCATACTATTTAACCTTAATTCCTAATTTCCTTGTAAGAGAGAGAGAGAGAGAGAGATAGAGAGTATCCTTTTAAGATTTATAATAATCATTGTATGGAAGATATATATAAAAAAGGATAGAGGAAGAGATTTTATAATAACACCCACTGTACGGAATATATTTATGTATTGTTTTGAGAGAGAGAGAGAGAGAGAGAGAGAGAGAGAAAACACCCTTCCCGTGGTCGCCGCCGCGAAAGAGCTTGCCACCCCCTCCCCTCTTAATTCCTAATTTTCCTGTAAGAGAAAAAGAGAGAGAGAGAAAACACCCTTCCCGCGGTCGCCGCCGCGAAAGAGCTTGCCACCCCCCTCCCCTCTTCATTCCTAATTTCCCTGTAAGAGAAAGAGAGAGAGAGAGAAAACACCCTTCCCGCGGTCGCCGCCGCGAAGAGCTTGCCACCCCCCTCCCTCTTCATTCCTAATTTCCCTGTAAGAGAAAGAGAGAGAGAGAGAAAACACCCTCCCGCGGTCGACGTCGCTTGCCAACCCGCCCCCCGCAGAACCATCCAACACACGCGAGCTATAAACCCCCCCCACATCCACCCCCACCTCCTACATCAACACATCATCACGATACCTCCCCTACCTTCCCCTCTGCCTGAAAACCGTACCTATGTATAAGGCCCTATCCAAAAACTACCCACCCCACTATTATGACGTCACTTCCGCCCTGAGGACCGTAAATGATCCCTACTGACAATGCTTATAAATACATAAACTCTGTTAATGATCCTCTTGTTGAAGAAATATATATTTTATAGGAGAATTTTGATCATTTATTTGTCACTTTTGAGGCATTTTTGAGTGATATTATGGTGTGATGGAAGGGGACGCAAGAAAAGGCCTGTGGTTCTGCAGTTTTTATGGCGAAACATCTTTTTGGTCAAAATAAATTAAATATCGCTCCAGTACAAACGTACAGTTTTATGTTCTTCCCATGGTGATATCAACAGTTGTTGAATATCTTTCATGAACATAGTCGCATTAGACGAGAAACTTTTTAAATGAAGAGAAAAAGTTGACATTAAATTCCAGGACACCCTTGACAGATGTTAAAGGAATTGTGAAGTCACCATGTGAAGAAAACAAAATTTTATGTTTGTACTGGAGTAATATTTTATTTATTTTGGCTAAAAAAAGTTTTGCTATTACAAATATAAAAACTCTGGCTTTTTCTTGCACCTCTTCCATCCCACCTTAAGGCGATTGGCCCTTTTAATTTGGCGTGGAAATGCAGAGCTATGGGAACAAACAGTTATCTTCAAGAATTTTTATTGTTTTGTAATTTTCTTTTCAGAAATGGTTTGTTCAAGAATAGAAGCATGTTAATCAAGTTATACATTTTTATATACATCTTCTCTATAATTTTAACATGATCAAATATTGATAAAATTGACTTTTTCAATAGAAAACTGCCGGCTTCACAACAAGAAATAAGAAAATGTAACAATTAATAAACATCGATACATTATCTCAGAAGGGGTGTTAAAAATACTAACATAAAAATTTCACTCGTTCTCGAGAAAACTGATATTTCCAAACGTATGATTTTTCCGCAAGACCTGTCCGGTAGCTAGCGCCATCTACGGTTTCCGTGATCCATCTGTTCTTGTTGACGCGGAAGGATACTTTGGTCGGTTATGAAGCCACGCCACGTCTTACACCCTCCCACCCACCATCCCACAAAATAGGTTTTAGACTTGCACTCGACAGGGTCTAGGGCCTTAAGTAATTCATGTGAACACATATGTGTTTAGTAATTCTAATGTTTTATAAATACATAACTTTTTTCAACACACATTCGTCGGTGTGAGAAGATAATGTAGACTATTAACTTTAAATTATGTTTGCTTGTACGGTTGCAAAATCCAAACACTGCAACTAAGCTTGTAAAGTGACGAGGGTTGCGTTGGCAGGGGTATTTCTGAAGCATATATTTTTAAATCACTATTATATTTATCAGAATGTTGGAGTTATTTGTTAAAGGCTTTTCATTGCATATGTAGTTTTTAGTCTATAAATTTTTAAAGTGGATGTTTGATTTAGTTGTGCGCAATTATTACGAGTTTTTGTTCATATTTTAAAGTCATTTTTGAAAAATTTGAAACTATATTATAGAATATTTAGGTCATTTTATAATTAATTACTATAATAATTTTTAGGTCATCAAAATCCGGACCCTGGTGATACGGATGAATAAGATTTATTTGAGGAAATTTAGGCCCTACTCAGATTTTCATGGTGGAATAGCGGGAAACATTTAGGAAAATTCATTTTTAGTACACCTGGCCGGGATTCAAATCTCAACCTCCACCGTCACCAGCAAACTAGACTAGACAAGCTGACACTCAGTACGATGCTGGTTGTGATATTATCCATGAAGCTGCACAATGAATTAATTAATCGTAATTATACTGACCACAGCTAAATAATAAATAGATTGTGAGTTTAATGTATAGCATGGAGGTAGGTTTAGTCACGCTATTATATCTATAAAGGGGTGAGGGGGGATAATTTTATTTGATCCTATGAGTTGGCTTAAGTGTCACTAGTCTATTTCTTTCTCTTTCCATCCACTCCATGCATACTTTCATCCTTATCTTTAAATTTAGGTATACCTTTACTTACTTACGAATGGGCATTTACCTTTAAGAAAATATAAGCAAATCTTTCTTTGCGGTAAATCTAGAAAACATTCTACGATATTATTAGTGTTATTTTAAAGGAATCAAGAAATTCCAGGAATTTAAATCACATGATTTGATGTTTAAATACCCCTACGTGGAAGTAGATTTAGTAAATTTTCTTAGCTGTCAGATATGTCCATCCTTGAGAAAACTGAGGTATAGTTAGTTGTGTTTTGGATGGTGTAAAAGTAGGCAACATTTTTGCCGCCTTAAATATTTCATTAAAATAAAATGTTGGGTTTGTTTTTATAAAGCATTAGAAACTCGTTCATCCGAATTTGATGGAACCAAGTCCCAACCGTAAATTCAGAATATTAAGGTTAATCTTTAATTTTGGAAATTTTTCACTCTTAAGGATGTAAAAAAATTGACATATGTACTACATCGTTGACAAAACACATTTATGATGTCAATACCTGCCTTTCGTTTACCCTGAAAAGTACCTACAGTATAATTTTGGGAGGAAGGAAGAACATTATATGTTAGTTACTAGAGTTAATAAAACAATATTAATATATTCATACAGCAAGTCATGTTATCTGTAGATGTCACGCTTTATAAATATTATCAATACCTATGAAAATTGTTAAATTTTATCAATGTTAGCAGCTAATAAATAATTTTGATTTTCTAAACTATTCTTCCAACCAAAATCAGGGTATAGCAAGCTTTCCTTGCCTAGTTCCACTATGGGGCAGGTTATAGGATGGGCCCATAGTGTAATCAATCAAGGTAAGACTGCTACTTTTCAGGGTTAACGGAGTGTATAGTTGACATTCATTCCTTTAAACCTAGGTCACGTTTCAAATTCTACTTTTTAACAGCAACTGTAGTGCTACTCCACTATATTGGGCAGGACATGATTACGTAAAATAGAAGCTTTTCAATTAATATTAATACAGTTTGTATTAAGATGGGGTGCTAGTGAGCGTGAGTTTAGGGCAGTAATTTCGACGTTTTTATAGCATAAATATTTATTTGGCCAAAATAAATCAACTATTTCTTCTATAGAAACATAGAGTTTAGTTTTCCGCACATGCTAATCTCAACAGTTCTTTAATATCTGTCAAGGGTGTCCTGGAATTTAATGACAACTTTTTCTCTGCATTTAAAAAGTTTGTCACCAAATGCCGCTATGCTAATGAGAGATATTCAAGAACTCTTGAGATTAGCATGTGCAGAAAACTAAACTCTATGTTTCTATAGAAGAAATATTTGATTTATTTTTGCCAAAAAATGTTTATGCTATAAAAACTGCAAAATTAATGTACTAAACTGGCGCTCATTAGCACCCCACCTTAAGTTATTTATAATCATAAGTATGTCTCGGATGAACTATAATTTGTATAGTCACGATTCGGATAGACGGGTGTATATTATGAATACAATACATAAGTTTTATTGTATAATTTGTTGGCCTGTAGTTTTTTTATTTGTCCCCTTAAGTGTCCAAACGTCTGTGAAAACACCTATAAATGAATAACTTTGACTTACAATATTTCCAGTTTTGACAGTAAAAATATTACCAAACGTCTAAGTGAGCCTACCCTTTTAAAATATATACCCGATTTTGGAAAGGTATATTTCCATCATTATTTTTGTAGAGAAATATTATAGTTTGAAAAGTAGATACAAAATATCTACACACAAACAGTTATAAATTCATTGGTTCTGCTATATAAAACAATAAATTTTACTGCCTTAGCTTGTTAGTACATTGTTTTAGCGCCTGGAGCAGTTGAGTCTACATTACCCTTAAGAGCCCATGTCACCCCACCTATAACGTTTAACTTAAGTAGGTAATACAACTCGAACCATACGTCACATCGTTGTGCGGTTTTCTGTATTAAACTTTAAAAAACATTAGTCTTAAGACCAGTGAAACATCATCATTTTATAAAAATACATTAAAATTTAAATATAGTTATTTTAAAATTTAAAAAACAAACCAAACTAAACTGTTCCTAATTTTCAATGTTGTAAAGTGAATAATATAGAAACCCGCCCTAACAGGCGATATCTGGTTCAAGCGTGATAGTATATTCTACCTCCCGGTTAATCGGAGTGACTTAGGTTATATAGTGCAAGGTTGATGGAGACGAATTTCAATGATCCAATGATCTCCTGAAAATAGATACGGGAAACCACATCACAGATAAAATCCCCTACGAGTGAAAACGCTCTGGAACCAAACTACAGCCTCCTATTTAAGAGTAATAAGAGTTACATTTTCCGTGTAAATAACTCACCTAATGTTGAACACGTCAGCCCCGTAACTCCCGTCTTCTTGGCGTGGTCGAACCAGGAGTATCGGCTGTCTTAGGAATGTGTTCTCTGTTGTGTTGGTAAACGGTTGCGTAATAACTAAACGTCGCCTTATGCTCGGCACATGATACATTTATTGGAACCATTCTTCTTATGTAATTTTTTGCGGACATTCGCTTAATACATTCGCTGTATTCAGAACCATCGACTTTATTGTTGATAAATATTTATTTTTAATATGGAGTCAAAAAACATGTCTAAAATACTTGACTGTTCACATATGTATAAATAAAAAGTCAACATTCATAGTAATAAAAATAATTGTATCACGTATGTATTTTAAAAATATCTCCTCGTTATTTAAAAGCCTATTAAAACTTTTGGAGCATCACAACTTATTAAATATTTGTTTAAAATGTTTTTTTTCAAACACGTTAAATCAATTATGTTGCTCTAGTTTATATATAACAAGACATAATTACATTCCTAGTGAATAAAGTGGATGGAATTTAGCTAAATAAGATCAAACATATTATATCTGATAAAGCTAACTAAACAAAATTATCTTCAAAACATTCATCATTTTAATTTATTTAATAAATTAGCTAGCTAACAAAAATAGGGTAAGACGCAAAATAGGAGGTAATTTTTTTAACTGATATGTACTCTCGACAAACAATTATCTAGTAACTCTATTTAAGTTAATATTAGTCACGATATTGTTAATTTCCACACAGATAATACTAGTGCTATTATCTATCATTGCTAAATTTGAGTAAAATTAAATATAATCTCAAAGTGATATTAAGTTATCATCGAAGTCAATGTTCTACCCAATTGTTTTAACATAAATTAAAAATTAAATTAAATTAATTAGAAAATGGTACTTGAACTTTGAAATCAAACCTGGAACCTTTGGCTTAGCACGCAAATACTCTATCACTAAGAAATCTAAAAGCCTTATCATCATAATGTGGCAAACTTAAGTTACAAATCAAGAAAAATATTAATAAATAGGTTTTAAAATCGATTCTAGTTCTCCTATGAAACAAATAATTAAATGTAGTCTAATTGAAAATAAAATGTGGTTTTAATCAAGCAATAAAATAAATTCTCACTGCTTTTATTCACACGCACGCACTTGGATTGTTTAGTTGAAAAAATAATTGAGATAAATCTATTTTGGATTGGGTCTAAATATCATATATTTTGACACTTGATAACGTGTCACCCTCAGTATTTATCAATGATGTATTGTTTCTTGTCCACGTCATTTGTTTCCTTATATTCTCTTGAGTCTTAATATTGAGACGTTTCATCTCTTCGTTCATACACACTTACCTATACACTTTATTAGCGTATTTTTCTCTGTTTGATTTTTGAGTTTAGTACGTTTTACCTTTTCACGATTACAAACTACTCCACATCCAGTTAATTAGCGTCCTTATCTTTTATAAAATCATGAGCTTAAGACGTTTCACCTCTTCACAATCACACACCATTCCCGATACACTTCATTGGCGTCCTTATCTCTTATTGAATCATTAGTTTAAGAAGTTTCACCTCTTCACAATCACAGACTGTTCCCTTTCCACTTCATTGGCTTCCTTATCTCTTATTGAATCATGAGTTTAAGAAGTTTCACCTCTTCACAATCACAGACTGTTCCCTTTCCACTTCATTGGCTTCCTTATCTCTTATCGAATCATGAGATTAAGACGTTATCACCTCTTCACAATCACAGACCGTTCTCTCTCCATTTCATTGGCATCCGTATCTCCTCCTGAGTCTTTAACTTAAAGCGTTTCACCACTTCGCGATTACACAGTGTTCCTTAGTCACTTTATTGGCGTCGCTATCTCTTCTTGAGTCTGGTTAATTTTAGTTACAGATGAACCTTTTTTTCTCAAGCACTTGTAATAAAATGTAACATCAGCTGCAAGCTACTCAATGTGTTAACCTATCGTTCCAACAACCCCGCACGGGAACAACACTAGTACAATATTAGGCGGAAGGGCGCGACCCCCCCGCGTGTGGTATTTGGCGAGCATGCTACCTGAAACCCCGCGGTACTGAACGTGATGTGTGTACGTGGACTAATATGGACTAGAGTGAGGGTGAATGCGATGTTCATATGGCGAGGCAAGGGAAGTACAACGGCTTGCTAACGCTTCAATGCCGATGAATAGGATTCAGGTGCGTGCAAATTATGTCGAGAGTGCTCGACAGTTCAAAGTTGTACCGCACCTACTTTTAGTACTAGGGGGTATTTAGCATTAACTCTCTGAACCAGATATCAGCCAACCACCTACATACCTACACACTAATTTAATTATAAAACAGGCACAGCCTCTACTTTCCAGGCCATCAATTAATTTTCGTAATCGAGGACATCTCAATTTAATCAATAGAACATTTTTTTACCCTGTCTGTAATCGAATCTGGTACTTTCAGCTCAACAGCAGACGCTATACTGTTTCAAACAAAGATTTAGCTTACTACACACCCCAATTTTATTACTAATTGACGTATCTGACAGCTAGAAAAGTGACTAGATCAACTTTAATGTATTCACACGTCAAGTCATCTGCTCTGCAGCCATCACGTTTGATAGATAATATAAATTACTATAACATTAGCCACATGTTAAAATGTAATCATCCAACCTGCCTCGGTGGTGTAGTTGGCTAACGCGCTAGTCATGTTAAGCTAGACCACCGAGGACGGGGAGATCGAGGTTCGAATCTCAGTCAGGTGAGCTGGGGTGGTTTAACCTAAATGGTTTTTCATTCTCCCTCCACGAAAATGTGGGTTTACTTCCTCTAAATTCAACCTTCCCAATTCCTAATCCATTAGCGTAATTATTACTTAAGAGTATAGCCCGAACGGGTAGTAAGACGCGATGCTAAATAATAATAAAATGTAATCAATGTTAACCACACCCATTTCTGTGGCCACGTGGTCTGACGTGCTACTCTCGCAGTAGACTAGACTGCTGATGACGGGGAGATCGAGGTTCGAATCTCACTCGGGTGTACTAGAGGTAATTTTTCCGAAATTGTTTTCCATTCTCCCTCCAGGCAAATGTGAGTAAACTTCCTTGAAATATAACCTTCCTAATTCCTAAAGCCATTAGCTTAATTAGTACATAAGCGTATAAGCCGAACGGGTAGTAATATGTGGTGCTAAATTTAAAAAAAATGCTAATTGCAAAAAAAAAATATGTGTACATTTTATACAAGTTGCTCCAAAGGTGCATTCATAAGAAAATCAAGGTAAAGTATCATTGGCTACACATTTTATAAAACCCCTCTATTTTATTTAAAGATGAAATCTAACAATATAATTATTTAATATTTTACTTTGTGGAATCTTATAAAATGATATAAAACAACAAATTATATTTGATAAAATTTCCATTAATGCAAGACAGGTAAACTTTGTAATATTTAAACATAGTATTAGCCCAACACCTTAGCTCAGTACGTAGCGTGACTGCCTACTGAGTTAAGTGTCCCAGATTCGATTCCCAGTATGGCTGAAAATGTATAATTGGTGAAATGTGGGTTTACACTTTTACAGTGATGAATTAACGGCTGGGGGTTGGATCGGGGCCTACGAGAGCTAACGGGCCTGCATGCTCTACCCCCACCACTGAGCTGACGTCATGGTAGCGGTCCTTCCCGCCGCTTGGATTTCATAGCGTTTATTGCATTCTGCTGCGTTGTTTGGACGTGCTAAACATTATATTACATAATAATTTTGTGTTTTGTTCGATTGTTAGGGACTGTTTATAATGTGACTATTGGTGTATGCTTTTGTGTTAGTATAAATTATTAAATTTTGCTTTTACGGTATAATATACTACAACGCGTTATAAGAGTCATGCCTTATAGATGTTGTGTGGCCGGATTTCAATCAAATTATGACTCTAAGAATAGTGATGTCTTAAAATCTGTATTCAAGTTTCCTACAGACGTATTTTTAAAGATAAATGGACTCGTACCATTCATAGAGATAAGTTGGTCCCCATAAAACGTCTGTGGTTTGTGAATAACATTTTACTGATTGTAAAATAATTAAGGAAGATAAAGTAACACGACCAGACGGAACAGTTACGTGTAAAAGAGAGAGGCCTAAATTAATAGATGGATCATTTCCTACAGTATCCAAAAACCAGCCAGCATATTTATCAAAAGATTTACCAAAAAAGAGAAAAACACCAGATGAAAAAAAAGGTAAATTGAAACTATTAAAAAAATAAAGAAGAACTTGCTTCCAAAAATAAAAATATCTTTGATTTCAAATCAAATTTTTCGAAGCACTACAAGCAAGAGTTAGGATATACAATCATTAATTATGAAAATAAAATAGCCTTTGTTAAAATAAATATCACAAAAAGTTCACCTTCAATTTTTCTATGTGTAAGTGTAAATTGAAGTTTTACTAGTACGATTCATGTTAAAGGTGTAGACATTACTAGAAACATTTTTAAAATGTTAGGCAATCAACATGAACAGTCCTGTAACTTGTGGTCAACATTTAGAACCAACCATACTCGAAACAGAAAACAAAGTGGCGATGAAAAGGGTGGAGAGTTTAGTTAACAACGTTAACGTTCAACTGTTAGTGCAAGTGTTAAAACTATTCAAGTGTTTATTTACATCAAGCATACTTATACGAAGAAATGTTTTTGGCCAAAAAATCACAAAAAGGTTTTTTATACGGACTCGAAATGCAATTGGGAAGAGAATTTTGTGGGTTGACCACTAAATAATAATAATAGCACCGCGTCTTACTACTACCCGTTCGGGTTATACGCTTAAGTACTAATTACTCTAATGGACTAGGAATTGGGAAGGTTGAATTTAGAGGAAGTGAACCCACATTTGTGTAGAGGGAGAGTGGAAAACCATTCAGGAAACCCCCCCCCCCAGTTCACCCGACCGAGATTCGAACCTCGATCTCCCCGTCCTCAGCAGTCTGGCTCAACAACAACCAGTGCGTTAGCCAACTACGCCACCGAGGCGGGTTTGACCACTAAAAACTGCACTAAGTGTGAACAACCTTATCTAGTTTTAGCTAAAAAAAAAGTACCTAATTGAAATATTCTGTAATATATTAATAATTAATAATCATACAAAAATTCTGAAAGACAGACTACAATATAAGAAAAGCGAAAAACGCAAATTAAAGAAGCTTTCCTGTTAACAAAATCAAGTAAATTTGTGTGTATCTCAAACTTTGTAAAACATGTAGCAAGTATTATGTTGATGCTCAGTCATGTTTTTAGTTTTTTTAATATATTTAACATTTGAAAACATGCTAACTATATTTCCTAATAAATTAGGAGCAAGTATTATATTCTAGCTTAGAATTAAGATCACAGTTATTTTCTCAAATTTAGTAAAAATTTAAATTACATATATCGTTCGTCAATAATTTGTAATTAACATTACCTAATAACTTTACTAGCACACAATTGATTCAAGTAATTGGATTCGAACAATATATTTGGCGTAAGAAATTAAGAGGGGAGTAATGATTGTGGATGACAAAATAAAATCAATCCAGTTGTGAAAAAACTACAACGTATAAAGCTTATAAAGCTACAACAGAACACGATTTGTTGGAATAGTATATGGGAACGCACGTTAGTTACAGCTGTAGTAGGACTGCTCTCGTGACGTCACCGCAGAAGCATGCAGGCCCGTTAGCTTTCGTAGGCCCCGGTTGGATGTAGTGTCTGTTCTATATTTAAATTAGTCTATAAGTCACGTGCTGATATAATCAGTTGGTTCAGAAAGTTCACGTTCATTACCTCTAATTAATCAACAAACTTCGTATTTATAATATGATATTGTTTTAAATCTAATCTTGGCATACTGCTTCCATTTCTTGAGTTGACTTTAAATAACTTTTTACACATATTAAACTACCAATCAATTCATCTCAAGGGCATAGTAATTTAATGTCAAAACAAAAATTCTTTTTTTTTAAATAAAGAAAAAAGACAAAGCTTAGGAATTTTCTCAACAACGGTCAATAATAGAGCATTACAACATGGGCCCCTTGCCAACGCAATGACGACGTTAAATTGGCATCCACCCACAAAAAGACCTCGCTCTGTCCACATAATTTAAAAAGTTTTTGTTATAGACCAGGGGACTATTTCATAAAACTACAAATTTACAATTTACAAGCTACAATATAATGATTTGCACTTGTGAATAGATAGGGTTTTTATAAAGAAAATTGTTTGACTTGTAAATTATTGTGCACTTCATGTAGATATTTACAATTCAGCTGTTTTATTTTCAAGTAAAATATTAATATATCCAAATTAGTCGTCATTGTTACAGCAACCGAAAGTGTACAAACCGTTTAAAAATGATTTTGTGAAAGTTGGAGCTAAATATTAGAATATCAGTTATTATATAAATTATTATTATTATCATTATTATGTTTATTTAGCACCACGTATTACCACCCGTTTGGGTTATACGTTTATGTTTTAATTACGCTAATAGTTTTATGGGTTAGGAAGGGTTATATTTAGAGTGAGTGTACCTGTACTTGCATGGAAGAAGAGTGGAAAACCATTTTGGAAAAATCACCCTCAGTACACCCTACTGAGATATGAACCTCGATCTCCCTGCTATTGACAGTACTGCGAGAATAGCGCGTTAGACTACGTGGCTACCGAAGCGGGTATGTAGATATTTTCGAACATAAATATATAATATGTTTTGAGAGTTCTAAATAATTTGAGTTAATATATAAAATAAAGTTACGGAATGAGGTACATTATTATTTATGGTCTTTGTTTTTGAGGTTCAACATTACTGTAGACTTGTAGTGCTATGAAACATGTCCCTGATTTACAGATTACAAGCTCTGTAATCGGTCAAGGTAAGAATGCTACATTTAAGTGTACATGGAAGAAGGTACAAAAAAGAAAATTAGGAAAAATATGAAACTCGCAAACACAATATCACTTTAAGAACACAATCCACACCTCACACTGATGTCACTGGACAAAGATGTAGTTGCTGATTCTTAAAGAAGATAATTTGTTACCACTCAATCCCTCAACATAGCTTTCAATACATCGAACCCCCTAAGGACGTATTGTGAAACTAGCAACGTAACTTCCTAATAGAATAAACCAAAAAATTCAAAAGGGAGAATACGGTAATTGGTAAAGAATTATAGCACACACAAATATAAACATATTTTCAAAGGAACGATTAAAATAAAAGACGAACACAAAAAATTTAACAAAAAGTACGCAAAAATACTATTTAAAAAAATCACTTTTCAGGGTACACAGAAGAGGAAAAAGGTGAAAAGGATGGGAATAGTTATAAGAAACAAACAAAACGCAACTAAAAGAAAAACATACTTTTCATTGATGTCTCTGAATAAAAAATTAATGACTGACTTTTGAAGAAAATGGTTCATTACTTGACCTAGTTTTAGTTCTATCGAAGCTCATCAGGTGCGAGTGCGAAACGTACAACGCAACATCTTAAAATCCGTTGTGTGTTTACTTACTTACTCTATGTCACTAGGAACTCGAGAGTTCATTACAAAAGTACGACACCTATCGATATATAGAGCTAGTTCCATCCAGTCCACCTCATTACACCCTATCTCTATCTTGAGCTAGCTCTATCCAGTCCACCTCATTACACCCTATCTCTATCTTGAGCTAGTTCTATCCAGTCCACCTCATTAGACTCTATTCCTAGATTGAGCTAGTTCTACCCAGTCCAACTCATTACACCCTATCTCTATCTTGAGCTAGTTCCATCCAGTCCCCCTAATTACACCCTATCTCTATCTTGAGCTAGTTCTATCCAGTCCACCTCATTATACCCTATTCCTAGATTGAGATAGTTCTATACAGTCCACCTCATTACACCCTATCTATATCTTGAGCTAGTTCTATCTAGCCACCTTAATACATATAGTCTTTATCTTGAGCTAGTTTCATCCAGTCCACCTCATTACACCCTATCTCTATCTTGAGCTAGTTCTATCCAGTCCACCTCATTAGACCCTATTCCTAGATTGAGATAGTTCTATCCAGTCCACCTCATTACATCTTGTCCCTAAACTGTGCTAGTTCTATCCAGTCCACCTCATTACACCCTATCCCTATCTTGAGCTAGTTCTATCTAGCCACCTTAATACATATAGTCTTTATCTTGAGCTAGTTCCATCCAGTCCACCTCATTACACCCTATCCCTATCTTGAGCTAGTTCTATCTAGCCACCTTAATACATATAGTCTTTATCTTGAGCTAGTTCCATCCAGTCCACCTCATTACACCCTATCCCTATCTTTAGCTAGTTCTATCTAGCCACCTTAATACATATAGTCTTTATCTTAAGCTAGTTCCATCCAGTCCACCTCATTACACCCTATCTCTATCTTGAGCTAGTTCTATCCAGTCCACATCATTACACCCTATCTCTATCTTGAGCTAATTCTATCCAGTCCACCTCATTAGACCCTATTCCTAGATTGAGATAGTTCTATACAGTCCACCTCATTACACCTTATCCCTAAATTGAGCTAGTTCTATCCAGTTCAACTCATTACACCCTATCTCTATCTTGAGCTAGTTCTATCCAGTCCACTTCATTTCGCCCTATCCTTCTTTTGATTTAGTTCTATCCAGTCCACCTCATTACATCCTATGATTATCTTGAGTTAGTTCTATCCAGTCCACCTCATTACATCCTATGATTATCTTGAGTTAGTTCTATCCAGTCCACCTTAATACATATAGTCTTTATCTTGAGATATTTATATCCAGTCCACCGCATTACACCCTATCCCTATCTTGAGCTAGTTCTATCCAGCCACCTTAATACATATAGTCTTTATCTTGAGATAGTTATATTCAGTCCACCGCATTACACCCTATCCCTATCTTGAGCTAGTTCTATCCAGCCACCTTAATACATATAGTCTTTATCTTGAGCTAGTTCTATCAGTCGACCTCATTACACCCTATCTCTTTCAGGTTAATTCTAATGTTATCCTCCAATCTGAGTCTAGGTCTTCTTAATAGTCTTCTCCCATTGGGTTTGCCAGTCAGTACCCTGAAAATGGTTCTAAAATATCCCATTCGCACTACATGCCCTGCCCACCGTAATCTACGAGACTTTATTATCCTAATAATGTTTGGTGATGAGTACAGAGTATGTAACTCATTTGTATGTAGTATCTTCCACTCCAAATCATTTTCATTCCTTTTCATGTATATTTATATATATATATATATATATATATATATATATATATATATATAATGTCCAAATGCTGTTTGACCTTTTTATTCGTTCCTATCCTTATATTCATGTATAATATTGTTTTCCAGTTTGTTTGATTGATTATTAAAAAGTTTCTCAAAAAGTATCTCAAGATAGGGATATAATATAATGAGATGGATTGGATATAACTAGCTCAAGATAGGGGATAGGGTGTAATGAGTTGGACCGAATAGAACTAGCTTAAGATGGATATATGTGGCGTACTTTTTTAAGTGAGGTAATGAACTTTCGAGTTCCTAATGCCATAGGGCAAGTAAGTAATGAGCACTTAAACAGTGTTTACATTTACATTTTAGTTAAATTCTTTGTATTTGTTTGTGTACCCCTTGTGTACGACGACATTGAGCAGCTGAGGAGTTGGCGAATTCGGTATGTTATTTCGGGGATTGGGAGGGGGATAATCCTTCTTACCATCTCTAAAATCATTTTGGTCTTTGTTAAACAGGGTGACATTAAGGAACCAACGGAGGAAGCTGTGATATTAGGGAACATTCATAAACCACGTAACACATTTTTCTTCACGTTATTATCTCCCTTCACCCATGTAACACCAAGTAGACATTTAGCCTGACCCAATCCTATCCCCTAACCTGTGTTACGTAACTCTTCACATCGAGAGTGAATGTCATTATTTCATGGAGAAGATCTTGTGAATCCAAAATAGTGACTCAGATTTAATAACACTTAGATTCTATTTTAAATCCTGAATATAAGTGATTTCCAAGAATTTCATGACAATACTTTATTATTTGTATTTATAGTTACTGCACATACAGACGAGTACTTGTAAAATAAGCTGTCTTTTTTTAAATTACTTGCATTTTCAACCCAATATGTATTCAGAAGTTATCTATAATTATATTTACCAACGGTGAAAACATGAATAAGTAGAGTTTTTTCAACATTGTAATTAAAGTATAAGATCTGTGTTACGTAACACTGTGATAACCCCACCCTCCCCCGTGTAAGATCTACCCGTCTCAACTGCGCTACATGGATTTTAGAGGCCTCCCTTATCCATTCAAATAACCTCAACTTATCTCTTCAAATAACCTCAACTTATCCATTCAAATAACCTCTACTTATCCATTCAAATAGCCTTTACTTATCCATTCAAATAACCTATACTTATCCATTCAAATAACCTATACTTATCCATTCAAATAACCTATACTTATCCAGTCAAAAAGCCTCTACTTATCCATTCAAATAACCTCTACTTATCCATTCAAGTAGCATCTACTTATCCATTTAAATAAACTCAACTTATCCATTCAAATAGCCTCAAATTATCAATTCAAATAACCTCTACTTATCCATTCAAATAACCTATACTTATCCAGTCAAAAAGCCTCTACTTATCCATTCAAATAACCTCTACTTATCCATTCAAATATTCTCTACTTATCCATTCAAATATCCTTTACTTATCCATTCAAATAACCTATACTTATCCATTCAAATAACCTCAACTTATCCATTCAAATAACCTCTACTTATCCATTCAAATAACCTCTACTTATCCATTCAAATAGCCTTTACTTATCCATTCAAATAACCTATACTTATCCATTCAAATAACCTATACTTATCCAGTCAAAAAGCCTCTACTTATCAATTGAAATAACCTCAACTTATCCATTCAAATAACCTCTACTTATCCATTCAAATAACCTCTACTTATCCATTCAAATAACCTCTACTTATCCAGTCAAATAACCTCAACTTATCCATTCAAATAACCTCTACTTATCCATTCAAATAACCTCTACTTATCCATTCAAATAACCTCTATTTATCCAGTCAAATAGCCTCTACTTATCCATTCAAATAACCTCTACTCATCCATTCAAGTAGCCTCTACTTATCCATTCAAATAACCTCTACTTATCCATTCAAATAACCTCTACTTATCCATTAAAATAACCTCTACTTATCCAGTCAAATAACCTCAACTTATCCATTCAAATAACCTCTACTTATCCATTCAAATAACCTCTACTTATCCATTCAAATAACCTCTACTTATCCAGTCAAATAGCCTCTACTTATCCATTCAATAAACCTCTACTCATCCATTCAAGTAGCCTCTACTTATCCATTCAAATAACCTCTACTTATCCATTCAAATAACCTCTACTAATCCAGTCAAATAGCCTCTACTTATCCATTCAAATAACCTCTACTCATCCATTCAAGTAGCCTCTACTTATCCATTCAAATAACCTCTACTTATCCATTCAAATAACCTCTACTTATCCATTCAAATAACCTCTACTTATCCATTCAAATAACCTCTACTTATCCAGTCAAATATCCTCTACTTATCCATTCAAATAACCTATACTTATCCATTAAAATAACCTTTACTTATCCAGTCAAATAACCTCTACTTATCCAGTCAAATAGCCTCTACTTATCAATTCAAGTAGCTTCCACTTATCCATTCAAATAACCTCTACTTATCCAGTCAAATAGCCTATACTTATCCAGTCAAATAGCCTCTACTTATCCATTCAAATAGCCTCAACTTATCCATTCAAATAACCTCTACTTATCCATTCAAATAACCTCTACTTATCCAGTCAAATATCCTCTACTTATCCATTCAAATAACCTATACTTATCCATTAAAATAACCTTTACTTATCCAGTCAAATAACCTCTACTTATCCATTCAAATAACCTCTACTTATCCAGTCAAATAGCCTCTACTTATCCATTCAAATAACCTCTACTTATCCAGCCAAATAGCCTCTACTTATCAAGTCAAATAGCCTCTACTTATCCATTCAAAGAACCTCTACTTATCCAGTCATATATCCTCTACTTATCCATTCAAATAGCCTCTACTTATCAAGTCAAATAACCTCTACTTATCCAGTCATATATCCTCTACTTATTCATTCAAATAACCTCTACTTATCCAGTCAAATAGCCTCTACTTATCCATTCAAATAACCTCTACTTATCCATTCAAGTAGCCTCTACTTATCCATTGAAATAACCTCAACTTATCCATTTAAATAACCTCTACTTATCCATTCAAATAGCCTCTATAAGTGATAATTTAAGTTTTTCTCAACTTAACTTTTTTCCCGCGCACCGCATATTACTACCCTTGCAGATTTTCCACATATATTTACACTATTGGGGTATGTATGAGGAAGATAAAATTTAAAGTAAAGCTACACGGTTTTGGAGAATATTGCCGTGCAGATGTTCAGATCTAACGCAATATTTAATTCTACGATGATTTATTTCAAAATATGGTTAACGCCAAAATAAAGTAGAAAGTTTCTAACAGGGTTCTTTTGCCTTAACAAACATATAGTTTTGAGTTTTATTAATCGAAAAAATTGGGGGAAATGTGATATTAGAAAATTTCCAATGACTTTCTAAATTATACGCGTATATTTGCGGAGTTATGAGACTAGGCTTGATTAAAAAATAAGCTTTAGATTTAGCCTTCCTCTAACTAATACAGTTATTTTTTATAGGTTTAAAACAGAAAATTTTAAGATATTTGAGAACTAGCAGTGAGCTTTCCTCTTTACCTTGAGATAAGAAGTTTCATAGTTTTATTTTCCCTCTTTCTTATTGACATGAAAAAGGGTGGTTGAAGGTAGAATTATGCATTCCTTTCGCTCTGGTTGTTACGTTAGTCCCAGTTCAATGGCTGGTATACTCACTCTCAGTTTACCTGACACGAACTAGTTGTCCTCCACGTCACGCTATCGTAAACATTAGAGTCATGGATTGATGCTCTGGCGTTTCTAGTTTGTCAACTAGACATACAGTTGTATGGGTGCTTTACAATCAGTCAGTCAGATGTATAGGTACATTCCCATCAGTCAGCCAAATGTATGGGTGCTTTCCATTTAGTCAGTCAGATGTATGGGTACTTTCCCATCAGTCAGCCAAATGTATGGGCGAGTTCCAATCAGTCAGCCAGGTGTATGGGTGTTTTCCCATCAGTCAGCCAAATGTATGGGTGCTTTCCATTCAGTCAGCCAGATGTATGAGCGCGTTCCAATCAGCCATACAGATGTATAAGCATGTTCCAATCAATCACCCAGATTTGTGGGCGCGTTCCAATCAGTCTGTCAGATGTATGATGCGTTCCATTCAGTCAGCCAGATGTATGGGAGAGTTCCAATCAGTCAGCCAGATGTATGGGAGAGTTCCAATCAGTCAGCCAGATGTATGGGTGTTTTCCAATCAATCATACAGATGTATGGGTGTTTTCCAATCAGTCAGCCAGCTGTATGGGTGTTTTCCAATCAGTCAGCCAGATGTATGGGAGAGTTCCAATCAGTCAGCCAGATGTATGGGTGTTTTCCAATCAATCATACAGATGTATGGGTGTTTTCCAATCAGTCAGCCAGCTGTATGGGTGTTTTCCAATCTGTCAGCCAGATGTATGGACGAGTTTCAATCAGTCAGCCAGATGTATGGGTGATTTTCAATCATACAGATATATGGGTGTGTTCTAGATCAACACTTAAATTAATATATAATAATAAATTATAACAAATTATTAATGCAATATTGTAAATAGCCGCCTTTAAAAGTACAATTTTAAGTCAATGAATCTTACTGCTCGTCTGACTTCTCTTCTCTTGGACTAATTTCACACTACATGTCTTAGGTCTACTATCCATCTGGGATACTTACATAGGGATGAATAAATTATACTTCAGAACAAGTATAGCTGAATTTTGTTGAGAGATAAAGTAAAAAACCATTTTGTCAAAAAATTATCTCAAGTCTTCAAACATCAAGCTCCTTGTGAACGGTAGACAAGATAATTTTAGACTGTTGCCTTAGTCCATGGCCTCACCAGGGAGAGTTTAACTTTAATTTAAGGCCCTTGGCCCTGTCGAGTGCATGTCTAAAACCTATTTTGTGGGATGGTGGGTCGGAGGGTGAAAGGAATGGTGTGGCTTCACAACCGATCAAAGTATCCTTCCGCGCCAACAAGAACATATGAATCACGGAAAACGTAGATGGTGCTAGCTACCGGACAGGTCTTGCGGAAAAATCATATATATTTGGAAATATCAGTTTCCTTGAGAACGTGTGAAATTATTATGTTAATATTTTCTACACCCCTTCTGAGATAATGTATCGATGTTTATTAATTGTTACATTTTCTTACTTTTTGTTGTGAAGCCGGCAGTTTTCTATTGAAAAATATCAAAATTATAGAGTAGATGTGTATATAAAAAGTATAACCTAATCAACATGCTTCTATTCTTTAACAAACCGTTTCTGAAAAGAAAATTGTAAAACAATAAAAATTCTTGAAGATACCCGTTTGTTACCATGGCTCTGCATTTCCAAGCCAAATGAAAAGGGTCAATCGCCTTAAAGAAACAGGATCAGGAATGTTAATTTTGAGCGATCATCAGTATTTTTGTGGAAAGAACCCCAAGGAAACATACCAAAAATCATTAGAAAAACCATACCTAGTGCAATCACTCATAATGCAAGCCCCGAACAGTTGCAAAGTTAGTTTAACACCTTGGGCCGGTGTCGTGCCATAGGGTGCTGTCAGGTTAAGTACAATGTGTTAAAACTGTGCCTGTGATATGTTTTAATAACTCAGTAGATCATTCCTCCGTCTGGTGATATCACAGGTAGTCTCTTAGCATGATCTGCTTCCTTGGGAACACATCACAACACGCCAGTGCCTTGGATCGAATAATAACTGGTGCAGGTTATTTATAATCTAGTCTCAAGGGTCAATAACTCTCCCGGTTTACGAATAACGAGAAGTTCAGGTCGAATGGTGGATCAGCTGACCCCCAAAGCTTCACTATTCTTACGATCCTTATTTAAAGTATAACACCTCTTGGTCTAGTGTTCAGCATTCCTGGCTACTAATCTATATGTCTCGAGTTCCATTCCTGGAAGTACCATAGGAAGACTTAGGCTATGTTTAAGACTACTACTACTGGCACTATATAATCACCGCCATCATCAGCATCACATCATTTAATCGAGATGAAGTAGCTGCACCTACATTGTGCCCCGACCTCAGAAGATGGTTTACATATCCACCATTGACAGTAGAAGACCTTGGTGGCATACACTAAAATAAATGGTACGGTGCACCACAGACTTTCTCTCGCTTTTATCTTAAAATAGACACTTACTAAAAACTCGTCAGATTAGTGAAACGAAATAATATTGTTGTAGAAACGATACACCAAAGATCATAAATGAAATAATACACACTGTTACTTACTCTATGGAACTAGGAACTAGGAACATTGTTACAGAAAAATGAAGAAAAGAGAAACATCTTTGTCCACCAAAGAGAATAAGAATCAAATACATTTTCAACGACCTGAAATAAAAAGTGTATATATATATATATATATTGACTTCAAACAAAATCGTTAGAGCGAATGGCAATACAATCAATTTTTTTCTCGGTGACCTGGTGGTCTAGAGGTAAGGTGTCAGACTTCTGTGCTGAGGGTCCGGGGTTCAATCCTCGGTCCCGGCACAGATTTATCTGATTGCCAAACCCTTCCTTCACCTCTGACAAGACGTTTATTAATCACAACTTGTGAATGTGAGGAATGCCAGGCCTCCACCGTGGTTCGGATTCCACGTTAAACTGTAGGTCCTCCATTTCATCTCACAATCACCCTACCATTACACATTAGCGTAAGTGCGTATAACCCGAACGGGTAGTAAGACGCGGTGCTAATAATAATAATAATTTTTTTCTCTCTTTTTACCCTTTAATAAACTACTCTTAAATTTAAGGATAATTACAAAAATCCCTTGGTTGGAGGAGTGGGGGTTCAAGCCCAAGGTACAGACAGACGTTATCTTGAAAACCTTTTTTTTCCATAGGGTCATGAAACTTTGACTTTTATCAAAATCTCGATTTCAAATTTTTTTACGATCGAGGGTCGAGATAAAGTAAAAACTGAAAGTGTAAATAAGCCGCTCTCGCTTACTGTTACAAGATATAGGGTCTTGTTTTTTTCCCCTCCTAGCGGTGAACAAACTGAACGGAAATAACCGTACGTTCTTTATTGCATTAAGTTGGCGCGAGGAGCGCCACATATGTTAACCAGTGGCAGACAGAGGGAAGAAAGCGAAAAAGGGGTGGGGAGAACTAAACGAGGAAGTAGCCCGAATTGTAAATACAACTTTTATGGGATTACTTTTTAGAGAACTCAAAAAGATTTCCGTGTAAAAAAAAACTAAACGGAAAGAAGAGCTTTCAGACGATTTACGTGGATAACGACGATTGAGGATGAGGTTGGATTATATTTAAGGTGATTCTTGAAGAAACGTTAGCTTATTCGTTGGTGATGCCCCATTTGATTGATTGAAAAACTACACTGGATATCATCTCAGAGGGAATTGCATGGTTACTATTGGGAAACAGCGTTGTCATTCTCTCATTTTTGTGTGGTCAATCTCCCCTCAGAAATAATTAAGACAAGTTTCGCAACGCTGGTTAGTCGATGTTGCCAGCTCCTTCTTACCCCAGCGTATCTCCTCCTGACATAGCTGAGAGCGAGGAGATTTGGCAACAGTTAACAGAGATAGAGCGAAGACAAAGCTTTTATCTATAAGCCCTGTCTTTCCTAAACCAATACTAATGGATTTACTATTTTTAATTGGGTGTAATAATATGGCTGCCTATTATGAATTAATTATATACCCAAATAATAATTTAAGATTTTTTTCAAACACCACGTCCCATTACCTATTAAAGCTGTCTACAATGTAGTTATACTAATGAGGTAGTAATGACAATGGTATAATTTAAAGGGAATGTACTCGTATTTGCGAGGAGAACGAATGCTAAGCCTATCAGGGAAAAACTCAATAGATCCGACTGGGATTCAAGTATGGACCTCCCCGTCAGCGACAAACAAGACTAGAGGATTTTGACATCTAGTCCGTGTGTCTACCGATGTGAGTATTGGTTTATATTTTGAAATGAAATCCATAGCATAAACATTTTTTAATAGACATACTCATATTTAAATTATAATAATTCATATGCATAGACATGAAAAGACCAAAACATTATAACATACTTACTCTATGGCATTAGGAACTTGAACGTTCATTACCACACTTACAAAATTACGCCATCTGACCCTATCTTAAGAGAATTCTATAAAGTATATCTCACTACACCCTATATCTCTCTCAGGTCTATCCAAATGTTATCCTCCCATCTGAGTCTGGGTCTTCCCACTGGTCTTTTTCCATACCTTAAACGTGGTTCTAGATATTTCTATTCGTGGTGCAGGACTTGCCCACTGTAACCTGCGAGATTTTATTACCATAACAATGTCTGGTGAAGAGAACAGGGTATGCATCTCATCATTATGTAGCCTCCTCCACTCCCCACTATCTTCATCCATTTTTGAGCAAATATCTTCCTAAGCACCCTCTTCTCGAAACTCTAAATTTATTTTCTCATTTAAGGTAAGAGGCATTTCAGGCCACGTATTAAATACTCCATCAATTTTTTGTGTGTGAAAATAAGCTGCCTTTTTTTTATACATATACAACTAACACACATATACCATCATAGATAAAATAAACATACAATCTTGGTTTATTGACGTCAATACGTCAATACGTCAAATTCTACTACCAATAATTGATGACGTATACACTTGTAGCAAAAATAAAATAAATCCTCATACTGATGACTTATACGCACAAATATACTATTTTAGTTTTGTAAATTTTTATTTTCATGCTAAAATTGAGAGAAAAAAACAAAATAAATGAAGTAAAAAATGAAATTGTTTGGATTATATCAAAAGTACCGTCATATGCCTAAAAAATACTCTTTAGTTGTTTTTTTTAGCACAGCGTCTTACTAACCGTTCGGATTTTACGCTTATTTACTGATGACCCAGTGTTATTTAGGAATAAGAAGGTTATATTTGGAGTAAGTGTTGTCGCACTTGCATGAAAGGAGAGTGGGAACCCATTTTGGTAAAATCACGCTCAGTACATCACACAAAGATTCGAATATCAATCTCCCCGTCATCGGCTAGTCTAGTCTACTTATCCGGGCTTCAATCCTTGGTCCCGGTACAGATTTATCTGATTGCCAAACCCTTCCTTCACCTCTGACAAGAAGTGTATCAATCACAACTTGTGAATGTGTAGGAATGCCAGGCCTCCACCGTGGTTCGGATTCCACGTTAAAATGTAGGTCCTCCATTTCATCTCACAATCACCCTACCATTACACAATAGCGTTGTATAGCCCGAACGGGTATTAATACGCGGTGCTAATTATCATAATCTACTTAGACCATGCGCTTTCTCTCTAAATTTGACGCTTATGATCAAATTTGGCCATGATTGCAATACACCCTGTATTTTCCCACAATTTGTGCCTGTGCTTAGAGCATAAGTTAACCTACTGACAGCTACGGACTCTACCCCATTCAGCCAGCAGACAAGATGAACTCAGCTGATCCGTCCGGAAACTGAAAGCTCGTCGTCTGAAAATTCTAGCCCGTAAAAAAGGTTGAGAGATGTACAAAAAAAAATTGATGTAGCGTGAAGGGAAATCGAAGGTTGAGGAAATGATAGGATTGGGGGTGGTGAGGAAATGGACGAACAAGGGAGAGGTGGAGTAAGAGGATGTGAAAGAAGTCGTGATTGCCTTTATCGAATTTTTGTTTTGGAAGAGAGCAAATTGTACAGAATTATAGTTTTTTTTTTACGTTAGGAAATCTAAAGAAAATTACTTTTGATATCCCCTTCCTCCCCCAAATCTCCCCACCATCAAAATAATTATATTTTGATGATATATCTTTTGTACTTTCAATAAAATTAATTCATTATCCACTTATATCCAGAAAATATACTTTATTAAAATACTTTTGTGTTGTGCATTGTACTGAATTGAATTGTGTGTTTTATAAATTGATAGTAATAGTCAATTATATTTCTTTAAGTGTAATTTTTACTAAATCATATAGGCAAAGTATTTTAATCGTTAAATGTTTTGTCTTGAGTTTATAATGTACTGTACATTGACGTTTTTGTGAACCTTAACTCAAAAAAAGGGTCTTGTAATAAAATGTGTCCATCTATTCTTGGAACAACAGCTGAAATAGTTTAATCTTTAAATACAACTTTCATTAATCCTTAAAATCCCTAGCGTAATTAGAACACAAGCGTTTAACCCGAACGGATAGTAAAATACGGTGCTAAAATAATTTCTGAATAGAGTAATCCCTACATATTGATTCTACAAGAGAAATTTTACATTAAGGCCCTTGGCCCTGTCGAGTGATAGTCTAAAACTATTTTGTGGGATGATTGGGGGAGGGTGAAGGACGTGCGTGGCTTCAAACGACCAAAGTATCCTTCCGCTTCAACAAGAACAGATGGATCACGGAAAACGTAGATGGCGCTAGCTACCAGACAGGTCTTGCGGAAAAATCAAACTTTGGAAATATCATTTTCTGAGAATGAGTGAAATTTTCATGTTAATATTTTCAACACCCTTCTAAGATAATGTATCAATGTTTATTAGTTTTATTTTTATTTTTTGTCATGCAGCGGCAGTTTTTCTAATGAAAAATAAAATTTGATCTTTTATCACTGTTAAAATTATAGACGAGGTGTTTTATATAAAAAAGTATAAATTAGAATGCTTATATTCTTGAACAAACCGTTTCCGAAAAAAAATTGCAAAACAATAAAAATTCTTGAAGATAACGTTTGTTCCCACGGCTCTGTATTTTCACACCAAATGAAAAGGCCAATCTGCTTAGTGTTATTATTACTAAAACCTATACTTAAAGTAAACTCATTAAGATAACTTAATGATAGATGTGAAGCAGGTAGTTCCTTGGTTTGTGTAAATTTGCAGGCAAGATGCCTTAAAAAAATCACCCAATTCAAAATGCAGAACAACTCTTGTGCGACAAGTAGACAAGTAGAGATATTAAATTTTTAATCAGAGCGCCCATTATTTTCGCCTCTGTAAATAATACTGTAGCTTTTGAGTCATGAAGCATGGGTGCCCACAGAAATTTTTCCGGGGGGGTGGGTCAAAATATATTACTCTACCCCCTCACACACACACATACACACACACACGGCGCGCGCCGCACCGGAAAACTTCTGCTGGGCATTGGCTTTATATTGAACTGTATATTAAAAATACGCAGCACTTGATATCCGTCTTTTATCTGTTCTCAGAAAAGAAAATTAAGATGAAATGTCGACAATTGTTTAAAATGTAATGACAATTTTTATTCGGAAAGGCGTCTATTGGATGTAATGATATATATCACAATTTGTAAATTGATAGTTGTTAAATGTTGGAAGAAAAAAAAATTGTAGGGCAAACTAGAAGATTAAAAAATTTAACAATGTTTTCTTGTCGAAAAAACATGATTCGGGGGGGGGAGATGGTGCCCCCCTTGCCCGTTACTACGGGTGCCCATGGTGAGAGTGTCGTGGATTTGAACCCATAAAACACCCCCTCCTCTTAAAAGATACCGATCAGCCGATACCTAAGGATATCGGTTCCATTACCAGCATTGTCAAAAAATACCATTGATAAATTGAGATTTATTTTAATTGTGATAATTAAAAGCAGGGGGACTGAATTATGTGTCTGTTCTAGAGTTAAGTCGTTTGTAAGTTTATATGCCATTATCTTGTTCACTATTATATCCCCAATAAAAGGAGTCGATATTTTGAAAAATAATCTACCTAAAAGAGGCAACGTGTTTAGCAAAATGTTTCCAAGTTTGGTTTTAAGATCAGCGTTTATATTTTGTTGGTGGTTTTTAATTAATAGTATGGTAATTACTTTTTTATTTGTGTTTTTTTATGCCTTTGGGTGAGATACTTCATTAAACTTCATGTTGGTGATTGAGGTAGTCTCCAAAAATTGAAAAATTTCACTTTAAGGTGAGAGTGTAGGGGACCCGAGCCAAGGAGAAAATATTTTTGCAGTTTTTGCATCAAAACTTTTTTTGGTCACAGTATATGAAATATTGCTCCAGTACAAACATTAAGAGTTTAATTTCACTCACATGGTGATATCAATATCTGTCAAGGGCATCCTGGAATTTAATGACAACTTTTTCTCTTGTTTAAAAAGTTAGTCAACTCATGCCACAGCTATGTGTACAACAACAGTTGAAATCACCGTGTGAAAAAAATAAAACTATGTTTGTACTGGAGCAATATTTTATAATTTTGGTCAAAAAAAAAGTTTCGCTATAAAAACTGTATAAACACTGACCTTTACTCTCTTTCCGTAAACTCACACTTTAAATTCTGGTTTAAAGATAAAAACCAACAAATAAACCTCTATCTTCACTAATGTGATATTTTTCTACGGCGTTCGCCCCCCGAGGTCAAGCGGGGAAGTGGCGGCTTTCCGAGCGATCAGAGCCCTCTCTTGGGAAATACTAGAAACTTGTGGTGAGAGAGACCCAGGACGGGGGACCCTGGAGGGACTCCCAAGAAGCAACCGATCTCCAAGAACTAGGGAAAGCTCTTATCTAATCGTTTTATGAACCTTCTCGGGCAGCCATGCCCTCTGGCAAGCTTCCCGAAAAAAAAAAAAAAAGTCGTCCCAATTCCTAGTTCCTCGGAAGACATGTTTGGGGCAGGTCAAACACCTCACTGATATTTACGAATGGACAAAGGGAGACTTTTAAAAATGTGTCTGTCCGGCAACCTAGGTCAATCGGTAGCGTATCTTTCTACAAAGTAAGGTTCGGTTCCTGGTGTGGTCGAAAAATGTATTATTGGTGAAGTGTGGGGTTCTCCCATTCACAGCGGTTAATTAACTGCTGGGGCTGGTTGTTGTGTTCCAATTCTAGATTTAAATTAGTTTCATAAGTCATGTGCTGATGTAATCAGTCGGTTCAGAAAGTGCATGTTAAATACTTTGATGGAAATAGATAAATAATGTGGTCACTAAAGTTGATCCATGGATAGGACATATCTAACTGTTGAAGCTACTAGATAATTTTCAAGTATTCATACGTCAGGTCATGTGACCTGTAGTCTAACTTTCAATATATATACTATCAATAAAATATCACTAATATACAATAAAATGTTATAAATGTTGGCAGTAATATATGTATTATATAAAAGGACCACACCTATGAAGATTGAAATGTATAACTGTGTAGTTTGTGAATGTAGGCCTATTGACCTTTTGATGCAGTTTGACTAATCTATATTTAACTTAAATATTTTCAAAAAGGTTCTTTCTATGAATAATCCGACTAAGTTTAGTTTAATGGCCATTACCCTTGATTAACACTTATTTAATTTTATCTTTCCTCGATAGAGAAATTAATTAAAAGCCATATATTATGATAAGGAAAGCTTGAGAAAGGTCAGTGACTCCGATAATGATTTAAAGCCATTTCAAATGTTTATTATATAAATGGATATTATAACCTTCATGTTAGACTCTTAAAATTATGTATCTATTTTATGGGATATTTTCTATTTGAACATAACTGGGAACGTAATTTAAAAATCAATTATCAAGGAAGCTAATGAGAATTTCAATCAATTATATATATATATAATTATATAATTATAATATATAGACATTATCTATCAAACGCATCAATTGCAGATTTCATGGCTCTACATACGAATATATGAAAATATTTTTTGTGACAATTGTAACGTCAACGAGCTTCTTCCTGTCTGAATCTAGTTTTACTTACTATTCATGGTTTACCCGATTCAAACTACTCTCAGAAGTAATTCCATGGGGTGTATTATACTATCATATTTATTTAAATGTTATTTGATATATATTAATTTGATATATATATATATATGATGTAACTGACTATCCAGCAAATACATTTTACAAATATTTCATAAAACATTTACACTATCGAACATGCACTAGGGTTTTATTGAAGTAAATGACATCTTAAATTTTAACCAGGATCTTGCAAGGCAGTAAAATTTTAGTTGTATGGAATGAAAAGAATATTTTATTACATGACACAATATCCACACTTATACAATTTCTAAATAGTGTGTTTTTACTTTTAAAACAAAGCAAATTTGTTTACAATACATGTTTAAAAGTTTCACTCGCTATTGTAAATATTTTTGTTATCTTCAGATTTTAGATTCAAGTTTTTTTAGCAAGTATAATCTAAATTCTAGGAATAATGCCCTACATCTACTAATCTACGACCGAACATAAGCTGTTTCTTATGTTTTAAGTTAATTTTGGGAAACAATAGTTTTTACAGTTGCAACACAAAACTAACCATTAGGTAAATTTTTGTAATCTCAAACACTGAACTTTAGGAATTTACTGTCAAAAACATATTTTTATCATAGACGGTGTGAAACTATTATATTGTATTTTATAAAATATTAATTACTTATAAAAGTAGTTTTTTATAAATATAAATTAAACACTAAATCAACGAAGTCAATTTTTTTTTAATCACAAATACTTATAAGGATTTGATTCTGAGATTGTTGGTTGCTACTCTTGAAGTTACTCGTAGTCGGGTTACGTACTTTTTATCTTGGGTTTCGTGTCTTACTTTCCTAACGTTAGGTTAGGAATTATTAATGATGATGTCAACTTTTCCTTAAGCAGACCTAGGACAATTTTTGAATATAAATAAAGTCATTTTGATAATAATTGATTTATTTTAATGCAAGATCACTTGACTCCAAATTATCATAAATGTTTATATGTGCGACAGCTTAAAGTTGAAATTAGTGACTAGCGCTTCGCAGACCGTTTCTACACCAAGGGTTGTGGACAGAATGAGAAGAGAAGAACTTTTTCCTTGTATATGTTTTGAAGGAAATTTTCTGGAAGATTCTTTTCTTTCGATTTCACTATACTTTTTTTAGCGTCTAGAAAGGAGGTAGAGAAAGACAGAAAGTTATCTCGGAATTGTTGTGTTTCACAATTATTCGAAAACGGGTAGGGGACAGTGAACAAAACAGCAATTTTGGCTGGTGACTAAAAGTAATTGTAAATAACATAAAAAAAAGTGATCACCCAAATGTGTGAGAAGAATTTCTAACATGTACCAATCTTCCTTCACCTCTGACAAGACGTGTATTAAATACATCTTGTGAATGTGAGGAATGCAGCCACGTGGTTCGGATTCCACGTTAAACTGTAGGTCCTCCATTTCATCTCAACAATCACCTACATTTCACATTAGCGTAAGTGCGTATAACCCGACGGTAGTAAGACGGTGCTATAATAATAATAATAATAATAATAATAATAATAATACTAATTTCTAACACATGTGGATGCATTGAGCTTATTGTTCTGAAATTATCAATTAATTTGAAATATATTAAGGGTGGGAACTTTTGATTTGAATTATTACGAAATGAAATATCTATATAATTACATACTGAACATTTAAATAAATAGTAAAAACACATATTCTATTGTAGACGGTGTCAAATCTGCTATCAGGTATTTTATAAAAAAAGTAAGACTTTTCTTTATATAAAATAAATATGACAGTGTTATATCACACTGATAAATAAATAACTCTGACACTTTAAACTCCTTCTGCTACCCCTCACTCTCTGAGTTTCAATATATTATTCATATACAAACTCAACGTGTCTTTTGCTCATGGCCGATCCATACAACTTTTTCATGAAAACACGTTCTTTCTTGAGCATTTTCGATCTTTCTAGCTACCTATATCCTCTCCCTTTCCCATTTCCTAGAACTGAATGCCCATTATCAATTAAAATCTAAAGAAACATTATTATACTATTATATAACCTATCATAAATAAATATTCATTTTTTTTAGTTTAAGAAACGCCAGAATTACGGAAACTCCCCCCCCCCTCATCCAAAGGAAAAAAAAATCCTTCACAATCCAAAGAACAACGCTGTCATTCAAACTTCACCAATTAAAGCACTCACAGGGTATTAAATAACGATAATGTAATTTATTGCAGTCTCATTCGACGTTACCACTTCATTATATTCAACATGAGGATAAGACCTGTTTCGATGGCCGCATGGTCTAACGCACTACTCTCTCAGTATACTATACTGCCGATGATGGGGAGATTGTGGTTCAAATCTCGGTCGGATGCACTGAGGTTTTTTTTCCGAAATGGTTTTCCACTCTCCCTCCACGTGAATGCGGGTATATCTTATGTATATACAACCTCCTTAATCCCTAAAACTATTAGTGTAATTATTATATAAGCGTATAACCCGAACGGATAGTAAAACTCTGTGCTAAAGAAAGGGGTAAAAAAAGAACGAGGATAAAGATTTGCTACTTCAACCCGTAATACAAAAATCCAAAATTAGCCCAAATACACTCCAAAATCTGCTTGTTGCTTCTGTTACGCCGGTGGGGAAGTAAGGAAATAGCTGGAAAAAAAACTATTAACGAATTCCTTTTGACAACAGCTTGTTTGTTTTTTTAACAAATATTAATGTAGAGCAATTTGTATTTTCAAATAATATATATTTCTAACATATCAGTAAAGCAAACAGTGGATATAAATATTATATAAAGAAATCTTTAGTGATAAAATGGCGATTATTGTAAATCTCTTAGGATAGTTAAAATCGATTTAAGTTAATTTATATCTCGTTTCAAGCAGAATTATCTTTAAATATTGTCCTTACAATTTAAGTGGGATACAATCTCGTTTTAAATTTTAACTAATAGGGTTACTAGATTATTTAGTTTGAAATTTACAGTTGTTTATAATTATTAGGTCGATTTAATTTATATGTCAAAAATATGCTACTTAATCAAAGGTTAGCGGTACATGTTCATGGACTAGGAACATCCGCCTGAATAATCTCTTCCAAGCAAAGAATCTCGTCACCCTACTGGTGTTTGTTAAGGTGTGGTGCAGGGAGACGTGAGAAAATGTGTTTGAGCAGTTTTTATAACAAAATATTTTGATCAAATTATATATTATTAGTATAGTAGTAGTAGTAGTATTATCTAGTAAGTATAGTAGTAGTAGTAGTAGTGGTTTAGTAGTAGTAGTGTGGTAGTAGTATAGTAGTGGTATAGTAGTAGTGAGTAAGTAGTGTAGTTAGTAGTAAGTAGTGTGTGGTAGTTATAGTAGATAGTAGTAGTGGTAATAGTAGTAGTAGTAGGTATAGTAGTGGTGTAATAGTAGTAGTAGTAGTAGTAGTAGTGGTGGTAGTAGTAGTAGTGTGGAGTAGTAGTAGTAGTAGTGTGTTGTAAGTAGTGTAGTGGTAGATAGTAAGTAGTAGTGGTAGTAGTTAGTGGTAGTAGTGATAAGTAGTTAGTTAGTAGTAGGTTGGTAGTAGTAGTAGTAGTGGTGGTAGGTAGTAGTAGATAGTAGTAGGTAGTAGTGTGGTGGTATAGTAGTGGAGTAGTAGTAAGTAGTAGTAGTAGTGAGTAGGTAGTGGTAGTAGTAGTAGTAGTAGTAGTGTGTGGTAGTAGTAGTAGTTATTAGTAGTAATGTAGTATAGTAGTGTGTGGTGAGTAGTAGTATGTAGTAGTAGTAGTGGTAGTAGTGTAGTAGTAGTAGTGTAGTATAGTAGTGGTAATGTAGTAGTATAGTGTAGTAGTAGTTAGTGTAGTAGTAGTGTGTAGTAGTAGTAGTAGTAGTAGTAGTAGTAGTAGGTTAGTAGTGTAGTAGTGTAGTAGTTAGTAGTAGTGGTGGTGTGTAGTAGTATAGTAGTAGTAGTAGTAGTTGGTGGTAGTAGATGTGAGTAGTAGTAGTGTATGTAGTAGTGGTAGGTGGTAGTAGTGTAGTAGATAGTGTAGTATTTAGTAGTAGTGTAGTATAGTATAGTTAGTAGTAGTAGTGTAGTAGTGTAGTTAGTAGTATAGTGGTAGTAGTAGTAGTAGTAGTGTAGGTTAGTAGTTAGTAGTAGTTGTGTAGTTAGTAGTAGTGTGTAGTAGTAGTAGTTAGTAGTATAGTATAGTAGTAGTAGTGTAGTAGTAGTAGTAGTGTGAAGTAGTGTAGTAGTAGTAGTAGTGTAGTAGTATAGTAGTAGTAGTGGTGGTGGTAGTAGTAATAGTATAGTAGTAGTAGTAGTGAGTAGTAGTAGTAGTAGTATAGTGAGTAGTATGTAGTAGTTAGTAGTAGTATTGTAGTGTAGGTGTGTAGTATAGAGTAGTAGTAGTAGTGTGTAGTAGTAGTAGTGGTGTGTGTAGTATAGTAGTAGTAGTAGTAGTGGTGTGTAGTAGTATAGTAGTAGTAGTAGTGGTGTGTAGTAGTATAGTAGTGTGTGGTAGTAGTAGTAATAGTAGTAGTAGTGTAGTAGGTAGTTAGTAGTAGTAGTAGTGTGTAGGTAGTAGTGAATAGTAGTAGTAGTAGTGGTAGTATAGTAGTAGTAGTGTAGTAGTAGTAGTAGTAGTTAGTAGTAGTAGTGAGTGGTTAGTAGTAGTAGTAGGTAGTAGTAGTAGGTGTAGTAGTAGTAGTAGTAGTAGTGTAGTAGTAGTAGTATAGTAGTAGTAGATAGTAGTGTAATGTAGTAGTGTAGTAGGTAGATGTAGTATAGTAGTAGTATAGTAGTGGTAGTAGTAGTAGTAGTAGAATAGTAGTGGTTAATAGTAGTAGTAGTGGTAGTAGTAGTTGTAGTAGTAGTAGTAGTAGTAGTAGTGGTGGTGAGTAGTAATAGTAGTGTAGTGGTAGGTGGTAGTAGTAATAGTAGTTAGTAGTAGTGTGGTTGGTAGTAGTAGTGGTAGTATAGTAGTAGTTAGTAGTAGTAGTAGTAGTGTAGTAGTAGTAGTAGTAGTGTGGTTGGTAGTAGTATAGTAGTAGTAGTAGTGGTGGTGGTATAGTAGTAGTAGTGGTAGTATAGTGTAGTAGTAGTAGTAGTAGTAGTAGTAGTAGTAGTAGTGGTAGTAATTAGTGGTAGTAGTAGCAATAGTAGTATAGTAGTAGTAGTGGTAGTAGTAGTGTGTAGTAGTAGTAGTAGTAGTAGTAGTGGTGGTAGTAGTAGTAGTGGTGGTGGTAGTAGTAAGTAGTAGTAGTAGTGTGGTAGTGGTGGTAGTATAGTAGTAATAAGTAGTAGTAGTGGTTGGTGGTAGTAGTAGTAGTTGGTGTAGTAGTAGTAGTAGTAGTATAGTAGTAGTAGTAGTGTAGTAGTATGTAGTAGTAGTATGGTGTAGTAGTAGTAGTAGTAGCAATAGTAGTAGTATAGTAGTAGTAGTAGGTAGTAGTAGTAGTGGTAGTATAGTAGTAGTAGTAGTAGTAGTAGTAGTAGTAGTAGTAGTGGGTGGTGGTAGTAGTAATAGTAGTAGTAGTGGTGGTGGTAGTAGTAGTAGTGTGTAGTAGTAGTGTAGTAGTAGTAGCAATAGTAGTAGTAGTAGTGGTAGTAGTAGTAGTGGTGTAGTAGTAGTAGTAGCAATAGTAGTGTAGTAGTAGTGGTGGTAGTAGTAATAGTAGTAGTAGTAGTAGTGTGGTGGTAGTAGTAATAGTAGTAGTAGTAGTGATAGTAGTATGTGGTGGTGGTAGTAGTAGTGGTAGTAGTAGTAGTAAGTAGCATATAGTAGTTAGTAGTAGTAGTAGTAGTGGTAGTAGTTAGTAGTAGTAGTAGTAGTGGTGGTGGTAGTAGTAATAGTAGTAGTAGTAGTAGTGGTAGTAGTATGGTAGGTAGTAGTAGTAGTAGTAGTAGTGGTGGTGGTGGTAGTAGTAGTAGTAGTAGTAGTAGTAGTAGTAGTAGTAGCACCGCGTCTCATAAACCGTTCAGGTTGTACGCACTTACGCCAATGTGTAATAGTAGAGTTATTTTGAGATGAAATGGAGGACCTACAGTCAGATAAATCTGTGCCGGGACCGAGGACTGAACCCCGGACCTCCAACACAGAAGTCCGACACCTTACCCCTAGAACGCCAGGTCACCTTGTATCAAAATAAATCAAATAGTTCTCCAGTACAAACATAGAGTTTAATTTTATTCACATGGTGATATAAATATTTATTGAATATCTGTTAAGGGTGTCCTGGAATTTAATTACTTTTTTCCTTCATTTAAAAAGTTTCTCATCTGATGCCACTATTCTCATAACAGATATTAAACCACTTTTAATATCACCATGTGAAGAAAATTAAACGCTATGTTTCTACTGGAACACTATTTAATTTATTTTGGCCCAAAAAAAGTTTTGCTACAAAAACTGCAAAAATACCGGCCTTTTCTCGCGCCCCCTTTGACGCCACCATAAAGGCAATATCTACTTGAATGAAAATATCCTCACACTGCGGTGTTTCTTGTGAAATTGGGAGTCCTGAAACTTTGAAACAACTAAAACTATGCCCTATGATCGTAATCTAGGGGTAAGGTATCAGACTTCTGTGCTGAGGGACCAGGGTTCAATTCTCGGTCCCGGCACAGATTTATCTGATTTCCAAACCCTTCCCTCACCTCTGACAATACGTGTATTAATCACAACTTGTGAATGTGTGAAATGCCAGGCCTCCACCATGGTTCGGATTCCACGTTAAACTGTAGGTTCTCCATTTCATCTCACAATCACCCTTCCATTACACATTAGCGTAAGTGCGTATAACCCGAACGGGTAGTAAGACGTGATGATAATGATGATAGTAATAATAATAATATAATCTTAAATACTTTGTTTTGATCTAATAAAAATCACCTTTATTTGTATCAATTTAATTACAATAATATATAATTTTTAATTATTTTCATCATTAATTGTAGTTAGTAAAATTACTAGTATTCTAATAGGACCTTTATCATCAAAAATGTAATAAATAAGCCCTTAAGAATCAATCACACTTTTTTTAATTCTAAATTTAGCTGTGGTAAATTTGCCGCCCGCTCCACCCTTATAATATTCCAGCTCAATGAAATTTTGGATCTCTACTTATATGCTTAATAGTACAAATTAATTATTACAGTATTATTTTTATTTATGCATTACGTCGCTGGAAATGGGCTAACCATACCTTTTTATTATTTGTATTATTGATTAAACTTAGAGTATAAGGTTTTTAGGTAGATGTTGATGTATTTCGATATTATTTTGGCTCAAACCATATTTAAAATGAATAAACCATTTCTTCAATAACGTTGAGTTTCTGGACTTCTATAACGCGATTAGGCAGTCCTCTTGGTGTGGGTCAAATAGCTGCTAGGAAGAGTTCTTCAAGACAAAAATGGCAATATTTTAGAGTTTTTTTTTCTTTCTGATGCCCTTTTTCTTGGTTTAAAAGAACCCCTATTACTTTTCCTTCGGTGGCTGAGTGGTCTAACGTGCTATTCTTGCAGTAGATTATATCATCGATTATGGGGAGTTTGAGGTTCAAGTCTTGGTCAGTTGTATTGAGGTTTTTTATTCGAAAATTGTTTTCTACTATTACTCTCTGTCTCTCTCTATGCAAATGTGGATACACTTTCTCTAATAAATTTTCCTAATCCCTAGAGCCATTAGTGTAGTTAGTACATAATCGTACAACCCGAATGGTATTAAGATGCGGTGCTAAAAATATATTATACTTAGAGGAAGTGTACCAGATTTTGCGTGGAGGGAGAGTGAAAAACTAATTTGGGAATAAAACACCCTGGGTACACCCGACCAAAATTTTAACCTCAATCTTTCCATCATCGGCAGTCTAGTCTAATGTGAGAGTAGCGCCTTAGACCATAACACCACCGAAGAGGGTTTTTATCACTTCGATCGTTTTTACAACAAGTCGCACAATTGGAAGGGATTTTATTAACATACCACACGACACATGAGAAATTCAATAACAAACACAGACAATAGAATTCACAACGAGATCCAGTCTAGCCATTGTGGTTACGTCACTGCAGGCTCGTGGGGTTTGTCTTCTGCTGGGTAGGTAAGGTAAGAGAACACGATAGGAAGGACAGAATATACAAAAGTCACAAATGTTAGTACAGTGGAACCTGAATAATTCGAACTTCCGTAATTCTAAATCGTCTTTAATTCGAGTTTTTCACCCGGTCCCGTGAATTTTGTATTATAACAATGTTAAAAAGTCGTGGATATTTCGAATTTTGTTTTGGTTAATATTCGAACATTTCGTAAGTTGTAATGTACTGTGCAGTATTGTTTTCCTACTTCTAGTTACAGCGCCGTGTTGTTCTATTTTTGGAAATAGGGGAGGCGACGTTGGGATTTGGTCAAATATGATATTTGTTATTCAACCTATGGACCAAGGAATAATTAAGAACCTAAAACATTTCAGATGATTGTCAGTTGAAAAAATTCTTGCTGGAGGTTTGTCTACTCAGAAAATTTCGCTTGACGTTCGTCAAGTCTCAAGAATGTTTAAGCAAGTGTGGGACTAAGTGAAAGTTGAGATCACTAAGAACTGTTTTTAAAAAAGCTGGCTTTATTAAGAAAGAAAATGATGGAGAAACTGTGACTGAAGCTGCGACAGCTTTTGACAACTGGGAGGAAGTTACTCCTGATCCTGCTATCTCATATGTGGACTTAGTCAGTGTGGATGAATATGTGGCAGTGTGTGATGAAGTTACTGATGTGTACATCATCGCCGAAGTTCTCAACAATAACATTCAGGCTGAGGATGGAGCATCTGGTGATGAAGAGGACAATTATTCAGGAAAGGCCTATCCCGAGTTCGGCAGAAGCCATCAACCATATCCAAGAACTCAGGTGTTTTTTTTTGAAAGTCGCAACAATGTAAGCGATTCAATCTTCCAGTCAATAAATCAATTAGAATCATACACTATGACTGAGAGACTGAAATCAGGAAAACAGATTAAAATCTCTGCCTTTTTAAAGAAATTGTGAACAGATTATTTCCAAATACATTATAATAAATTTTTTGAGCTTGGTTGCAAACTAAACTATGTTTCTTTTCAATTCCTTTTAAGAAACTTATTTAATTCGTATTTTCTTGGTCTCTTCAAGTTCAAATTATCCAGATTCCACTGTAACATGTAAATTTATATGTACGTCCAGTCAAGGGAACTGAAACAGTCAATTTTGGTACAGACTATACTAGGAAAGGATGTATTCCTATATTACTGAAATTCTAATTTCATATCCTAATCTTAAAATTTTCTTTCGAATCTCGAATCCAAATTTAAATCTTCAAATTTTAAAAAATGTACGTTTTGAAGTGAAAATATGAAAAATGTATTTAAAAAAGTTATTTAGAGTTTTATGCCACTGAAAAATGCTATATTTGTTGTAACATCTATTAAATTATAAACAACAAAGGGAACACTCTTATGGAGAATACCCTTTATGTACATTTATTATATTAATATAATTTTTTGTAATTTTTTATAATTCCTTTTATAAATTGCTAAAAATTATTATTCAAGTCATTGTCTTCATAATAATTACATGTACTCGAGATCCTTTTTTGAGATTTATACTAATTTCAAATCTCTCAAATACCATAGGAATCAAGGATTCGAACTTACCATCTCAAATCAATACCAATACTAATAAAATAATATTAAGAGAATTAATATATTGCTGACATCTAACATTATGTTTCTAAACTGTCCTTTCTAATGTGTTCTTATTGTAAGATTTTGCATATCATTGGTTCTCTAGTTTGATTCCTGGTAGAGTATAAGCATTGACTATTTATCTCTGGAACCATCTTGTTATACATAATTATATTAACTCTCTTAGCAGTATGATTGAGTACTTTACAATTTTTATTAATTTAAATTAGTTTGAAGTACAAATATTGGTGAAAGTAATCAATGACCCACTTAATAAGGACTCTTCAATGTACATACTAAATATCACAAACAAATGAATATTTTAATACTCTATTAATTTTGATGACTTGTAAATTTGTAGGCCTATATGCTAATTAAATGTTTACAGTTTGCATAATCCACCAAATGTATTTTTTAAACATTAATGAAGTGCAATTGTCCATCACCCCATTTCCGGTTAAATATGATAGGACTGTGTTGATTTTTTTATTACCATTGATTTATCCAATTAGTGTGGTCCATCAATTCGCAACCGTACAATTTAGACGATTGTAAATCGCTTTTTAAATTGTGTTTGTTTCGAGTTCAAAATAAATAAACATGTTAATTTTTAAGCATCTTGTTAAAGGGATTAATAATTAATGTTGAGAAGAGATTTTGAATATAGTAGTTTTATGTTTGAATTAGTTTACACTTGGAAATATTTCTAAAATGTACATATTATAAAATAACTATATAAAGTTTTTAATTAGTTATTTCAAAACTTGTTAGATTAAAATGTGAATTTAACTCATTAAAATGAATTATGTGCATTTTTTATCACATTTACATTTAATAGGTATATCATTTTAATAATATTGTATACATATTGAAATATTTCTTAAAATACATACTAAATTAATGTGTTTTAAGTCAATGCACGTTAAAATTAATTTTAGGTTAATATTTGAATACAAGAAAGTAAAAGTTAGTTTTAGTTTTGGAAGTATCTTATTGGGCCCCCCTCCCCCATTTCATATATTGATGCAATCAAACCTCCTGATATATGGAAGGATGTTAGTGATAGTGTTTATTCCAAAGAGCTCAATATCCGAACTACTGATTGTATATTTAAACTTGAAGCCCCCAAATTATATATTATATTTGTAAGAAGGTAAAGGAAAGGTGAATAGAAACATATAAAAAGAACGAACAAAATATGGCTTTTTCAAACCAACGAAGAACACAGATCACACTTCACATTGCTGTCATTGGACAAAGATTTAGTGACTGCCTCGTGAAGAGAATCGACTTTTACCACCAAATCCCCCGTCCTAGGTTTCATTCCATCGGATCTCAGGAGGGAGTGTGAAACACGCAACTTTTCTACTTTTCATTATAAAAGCCATATTTTGTTCATTCCTTTTCTATGTTTCTATTCACCTTTCCTACACCTTCTTCCAAATAATAAAATAGAATTCTCTAGTCTAAAGTAAACAATTTGAACAATAGAGAAGAAAGTTTGCATATGAAGCTTACATTTATGATTGTATTATTATTATTTAGGGAAAAATAAGAAGATGAAAATGTATGTTTGAGAAACTGTTTGATGTATCTTTGACCACTGTTCTTATAATATATATTTGGGTTCTTATTTACGTCTGTTAACTTGGTTAGATCTTTATGATCACTTTATTTTAGTATCGCATAAATTCAGGATTGAAGTACAATAGAATTCATCTTATCCGATCCAAACAGAATCGATAAATGGTGAAATTACCAAAACTGTCCGATAATACGGTTATGGTTGAAGTGGGGGTGGAGGGTGAGGGTGGGAAGGGGGGGAGTGAGGTAAACTACAAATCAAATAGAAGTGCATTATGACTGAGTATTTGATCAAGTTTATTAGGCTAGAATACAAGTAACATAATAGAATAAAAACTATTATTTGACGTAATTTCAAGCCACTAAACAATCACCCGCTTCGGTGGCTGCGTGGTCTAACGCGCTACCATCGCAGTAGAACACACACCCGATAACGGGAAGATTGAATCTCAGTCAGGTGTACTGATAGTGGTTTTTCCAAAATAGTTTTCCACTCTTCCTCCGCGCAAATGTGGGTACACTTCCTATAAATATAAACTTCCTTATCCCTAAAATCATTAGCGTAATGAGTATATAAGCGTACAACCCGAAAGGGCGGTAAGACGCGGTGATAAAAAAAAACACTGAAATAATAAAATCTAAACAGTGTATTAAATTTAGTGATTTAATTTGTTTGAAACCCGCCTCGGTGGCGTAGTTAGCTAACGCGCTAGTCGTGTTGAGCTCGACTGCTGAGGACGGGAGATCGAGGTTCGAATCTAGGCCGGGTGAACTAGGGTGTTTTTTCCTAAATGGTTTTCCACTCTCCCTCCACGCAAATGCGGGTTCACTTCCCTATATTCAACCTTCACAATTCCTAACCCATTAGCGTAATTAGTACTTAAGCGTATAACCCGAATGGGTAGTAAGACGCGGTGCTAAAATAATAGACCTAATAATAATATTAATAAAATTTGTTTGATTTTGTTTCGCTTCCCTGCGGAGAGGTCGCACCAGCGTCTCAATAACATGACGTCAACAGTTACACTCAACCACCCATTTATGCGCGCGCAGCACAACACAGTACATCGTATGGATATGTAGCAGAGTGTAGGATATCGGATAACTAAAGGTCGGATGATCAAAACTTTACTAAATCACATTTCGATAAAGTTGAAATATATTTAATAGTTTCACCAATCACGTTTGCTTACAATCCTATTGACCGTCAAATTTAAATTGATAATGAAAGCGAACGACTAGTGGCCCATACAGGTGGTCGAACTGTCTAAGGCGCCAGTCTCGTAATATAATTAATTACAGCTTAGTAATATCCTCGCGTCTCACTAACAATTAGGGTTTAGGCATTTATGATGGTTATGCCAGTTAAGTAAGAATGAGGAAGCTAGAATTTAAATTAAATGTACTTATATTTTCCTGAAGGAAAAGTGGGAAACAGTTTAGGAAAAACAACTCTAAGTCCATCATACCGGGATTCAAACCCCAATTTACCCCTCATAAATAGTCCAGTATATTGCGAGATTGATGCCCTAGACCATTCGACCACCGAAGTAGGTTGAATTTTATTACTAATGGAAAGTTTGAAGGTGTAATATTCACCAAATGACCTAGGGGTGATTTTTCCTTTCACTAGTCATGCTAATAAGGGCATATTTTCTCTAAACTACCCTCTTCACCCCTACACCTTGAATTATGCCATTACCCGCCTCGGTGGCGTAGTTGGCTAACGCGCCAGTCGTGTTGTGCTCGACCGCCGAGGACGGGGAGATCGAGGTTCGAATCTCGGTCGGGTGAACTGGGGGTGGTTTTTCCTAAATGGTTTTCCACTCTCCCTCCACGCAAATGCGTGTTCACTTCCTCTAAATTCAACCCTCCCAATCCCTAATCCATTAGAGTAATTAATACTTAAGCGTATAAACCGAACGGGTAGTAGGACGCGGTGCTAAATATTATATATTATTATTATTATTATTATTATTATTATTATTATTATTATTATTATAAAACAATCGAGTAATAATAATCATCGAGAAGTTAGGACCCGCATTCGTCGAGACAAAGCATTTTTCTATTAATCACCTAATTGGAATCAGGACCTAAACTATTCCACGTTGGTCACTTGGATTTAAGCATCCCAGTTCCTTAAAAAGTGAAATAGCAGCGCGTGTGATGTAGGATATCATATTCATCCTTTCCAGTACAGCAATAACGCTGAATAAACACTTCATTAAATTTATATAAGTGATTTCAAATTGTAAACTGATTAAAAATTTTCAAAATGAACTATCCCCACATATAGTGAGTCCATGTCAAGAAACAATTAATATTACAAAATTCTCAATCCCCACGAACCATGAATAATAAACTGTAACACTACAAAAGAGGTGGAAACAAAAGAATGACGATCAGGCGTGCTCACAAAATTATAGTTGGTAAAACCATTGGTAGGCTGGGACGTAAATGAGAGGCTGGTGATAAAATGGATGTAAAGGAGGTTGGGTGAGGTTATAGCTTGGAGGAAGGTGTCTCAAGATAGAGTTAGATGATGAGCTCACTTACTGGTGGCCATGTACTTTAGAGTTACTAGAGGCCAAAGAGTTAGGTAGTTAGGTGTGTGCGAAGGGCATTTTTTTTTTAAATACAAAGCAAATTCGAAGTGAATCTTGAAACATACGACCCGCCTTGGTGGCGTAGTTGGCTAACGCGCTAGTCGTGTTGAGCTCGACCACCGAGGACGGGGAGATTGAGGTTCGAATCTCGGTCGGGTTTTCCTAAATGGTTTTCCACTCTCCCTCCACGCAAATTCGGGTTCACTTCCTCTAAATTCAACCCTCCCAATTCCTATTCCATTAGCGTAGTTAGTACTTAAGCGTATAACCCGAACGGGTAGTAAGACGCGGTGCTAAATATTATTGAAACATACGAATCAAAGTTTAAGATGAAGTTGAAGATAAGAATTTTGTTGTTGCCATATAAAACTACTTTTTTTTTAGCATCGCGTCTTACTACCCGCTTGGGTTATACGCATGTGTAGTAGTTACGCTAAAGTGTTTGGGATGAGGAATATCGAATTTAGAGGAAGTGTATACATACGTGCGTGGAGGGAGAGTGGAAAACCTTAATGGGGAAAAATGCTTCCAGTAACCTGATTGGTATTCTAAACAAGATATCCCCATCATCTGAAGTCTAGTATATTGCGATAGTTATGCCTTATACCACGTGGTCACATAAGTGGCTAATACTCAATTAAACTAATTGAAAAATAGCATTTGGGTTCTGGACACGTAAATTGAATCCGCATCACCAAAGTCTGTGGTTCAGTCAAAGTTAGAGCAGCCGATGAATCCACACGACCATCATTTACTCTACCTTAACCTATGGGTGAATAATAACCTTGAAAACAGTTGGATAGCTCAGTGTAAGAGCATTGGTGCATACAACTAACTGGATGCCCCAAATTCGATTCCCGTGGCAAAGTGTTACGTTTCAAATAATTTAATTTAACCTTAGTTATAATACAGGACGAGAAACTTAAGACCAACTCACTTAAGTGGCCATTGGTCTAAGACAGGGTTCGTCAAACCTTTTCAGTCTCGATCGACTTATAATATTATCAAAGGTCTTTCGATCACCCATAACTTCTACACTCTACCTTTGATGTGTTTTCTTTTATCAGTGCATCTTATGTTTTCCTTAAATTCAATATTTACTCAAATAATTTTGTCTCCACCTCTAAATAGTAAAAAAAAATATAGAAAAAAAAGTAAAAATGTATTTTTTTTATTAATAAACTATTTAATTTTCTAATAACTCTACCGATTTGACCGATCAAAGGAATTTTGCCCACAGCCAAATATTATTTGACAGTACTTGATATGCTTGCGAGTTTAAAATACTCAAGATCTAATTTTAATTACGATGTAGTTTTCTAGAGCGATCGATTGAAAACCGCCACGAGATCAACCGGTTGATTGCGATGGACTAGCTACCGACCCCTGGTCTAAGGCGTCACTCTCGTGTTGGTCTGGCTTTCTTAAGATGGTGAGATCGTGGCTCGGTGGAAACCAGTGTTCTGTCCTGAAATTTAATGACAAATTTTTCTCTTCATTTAAAAGGTTTGTCATCTAATATCGATATGCTTATAGCAGATATTCAACACCATTTGATATAACCAGTCCAATAAAATTAAAATCTATGTCTCTACTGGAACCTTATTTTATTTATTTTGGCCAAAAAAAGTTTTGCTATAAAAACTGCAAAAAAAAATACTGCCCTTTAGCTCGCGTTCCATAGGCTCCCACCTTTGGGTTTCCCTATGATGGCCATACTGTGATCGGTGATGGTATGAATGCAATAATTCAGGGTAAACATTAAACAGGGTGTATAAATATTCTACTAAGCTTTGTCTTTCAGGAAGTATCGTAGAATACATCTGGTGTTCCTTTATTTGACTGCCATGAAATGAAGATGGTTTTATCTCTTTAAACATTTCCTCCAAGATAATATTAACAGGTCAAGGCGAGGTTTTTGGCGCACTGACTGGACTCGAGGGAGATAAAGAGTTACTGCAGAGAGCGAGAGATGATATAACTTAGTTACGATATCGCGTAGATATTATCGTGCAGTTCAGAAGAAAAAAAAAAAAGAGAGTGTGTGAATAGACTGCCCCGGTAGTAAACATTGCCGAGGGAAGGGAGGAAAAAAATGTCAAGGCGAAAATATTAAATCTTTTTTATGACTAGAGAAGGACGAAAAGACATTTGGGGATAAATAGGTCATAAAGCTGGAAGTGATTGGTAAACAGATCTGCAAATATCCAAGGTCAGGCGCACAAAGTGATGCGTTCCAACCATAAGTAGGCCTATATATTTAGTCAGAGCGTATTTAATCCACTAGCCACGTTTATTAGTTATGATAATAGTGTAATATCATTTACTGTCCTAACTTTTGTCGAATTTTGAGTGATTTCATCATTTAAGTGCGTGAATTGCAACGTTTAACACTAACGCTAGTTTTTCTTTTTTAAGTTCTGTGGCTTTTAAAATACTTTGAATCTTTAATGTACGAGTTTGTTACTTTGTAATAATTAACTATTTATTTATTAAAAAAAATAATTTTGAGTTATAATTTCTCATTTTGTAAACTCGCCTTATCACTGTGGAAGTCAATTACTAACTCGAACTTGTTTTAGTTATATTTTTGCCATTTCTTAAAATATTCTTAGTAGTTTTTAAAAGTTAATCAAAGTCAAGCTACCATTCTTATGTTGATTTTATGCTAATGGTCTTGATCACTTATTAAAATATGTGCCAATTAATTATGCACAAGATTAGTTCAGTTTTATTAATTAATAAATGGTACATCGTACCACAGGGAATTTCTCGCTCTTTATTCTTAAAATATAAATATTACTAAAAATTAGTGAGATTTGTGAATCTAAATAATAATATACATTGTTGCAGAAACACTCCACAAAAGAGCATAAAAATTAATTTCATATTTTAAAGTACTCCATAAAAATGTATATTTTTGCTATAGCCCAGAAAATATTTGTTTTATAAAACTATATTTCACCCAAAAGAGTTATATATTTAATACTACTACATCTGTTAAGTGATAAGGTATTTCGTATCTCAAATAGTTATGGAGATACGTTCAAAATTGGTTATTTCTGCTTCTGTATAGTACCCTCAAATTAATGTTCATGGCAAAATGAAAATTGCCATTTATTTGTAATGTTAAACTGTGTCAGATATACCAAATTTAATCAAAATCGTAAGAGTGAATTTTGAGAAAATCTATTTTCTCCTTCCCTCCCCTCCCCCTCAGTAAACCACCATTAATTTTATAGTTAGAAATCTAATTAAAAAGTCCTAGAGGAAACCTTACTGAAACACTTGATACCAAATTTGAGCCAGATCGGTAAAATGGCTCTAGTCCAAGATACCGACAGACAGACATACATACGGCATCGCAAAAACAAATTTTTCTGTTTCAGAGGGTGATGAAACGTTAACATTTGTCAGGATCCTTAATTCGATTTTTCGACGATCACAATGCTTACTTCTCACTTTCAGGGGTCAAGAAAAAGTAGAAATTATTTAAAGGATAAAATGTTAATTTACAAAAATTTGCATTCTATTTATTTCAAGGCAGCAAAAAAAGAAACTTTTTATTTATTACCTAAGTTACTGTAAACCTAGTTTTTAACTATTCATTGAGCATCATAATTGTTTATTTTAATGTGTTTTTTAAATAGATAAATGCAGAATTTAATAAACTTCATAAATGTGAGATTAGTGGGGGCTTTACTATATGATTACCTTTGATTTTGTTTCTGGAGTTAAACAAAGCTCTAGAGCTTAGTTCAAAAAGAGAAATTTATTCTCTCATTACCCCTGTATTACTACTAGTTTGGATCATACGTATATATCAACTACGCTAATGGAATAGGAATGATGAAGATTTTTTTAGGTAGTGTACCCGCATTAGTATGAAGAGATAAGAGTGGAAAACAATTAGGAAATATCACACTCAGTACATCCAGCTGAGACTCAAACCCTAATCTTCCCGTCTTGCAGTCCATTCCTACACGAGAGTAGCGCGTTAGAGCATGCGAGTAGGGATGTATATTTTACAGGCGTGAATTCAAAAGGGGGGGGTTAAAGGGTCAGTCTACCTCCCTGTGAAAGTTAGAAAATTAATGCAAAAAACAAAATGAAAGTCCAAATTTTAGAAAGAAAATACAACACAGATATATAATACAATTTTTTTTAAATCTTTTTACGCTCAGACACTTCTAAGGCCGGGTCCACATGTGCGTCGTTCGTCCAAGTTTATTATTATTATTAGCACCGCGTCTTACTACCCGTTCGGGTTATACGCATCCAAGTTTATTAAATGTTCGATATGACTCACGCAAATGTGGAGAAAATATTGGTTTTCATGTACGATTATTTTTTGTGCATAGCGAGTAGCGAACATTGTTCCACATAGAGACGGTAGACTACCACACATCAAAGAAGACCAATAATCGCCTGAAAGTAGTTGATCCACGAATACCGGATATAGATTATGTGTAGACAGCAGGAGTTTTGGAACTGTGGTGGACCCTTCCCTCTGGAAATAATTGTCCACCCCCGGAATAAATTCCCCCCGAGATATATTTTTAATCCTCTGTTATCGAATATGAAGCTGAAAGATGGCCTTAAATCAAATTCCAAATGACTTCTAGAGGCATTCTATTGTCAAAAATTTTCCTGAGAATACCACTTCAAATAACTACTAAACTAAAGGCATCTACTTGCAGAATAAGTCAGTGGAGGAAAACTCCAAATAGCTTCTAGATGCATGTCATTTTGAAGAATTTTCAGGTGAGGACCAGCCCAAATAACCTAGTATCTGAAATAATTTAATTTTAAAAATTTTGTAGGTGGAAGACAACCTCAAAGATTATCTAACTATCGTAAAAAATTAAGGTGAGGATCATTATAAATAACTTCGAGGGGCATCAATTTTAAAAAAAGTCTAGTCTTTAAATGGCTTGTAAAAGAATCTAATTTTTAAAAAAAAATCAAGGCGAAGACTACTCATAGCTGCTAAAGTGAACCATTTTTCAAAAAATTGTTGAAGGAGGGCCCCTCCAAATAGTTTATAAAAACTATCTGATTTAAAAAAAATAGAGAGTATGACCACGGTTTAAAACATACATAAGATAAAAAAAGAATGAGAAACTGTTAAATGGCTTTAAACAGAAATTTAACATTGTAAGTAATTATGTTATTTATAACTATGACCCCCCTTATGAAAATGATCTGGATCCGCCCCTGTGTGTATATACTCATACACAGGATGTTCGGAAACTCATAACCCAAACTACACATATAGCCTGTTTGAACCAAAAGTAATTTAAATCCCTACACTCTTAAATCGGCAACCTATGCTAATACAATTAAATTGTGTTCAAAGTTCGGCGTAAAGTGCCTGGAGAACAAAGCTGTGCAAGCATGAGTGTACAACAGGTTGCACAGGAGTTAGGCGCACGGCACTACACCCTCGACATCTTGGAGCACGGCAAAAACGTACCACAATTAATAGTAAACAATACACCAGTCCACTAAAAACGTGAATACGTTATGAGGTCATCATTAACGGTCCTACATAACAAATTCTTTGTCATTATTACATGTGCAGTCCTCACGCCTAGCTCCTATGCAACTTGTTGTACACGCATGATAAACAGCTTTTCTCTCCCAGCGCTGTACATCGAAACTTTGAAGCGATTTAATGGTGTAAACGGATTAGTTAAGGATTTGTCGCGGCATACAGCTATATGCGCATTTGGCATGGCCGAAACTCTCTGGGTAAATAAAATATACCATCATATATAAATCTGTGTGTAATATATTATATATTAATAATATACATAAATTTTACATTATTGTATATATATACATATATTGTATATATATAGTATATATATACATATATATGTATTAATATACATATATATGTATATTATAAATATATATGTATATCATATATAATGTATATATATACATATATATGTATATACATATATATGTATATATATATAACATTATATATGTATATATATGTATATATATGTATATAACATTATATGTATATATATGTATTATATGTATTATATAATATATATACATATATATTATATAATGTATAATATGTTAATATATACATATATATAACATATATATGTATATATACATATAGTATATATATATAATATATAATATATATATGTATATATACATTATATATATAAACTTATATATTTAAATATTATATATATACATACATATATAAATATATGTATGTATGTTATTGTTATATGTATATATACATATATATTTATATATGTATATATATTTATAAGTATATGTATATATACATACATATATACATATATATGTATATATCATATACTTATATATATGTAGATATATGTATAATATACATACATACATATATATACATATACATATATATATATATGTATATATATTATATATACATATTACATATAATATATGTATATATACATATATATACATATATATACATATATATTATACATATATATGTATATATATGTATGTATATATATATATATACATATATATGTATATATACATATATATGTATATATACATATATATGTATATATACATATATATATGTATATGTATATATATACATATATATATGTATGTATATGTATATATATGTATGTGTATATATATATATACACATACATATACATACACACAGAGAGGGTGTTCGGAAACTCATAGCCCAAACTGTACATATAGCTTGTTTGACCCAAAAGGCAGACAAAATCCCTATACACTTACATCCGGAAAACTATACTAACACCATTAAATCGCGTTCAAAGTTTCGATGTACAGCGCCGGGAGAGAAAAGCTGTTTAATCATATATATATATATATACATATACATATATATATACATATATACATATACATATATATATACACACATTACCAGAACATTATGTAATTTAAAATTAAATTGAATCTTTTACTTTCTCATAGAGAGAAAGTATTGAAGTATTGTAATAGAGAAAATTTACTACCTCGAGATTTGTATGAATCTTTACGTCCTGCGTGACCCCGAATCTCAAAAAATGGAATTCTACACTAATTAGAAAAAGAATTATTCTATTCATCTATCCCTGGATCTTGATACAAAACAGTTTGATTTTTTCTTTCAAATTTGATATTATAATGTTATATGGCTAAACGTCGAGACAACGATTTGATCTGTACCCTAATCCTTAAATTAAGGGTAGTTTACTAATGAGTGATTTTTCACTAAATGAATAGTTTCTTTTCTAAACTGTAAACTGTTACAGTGCTATATAACTTTAATTTGTTTTATTTAATTACTATTTATACTATGTCACTACTATTTCTTATTTTATTAGCTCCAATAAGCAAGAATTCAAATATTGTGTATAAATAAGCAATAACTTAATCTTCCAAAGAAATGTCAGCGTTTAAAACATGATCAGATTATATCTCTATTTTGGCATTGTGTTTTATCCAGGATACTTTTCGCGTTTTGTATCACAATTCAAATCCATAAAGGATTAATTTTTTAATTTAATTTAAGATTTGGTTACTTTTACCTGTGGTTAATTTTATTTACTAAAAGAGAACAAAGCTACTTTATAGATTCCTCGTACAAAGAACGGGTACACCAGCTAGTGGAATATAAAGTAATTAACCAAATCTATTTATTGAATTTAAAAAAGTAAAACCGATTCATTTTGACATAAGATTAAGTTGTTTGATGGTATCAATAACTATTTAGGCTTTGAGATAGAAAAATGCTCCTATATCAAGCATAAATGCTAAAATTATATTTAGCTGAATATAATTGAATAGAAATAAAAATGTGAAGAATTTATATTTCAGTTTGTGATTAAGTATATTTGATAAACATATAAAAATGTTATATTTTTTAGAGTGGAAAGTTTTTATAATGTGATAAACAAATTATTAAAGATCATACAATGTCTCGTCACTGGGATATAATATATGGGCTTGACAAATTGTATTTTGGAGAAAAAAAACACAATATAATATATTTAATATGCTACAAGGCTCAATTTTTAAATTTAACAAATATTATTAGGGACCTTAAGCACTTTCTACTATATCCAGCTGGTATTATAAACAAGGTTGAAGAGGATAACTATTAATCTCTTTAAAAAAACCTCAAGTCAATAAAGGTGCGTAGAAAGGAATGCATTTTTTGGACCAAAATAAATAAAAAAAGTATTATTCCAGTATGAAATATAATTTGATTTTCTTCGCATGATGATATTAATAGTGTTATTGAATATCTGTCATGAGCAAATTGAGCATGGTGGTATTAGATAAGAAACTTTCTATATTAATTACAATATTTGTCATTAAATTCCAGAACACTCTAGAGAGATATTCAAGAACTGTTGAGGTCACCATTTGAAGAAAATTATACTTTATGTTTCTACTGGAGAAATATTTGCTTTATTTTGATAAAAAAATACATTTATAAAAACTGCCTAAACACTGGCCTTGTCCTGGCGTCCCCTTCCAGCCTATCTTAAGCTTGCACTGCTTGTTGATATACACATTAAATTTGTAAATATCTAATCGTGAACATTTTTTACCTCGAGAGTATGATGAATCTTTACGTTTTATTTGACCCCAAACCTAAAAAAAAAGAAAGATTTACTATTCTTTCTGATCCCATGTTGGTCTGTCCCTGGCCACAAATCTGGAACTTTTGATGGATTTTGTTCAAACTTGATATTTAGTTATTCTATAAATATACTTCAGGATCTTGGTTTTATTTTGACGCTGGACTTCAAATTAGAGTTAGTTTATTAAAAATTGTGTTTTATTTCATTCCGGATTTTTCAAAAATGATTTCAGTAATTTGGTTTAAAATGGATATTTATGGAGTGTTTGAACTTCCAAATAACACTATATGCTTGATTTTTGGTACAAATTTGTTTAAGAGTAGTTTACTGATGAGTGATTTTTTTTAAATGTCTAATAATTTTGATTTGTTTAGAATGTAAATTGGGGATTTTTTGACATATAAAACTGTACCTATACTGACTTTTTAGGGGAAAATTATGTTGATGACGTTTATTTGAATAAATAATTAAAATGGCTCTAATGATTTGGTTCAAAATAGGTGTCTGGTAAGATTTTTTATAGGATGCACTGTTAATATTTATAGGATGCACTGTTAAATTATAGATGCTTTTTTTTATAGGATGCACTGTTAAATATTTTTTATAGGATGCACTGTTAAATATTTATAGTGCATGTTAAATTTTTATAGGATGCACTGTTAAATATTTTTTATAGGATGCACTGTTAATTTTTTTATAGGAGCATGTAATATTTTTTATAGGATGCACTGTTAAATATTTTTGTTAATTTTATAGGATGCATGTAATATTTTTATGATCACTGTTAAATATTTTTTATAGGATGCACTGTTAAATATTTTTTATAGGATGCACTGTTAAATATTTTTTATAGGATGCACTTAAATATTTTTTTCAAGCAATAATCATTTTATTATAATTTACTGATGACTGATTTTTAAAATATTTTGAAAATAGCTGTAACAAATGTTTTAAATTATTATTTGGAGTATATTTTATATGATACATAATAATAATAATAATAATAATAATAATAATAATAATAATAATAAATAATAATAATAATAATAATAATAATAATAATATAAATTTATTTATTTTTATAAAATACATAAACAGAATTTTTTTTGAAGTTTTGAATAATTAGTTTTAAATGGATGTATAGGATTTTTTTCATGATAAATAAGACTGTTTTATATTTAAAAAATCAAAAATAATTTACAAATATCTGAGTTTTGCACATTTAATATTTGTCATGAATGCCAAGAGCAAAATATGTTTGTGTTTTATAAAGGTTGATACCTACCAAATTTCTTTTAGACTAACAACATTTTACTGACAAAATGTAATAATGTGTAATACTTTGATCTTGTGTATTTGCAAATCTAATAAAAAGAACGAAATGTATCTACAAGTTTCGTGATACTTCCACAATATATGATATTAAAACAGAATAATATATTTGTACAAATAAAACCCATACCACAAAAAAAAATGGTAATGATATAACATTAAAATTCCTTATATTTTACTGTACGACCTTCTATGTACATTTTTAGAATGTGTCGCTGGTAATATAAGCCTATGAATAGAAACACAAAGGATAAAAGGAGATAATATTTAAAAATAGTTTTAGGATACAGGTTCTGATGAGATTAACGTAATATTAAATACAATAAAATAGAAACCAATATTAATTCAAAGTTTACAGCGCAATAGAAATAAAGTGTTTGTAGTTGGCAGCAATAAATTAAGTTTAATTACTTTACTACAAAATTCTTAGTAACTATTTGATAATTTTTAAAAATAAATTAGAATAAATCTTAAATTTATGAAGATATAGCTGTGAATTTGCATGCTTTCCTCTTAAATTAAAGAACAAGGTTTAATCCCTGACTGGGTGCGGGTTTTTTCCCACCACATTGAAGTTTACCAGTGTCTCTACTGAATAATGCCTGTGTATATTAATTATTGAGTTCAAAGCCAGGCAGGGTCAACGGATTTTTCTTGAATGATAAAAATCCGTAGCACAACTTCCTTTAAAGTAAAAGTAAAGCCGTCGGTCCCATGTCGATTGTGGTATGCGGAAGGCATGTTAAAATACCTTTCCCGGCAAAATCGGTAGACCCTTTTGTTCTCGCTCATAGAAATTCACGTGTGCTGATATAATCAGTTGTTCCAGAAAGTTCACGTTAAATATCTCAAATAAATTAAAAATATATATATTAATCCTGTTCTCTTTACTCAACAAGCTTAAGGTGTTTTGTAGCAAACATAAGAGCTTACTAACAATATTTGTATACACTCCTGTCTGATTTAGATAGTAATGAACAATATTAACAGTTTAAAAATGTGCTAAAACAATGTTCGAATTTTTATTTTTTTAGCACTGATTCTTACTACTCATTCGGATTATACACCTATGTACAAATTCCGCTAATGGGTTAGCGACGAATGTATAGGAAGTGTACTCGCATTTGCATGGAGAGGAAGTGGTAAACCATTTAGGAAAATAAATCTCAGTGCATCTGACCGGGATTGAACCTCGATCTCTCCTTTATCGGGAGTCTAGGCTGTTGAGAGAGTAGCGTCTTAGACTATGCAGCCACCGAAGGGGGTTTCATATTATTTGAACGTCAAATCATGTGATCCTCAAATGTCAATTTTCCCACATAACGCCAACACTTATAAAATAACACTAAAAATACAGTAAAATATTAACAATATGGACTGAAGGAAAATGTGTTTGTATTTTCTAAAGGTTTCTTCCTAACAAAATCTTACTATTGTTACCCATCAGCAGTTTTACTGAATGGTAAACTTTGTTTGGTTTGTTTATTGAGATATGATAGGTGACCTGGTGCAAGGTAAGGTGTCAGACTTCTGTGCTGGGGGTCCGGGTTCACCCCCGGCACAGTTTATCTGGTTGCCAAACCCTTCCTTCCTCTCTGACGAAACGTGTATTAATCACAACTTGTGAATGTGTGGAATGTCAGGCCTCCACCGTGGTTCGGATCCCACGTTAAACTGTAGGTTCTCCCTTTCATCTCACAATCACCCTACCATTGCAGATTAGCGTAAGTGCGTACAGCCCGAACGGGTAGTAAGAATTGGTGCTAATAGTAATAATAATAAATAATAATATAATATATGTGTGAGATAAATGACGCATTAAACATAAATAATTTATTTTTTGAGTGTTTATTTATCTATGAACATCTGATAGTTCTATTACACTCTTCAGGAAGTTAAATCTACAGAATATGAAAAACAAGATATATATGCATTAATAATTTACAAAATATGTCTGATTTGAAACTAAGCTCCCCAGGTTTATCTATATTTACTTGATGTAAACATATGACCATAATATGAACTTGGATAGTTGATGACATATTGGCACACTAACCCAAAGCTCTCTGGTTCGATTCACGTTTCTAGAATTAATTTTCAATATAAATTTAAATGATCATCTAGCTACATCGAAGTTTCGGTTGACTGGAGGGTAAAAAATAGTTTCTTCATAAATCAATAATAAAGTTGCTCTTTTAAAAATGTATATTCTTATCTATTATTCTTTATATTAAAAAAGGTACAGTCAAATAAATAATTTGTATTGATTTTGCTTTATATTCATACATTGGATTAAAAAAAACCTCAATGATTTGATGGGTGGAGGCAATGGACAGATTTTTACTTCATTACAAAGGTAAAAATCGGCAAAACTATCAAATAATTAACTTTTTTTTAACAAACAAACAACTAAATAACAGTATTATTTCCAGGCCCAATGTATCTATGACAAAAATTCCGAAAGAACCATTTTCAATAAGCCAAATATCTATCATCCTTCAACTTCACAATGAAAATCGACTCCTCAAAGCCGAGCAGTCACGTAAAGAACAACGGTATTTTAAATTAAAGAAGTAAGTGTAGTTATTGAAGGACACACAATAAATATAATTAAATTTTATCTTAAAAGGGTTTAAAACCGCAGGAATAAAAAGTGTAAGAAGTGTAATTTTAATGTTATAAGATCACTTGAATAGAAAGGCCACACTTTTATTTTACAACATATAATTGAGTTTACCTTTGTGATGTTTTAACTAAATTAGTTAGAAGACTACGCTGTTAGGAAGTAAAGATAATCTGAGAGATGGCCTGGGAAATGTTTGATCATTGGCAAAGAGATTGGCTATTTGTAGAGGATTTCCCTGATAAAAATACGAACAGCAAACTCAAAATGGGGCTAACACTATATCAAAGCACATCTCACCCCTCTTAGCAAAAGAGATTTGTTAGAGTGAAAAGTTATAAACAGTCAGCAGGATAATAATATGAGGTAATTATTTTAACTACTCATACCCGGGTGAAAAAAAGATTTAGTAAATCGTATTACTAATGCAAAAAGCCCAGCGACAATTATTTATACATGTAGAAGAAGGTTTTTCCAACCAATCTTATATATAGTCTAATTTTCATTGGAAAATGCCTTTAATGAAATTAAACAAGTTTTTGACGTGAATACGTCTTTAAATTTGCTACCATACGGGGGCAATCCAAAAAACCTAATGATAACAAAATCGGGGGATACAGTTTGGTGTTGTAGTTTCGAATCTTTCCTCTACATCCAAAATTATACCACTGGATAGCTAAAGGATCAAAACATTCATTACGATAAGCGAGAACAGTTACGCATCGCGCGCGGTGGAGGGGGAAGCGCCGCCATTTTGAGGTTATTTTGCTGCGTATTCACTACAACACACGGCCGTGTCCATGACACAGCCACACCCCATTTTTTTTGTTGCAAATTGGTAACATTTTATGGGTATTGATAATATTTATCGAAAGTGACATCTGTATATAACATGACTTGACGTGTACATGAAAAGTAGATCTAGTAACTTTCCCAGCTGTCAGATAAAGTTATTTCTATAAAATTCGGACAGAAGATGCTATTTGTAAGGAAATAATATTTGTGTATTGGACCATCATCCCCCTCCTTCGTTTTTGACGGTGAGAATTGGGTTATGGAGGGAAAAGAGGATCGTGATATGGAGCATATAAAAAGTAGTAGATGACATCTCTTTTAGACCACACCCAACTATATCCAGGTTTGGCTAAGAAGCCTGTTTATAAGACCTTATTTCACACCAGAATCCTACTGTATTGTGATATTTTGGTTGCATAGAAGGACTTCCAATGAAAAAGTTGAGATATGTCATTTTTCGTTTGGCTACGACTCGTTATTAGGTAAGTTATTGGAATATTTAATTGTAAAGACAAAAAGATATGAGCGTTCAACCTGTTTCATACCAACTAAAATGACGTTGCCATGCACTTAAGTTCATTCTACAATGATAGTTGCTAAGATTTTTTGTTTCAATAACATTTTGGCAGGGAATTTATCTTGGGACAGGAGTTATCGTGTAAAAGAAAGCAAATAGCAATGTCTCAGTCCATTCCAGCAACACCGACCAGATAAGGAAGCCATCCACCTTGCCTGGATGTGTTATTAGTTGGGATTATCTGACCCTCTGTCTCGGCCGGGCATATTATGTTCTGCTGGTGCTGTCTCTATAATTGATGCAGTCAAAACAATAAATTTCATAAAATATACATTTCACATTTATATTTGCAATGATCACTTAGGACACATTAATAAAACTAACGAGTAGAGTTAAATTAAAAGAAAACAAATTAATTCTAAATAATGACATGGTCTACTACAAAATGAAATAAATTCAAAATATATGGATGTAAAAAGATAAGTATTTTATATATAATAAAAATTATGTAATTTTACCATTTTTAGGTTACTTGTTCATTGAAAATTATGTTTCTTTAACATGCTATAAATATTTCATTGACTACACTTCATATGTATGCCTAGTTATACTAAATTTCAGCCCCATGGATTAATCACTTAAACAATGGTATAGAAAAAGCATAAAATAGCAAGTTTAACCCCTTAAAATTCGTGAACTATAATGTTTTGAAGTCATTGACCCCTTTTATAGCTTATAATAATACACTCGTTAAAAATGTACAATGAATGTCTTACTTTCAAATGATACTAAATGAATATTTGATAAAGTATGTTGATTAAAATATAAATCAAATGATGTCATCTTAAAATAAATGGACTTGAATTGAAAGAAACACAAAATAGTGAAAAAAAAACCAATAACAAGATGTTTCGATTAAATTATATTATAATCGCAAAAATACACCTATAGATTGTAACTAAACCTAAGACCTTTGATACTATCCCCAACCAATAGTTTTATCACTGAATCCATTTATCATCCCGTGCTCAGGATCATTTTACTCTCAGAGTTTAAGGCTGGTTTTATGGTGGATTTGATATTTACCATAATTGTAATTAATATACCCATACCAAAATTGAGAGGTTCTAGACAAAACATGATAACCCTCATAGATTTATATGGGATGTATTCACTATTTAAACTTTATAAAATCCTTAAATCTAGCTATAAAAAATGTAAAAGTAATTCTTTGATATTAGCTATCATCAAGGTATTAACTTTAGCACTGCGTCTTACTACACATTGTGGTCATACGCTTATTACTAATTACGATAGTGTTTTTAGGGATTAGAAAAGGTTATATTTAGATAAAATATACACGAATTTGCGCGGAGAAAGCCTGGGGGGAGGGAGTACATCCGACCGAGATTCGAACCTCGATTTCCCGTTCTCAGCAGTCTAGACTGACTATAAAAATAACTGGTATTTCAAGAGGTAAGCTACCAGAAATCACTGTTAACACATTTTTTCATAAAAAAAGAAGGTTATAATGTTTTATCCTGAACCTCTCAATCGTTTAAATTATCTTTGGACTAGGGTTTCAATGTAAGCAAGAAAATGACTATTTTTATCATGTACAGTACAAGTTGCCTACTATGTGTATTTAGAGTAGGTGTGCTGTGAGGGTTGCATATCAAGTCACACATCTTGGGATTCCCCTGTCTCAGCTCTTGGGACATGAGTGCTCTCCCCCTTCAATATAACACCATCTATACTACATGTTTACCTCTTCCCCTATTCTGTTTCTTCAGGCATTTTATATACACACCGCATCTTACTGCCCGTTAAGGCTATCAGCTTATTTTACACGAATAGGCTAAGAATAACAAAGAAAGAATTTAACCCCTTAGGTGGCTGAATGTTCTAAGGCGTCACTCTCACAAAAGACTGGAATCCAATGACGAGGAGATTGGGGTTCGAATCCCTGTCGGATATACAGAGGTTGGTTTTCCTTACATGATTTTACCCTCTCTTTTGACTCAAATGAAGGTATGCCCGATTCAATTTTCCCCGTGGCTAACACATTAGTGTGAGTAGTATGTATGTGTATAACCTTGACAGGTATAAAAACGTGATGATAAAAAAATGCTAGAATTTAGAGAAAATGTGTCCATATTTGCGTGGAGTAAAAATGAAAAACCTTTAGGGAAAAAAATACTCTTCTGTAGTCCAGTCTAGAGTGACTCTTCAGACAATGCCCCTGAAGCGGGTAATTTTCCACTCTTTGTTTCACTTTTACCCTGTTCAATTTTAGTTATTATTTATTTATTATATAGCACCGCGTCTTACTACCCGTTCGGGTTATACGCGCTTAGGCTAATGTGTAATGGTAGGGTGATGGGGAGATGAATGGAGGACCTACAGTTTAAGTGGAATCCGAACCACGGTGGAGGCCTGGCATTCCTCACATTCACAAGTTGTGATTAATACACGTTTTGTCAGAGTTGAAGGAAGGGTTTGGAAATCAGATAAATCTGTGCCGGACGAGGATTGAACCTCGGACCCCAGCACAGAAGTCTGACACCTTACCCCTAGACCACAGGTCACCAATTTTAGTTATTAAGATTTTTTCAGCACCTCGTCTTACTACCCGTTCAGATTATACACTCATGTATTGATTACGCTAATGGTTTTAGGCATTAGAAAGATTATATTTAGAACACGTGTATCCGTATTTGCTTGGAGGGAGAGTAGAAAATCATTCGAGAAACATAACCATCAGTAGGTTCGACCTGGATTTGAACACCGACCCTCCTCGTCATCACCAGTGACGCCTTAGACCAGATATGTCAAACTTGCGTTACAACCCATGATTATGTACGGTCCACTGACCTTATCACTGACTTTAATCAACAAACAATGAGTCCCGATTATTTTTATCAAACCTGTATTACAACACAATTATCTGTGATCGCTATATCCTGTCACATTTAATTGCATCAGATTTAAAACATTTTACAGATGGTAAAATTTTATAGAATGTTTAATTAACATTGCAAAATTCATTGGAAAAGAAATTGAAGGCGAATCTTAAATTTAGTAGCTTAATTTTCTCTTACAATAATAAGGTATTAATTTGGAGATTTTACCTAAGGGTAGATTGAAAGGGTTTATTTGTATCTATTTTTTTTATTAAAGTATATACTTTCCTGAATAAAATCATACTTCATATTTAATCTTTTTATATTTGCACAACCTACCAATTTTTTTTCTAGAACATACTGTTGTGCTTTGTGGTGCTGCTACCTGTGCAAATAGTTTTTTGAACTATTTTATTTTAGTTTACAATATATACAATATTTTTATATTCAAATCAAATTAAATTTGTATCTATCTAATTTTCTATTTTTAGTTCTATGTCTCTTAATTTTTACACAAAAATTTATTTCATGTCATTTGTATGCCTGGCAATAATTACCGTTGTTATTTTTTTGGCTGTATTTTGTTGTTTGCGGAGTGTTTTTGAGTGATTTAGGCTATATATTATTATTTTAGAGTAAGACATTTAATTTTTATAGTGTTTTGAAGTTAAAACGATGTGAAAGCAATAAAGGCAATATTTTTTCCTGTAATATCAACAAATGACAACCCAAATCATGATCTTTGCACAAAAGGTATCAACTCGTGGTGCCAATACAATAAATCTCAGGAAAATTGAGAAATTTATCGTCATAATTATTCATTACCTCCTGCAGTTATGGAAGCCATAAAGCCTATCTTCAGGAGTCTGGCAACCTGAAAACCTTTTGAAGAAACGTCTCCATGGAAAACACAAAACCCCAACAAAAGTTTCAACAGCGTGATATGGCAACGCTTACCCAAAACAGTTTTTCTAGGATTCAATACTTTGTAATTGGATGCTCATAATGCTGTGCTAAGCTTTAGCAATGAAAATATAGTTAAATTGAAAGTTCTTGCAAAACTTAGGCTAGATCCAGGAAAGTAAACTGTAGAGGGCCTACTAAACTTAGACAAGGAGAGCATCACCAAAGCTGAGTTAGCAAATGTCAAAATCCAAAAAGGGGCAAGACAAAGAAAGAAGACAAGTATAAGAAAGCTAGAGGATGAAAATAATGAAGATGATCCCGTTTATGAAGGTGGATAGCACTGAAGTTGAATTAAAATTAATAAAATAACAAAACCAAACAAAGTTCCTTAAAATATATGCAAATAAAACTTTGAGGCTGATTTCCCGAAATTTTAGTTTTTACATTTTTCTCAGAAGTTAATAGAGGTATAAAAGTGAAAATTTTACCGTGTATTAAATATATATAGATACACACTTTAACAAGATGAGTTGGTGGTTAAACAACAGGTTTGTAAAAAATATTTTTATATATAAAATTTAAGGTAAAATTTTAATACTAATTTAAAAAATATATAATTCTGTTAATATTGCATCCATTTTTAAAACCTCATGTTAAAGTATTCAATAAGAACAAAATATAATCTGGAAAAAAAAAGGTAGCTCTAACTCTAGTACATACTGAAATAACTGTACCTAAATATACCCAATTTAACAATGGCAAGGTACCCCCTTCAATCTCCCCTTAAAAGGTGACATTATTGTATTTTCTGAAATGTGGTTCATTCAGTATTTTAAATTTTCAATGTGCCCCTTATGATAAAACTAGATTATAACACTCCTGCATTTGAGCCTTATACCACCCAAGTGGTGAACTTATATTATATCATTTAAACTTTAACTTATTAACAATATTATTATAACTGAATAATTTTGGTCTGCCTCATTCATATGTAAATTGGTTTAGCATCCATTTGTGTAATAGATAATTTGCTGTTAAAATAGATTCGCACAATCTCCAACACATTTTTAGCCCATTGTGACCCAGAGTACTAATTTAGTTGCACATTTATTTAATGTGTTTATTGATAAAATTGGTGATTACTTAAATTAATTTTTGTTACTTAGTCTTTGCAAATTATGTCAAACTATTAAAAATTATCAAGTCAATTGAAGATTGCATAGATTTATAAAATTACACGTATGGTACTTAACAATGGTCTCTTGAAAATGGAATGTCTATTAATAAACCAAATACATATTTTACTAGAAAACTAATCCTATAATTTTTACTTATAATATTGTCAGTGATAACATAGTTCGCTTTCTCTATAGTGATCAAGTTATTCTTCTGGACAACAAACTCTACTTTCATTATCATGTTGATCATGTAATATCTCACTCATTGAAATTACTTGGACCTATTAAATTTATCACCATCTCATTTAACAAAGGTGACTGTATTTTATTACTGTACTATGCCTTGGTTATATCTAAGCTTTAATATGACAGCATTGCTTGGAATTCCATTAACTTAGCTGAATCTCTCAGATTGGAAAACATTCAACGTAAATGTATGGCTGCTTGCTATGATAAATTAAGATTATTACAAAATTCGAAACGTTTAAGGGCTCCAAACTCTCTTCTCAAGCAGAATTAATTATTGTGATTCCCTTCATATATATGTATACACATATATGTAGGTATATATACACATATGTATGCATATATGTGTATATATACATATATGTATATATAAATATATTATATAGATATATATGTATACATATATATTATATAGGTATATATACATATATATACATATATGTATATATAAATATATATATATAGATATATATGTATATGTAAATATATATCATATAGATATATATATAAATATATATTATATAGATATATAGTATATATACATATATGTATATATAAATATATATAATCTATGTATATATACTTATATGTATTATAAATAATAAATATATTATATAGCTATCAATATTTTCAATACCAACCGTTCTTGTAAATTACCCTTGAACATGCCTATCGAAATAAAAAAAGTTTTTTCTCAATAACTCTTAGAAAGAGAGCCCTATAGTCCATTTTAACTGTAACCCAAACTCTATATTTGCTGAATTTGACTTCTATCACCAAATAAAAGCCAAATTCAGAGATTTAATAGAAACTTTCCTATCATTAATATGTTTAGTTTTACGTTCTGCACAGTTTTGCTTTATTAAGTTTTACTTAAATAATGACAATATTTTGTTTTTTGTAACGACTCTTCACTGAATCGTTTTTTAACCTCATTTACGATTTTAAATTATTTTTTTTGTTATATTGTTTTCTTAAGTAGTTGTTTTTACATTTTGTATTTATATATTTCAGTGCTGGCCTGTTATATGTTTCATGACTCCTGGTCGAAACGATAGTAAAGAAAGTTGAAATTGGAAATAATTAGAAACAAATATTAACTTTGAGATATCAACCATTTTATAAATGTTCATAATATTTCGAATAATATAAGATACATAAATGAATAAATAAATAATCTAATCAACGTAAATGATTTGAGTGTCCTACGTTCTGTATTTAATTTGGTTATTTTTATATACCATTATATTTTATTGAGATTCAATGATGTCACGCATTCTGTATACACTTTTAAAAAAATACATAAATAGTCCAAAAACAAATAGACCCACAGTCCAGATGAAGCATTTGCGGGATACCCTATTTTGCTTGGATACGAAAACAATGTTTGAAATAAGAAAGATTATCTTATCTACTCTTTCTTTATTTTAACCTCTTTTGCGGTTTCATTTAAACGTATTCCAGTAAGAATCCCTTCCTCTGGTTCATCCAAATTGGAATGTTTTCTCCCAGAATTGGCCTCAATCTCTAGACACCCAAGAATACTCAAGATATTTCTGCAATTAGCATTCGAGTCACGTGCAACCTCTTCAATCTGATTGGCTGGCAAGTGAGCCGACTGAACTGCCACCAGCCCGGTATACGGGAACTAAATCAATTTCTTATTTTCTCGGTAGTTAGCTTGTTGAGATCTAACTTTATATTTGTACTTCTGAGAAGAAGAATAAAAAATACAGTTGACTTAATCTTGGAGGTATTGTTATGGAAGTCATGTACTCTACAGACAGTGGTCTCCAAACTTTTCACCATGTGAGGGAAATTTGACTTTTATATTGGTGCTGTGAGCCAATATTAGAGTCAGCTTTCTATTGTTTTGAGATGCTGAACATTCTAATGTTTATTTTATTCCGGGTCTTCGTTCCCGTTAGGGTTATTCTCGTAAATTAATTAATTAATTAAATATGGATTGTAGAGGTAGAATTTTAAAGTAACTATACTCGCATTTGCTTTAAGAAAGTGGGATCACATTTAATAAAAACCTGCCTCAATATACCTTGCCAGGATCCGAACCCAGATTTCTACTTCATCAGCAATCCAGTCAATTGTTAGAGTGATGCCTTACACCATTCCCAAAGATGGTATAGTTTGCCGACGACCGGGAGTTCCGGTTCAAATCCCAGCTGGATGTACTGTGGGTGGTTTTTTTCTAAATTATTTACCACTACCCTCCACGAAAATGCAAGTACAATTCCTCTATAATCGTACATTCCTGAACCCTAACAAATTATTGTAATTAATGTATGCATTTATCCCAAACGGATATTAATGGTCCGCCTAGCTAAGCACGAATTTGCCGTGGGTTTTAGTTCTAACGCAACATTATGTAATCAGCAATACGTTATTTCAAAATATGGTTCACGCCAAAATAAAGTCTAAAGATTATAACAGGGCTCTTTTTCCTTTTAAAAAACCTTATATTTTTGGTTTTATTAATAGAAAAAAAAAGTGTTAAAATGTAATATTAACTCATTTTCAACAAGGCCTACTTTTTGAGCATATTTATGTAGCAATAAGACTAGGCTTGACGAAAATGGCTTTATATTTAGCCCTCCTCTAGCGAATATAATTTTTTATATAGGCTGACAACAGAAAATTGTAAGATATTTGTGAACTAACAGCGAGCTTTCCTCTTTACCTTGAGATAAGAAGCTATGCTGTTTCCTTTCTCCTCTTTCTTATTGACATGACAAAGGGTGGTATTAGGTGAAAGGTGAAAGGGAGTATAAGCTTAGACAGAATAAAGTAGTACTTACAGAAAATACACTGGCCATCGTATTTTAAGCTGTATGGCCTGACAATGATTGATACTTTCTCGCAGACCAAGGTGGCCAACTTAAGACGCTGTGAAATAAAAACCTGTAAGAAAATTTAGATATGTTCTTGATATATGTCGGTGTAATCATGAATGATGATTATGATATTATGAGTGATATTTAGGTGCTGGTAGAAGAAGAAGAATTATCTTTTAATTTCTGATTTCAAATATAAAGTATTGTATTTGTGAATATTTTTAACCTATAGATTACGATTAGTCTTGGAGATCTATACGATCCCCAACTTAAAAAGTAGATTTTTACAAATCTGTCTGTCTCTTTATGGGGGTACAGCCGAAGTGGTTTTGATGAATTCCATTCAAATTTGATACAAAAACTCGAACAAAAAATTGTTAAGCTATGTCCTATGTATTTAATCACCAAAGGCCCGAATTTTGATGAACTAAAAATGACCTATAAATTTAAAAAAAACTTAAAATTTTTAAAAAAATGATCCAAATAAATGTACAAAAACTCGTAATAAATGCACACACTTTACAAAATTTAAAATGCAATGAAAAGCATTTAACAAATAAACTCCTGCATTCTGATAAATATAACAATGATTTACAAATGTGTGTTTCAGAAATAATAGCTACCACCTCCCAACGCAACCCTCTCCAGCCTAGTTGCAGTGTCTCACCAGGAATGTGTATTTTACAACCAGACAAGAAAAGCAGATATAAAGTTCATTATCTACAAACTCATTCAACATGAATGCATTAAAATGGCTAAAAAAAAAAGACGCAAACCAAGAAAATATGCCCCTAAATTACAAAATGACAAAAGAATGGCCCATAAAATATAACTTTCTACAACAAGGAGATAATGAGCAGGGTTTATATTTTCATTGTAAGTAATGAACAAAAAAAAATTAGATGTCATCAAAATCTGGGCCCTGTTAATCCCGTACCCTCACGGCCGCACCCGTTTCGGTGGCCGCATAGACTGAGGTACTGTTCTCGCAATAGACTAGACTGCTGAATATAGGGAGATCTGTGTTCAATCCAGTTGGGTGCACTAAGGGTAGCTTTTACTAATTGTTTTCCATTCTTCATCCATGCAAATGAAGGTGCACTTCCTCAAAATTCGCCCTTCCTAATTCATAACACTTGAATGTTATAAAAGCGTACAACATGAAAGGGTAGTTAAACACAGTGCTAAAAAAAAATTATAAGTCCATTAACTGGTGGGTATAGAAAACTTTTAAAAATAAAACCCTCTCATCAAAATAAACTTAACCTTACCTTTTTTTTTATGATACATGATTTGATGCGCTTTTCAATAACCTTTTTTGTGCGTTTATCTTAAATACATTTATGGCCGTCTGTGCTTTCCTGGCTCACCGACATTTTGTTTGCTTGTTTTTTTTTTTTTTAATTTCCATTCTGCAGTTCAGTGTACAGTTAGGACCCAAGACTTGACCTGGAATTATTATCCCGCAGTTCTAGTAAGAAATTACAGAGCACGAATTGGTTTCTATGCGATTCGTGTTAACCTAGTCTACAAGGAGACTAAGCTAGGTTTGGATGGATATACATACTAACCGCGAAGTGAATAAGTCTTATCCAATCAAATTACACCACTAAAGTACCCTCATTGTTTTGGACACAATGGACTGAAAACACAAGTACAGTAAATGCACAAAGATTTGATGACAGCTACCCCTCTACAAATCAATAACCTTGGTTGAACCTCAACTCATATTGGTTGGCACGTCGATAAACTTCAAGCTCATCTTGTCTGTTTAGGTGGTCAGGGAGAGATCAGAGTTTGAACCCCATCCAGGGTTTATTTTTAAAAAAATTCCCTAAATGGTTTATTCCTCTCACTACACAAAAATGTGGATACATTTTATAAATTCAACTTTCCTTGTTCCTAAATAATTAGTGTAAATATTTAGACAACCGAAACGGGTTTAAAGACGTGGTACAGACAACAAAAAATCTTCCCCAAATACGTATGATTACTTCTTTTACCTTCAATTCTGAGTTGGTTCACTCACATTCTTTTTTTTTACTTTCTCTCGACACCTCGGAGAGAAAGTATTGTGATCGTCAAAAACATTAAACTTAAGATTTTGATAAATGTTGACGTTCCATTACCCTCTGAAGATAAAAAAGTTGTTTTCGCGATGCCGTCTGTCTGTATGTCCGTCTGTTTGTCTGTCTGTTGCTCGGGCTAGAGCCGAAACTATTTTACCGGTTGGACTAAAATTTGGTATTTGGGTTTTCGTAAGATTTTCTACAGGATTTTTTGAAATTAGATATCCAACCTTAATATCTCAAAGTAGGTAACATCGTGAAGCTCTGTAGAGAAATAACTTTGTTTCAAGTTCCACCTGGTAGATAAAAACGTAGCAGTCTTCACGCAGAACAGTTTATTAAAGAAATTTGATTACGACTAACATTGTAGACAGCAGCTACAATAACTTTTTTAATAGACATAAAAAAAATGTAAAAATTAGGCTGGTTGAAAATGTTAGTGTCTCTCTGAATCCTTAATTTTGAAACTTACAAACAAACTTGTAACTCATAATCTAGTAAACCGCAGGTTGTACCAGAACAGAGCTAATTTGGAAATGTTTATATTGTCGTAAGAGTTGGTGAGGCTTTGTGTAGCGAACGACCGAGTTTTCAATCCGACTGGAAAACCGATGAATTTCTAAAGGAATGAGGTGATGGATACAATAGCGCCATTGTACAAGATACGTAAACCTAAGTAAGCACTATTAATGTGTTGAGTACACCATACAAAACTATTTGTTTGGCTTCATTAGAAAACCATCTTCCATTTGCTTGCAAGTAAATTTATTGATTCAAAATTTCCACAGATTATAGAAGTATCAGGTACCCATCAACTTTTTGATACAGTCGGTTAGGAATCGTAAATTTACACGAACATTATTGTACATGGATCATTTTTGATTATACATTAATGAAGCTAAAGAGTTAATAGAAGTTCCTAATACCAAACATTGTTGAAATATTAAATGATATTTGGATACAAACTGCATTTAGAGGGCCTTTATGGACCATTTTAGAATGGATTGACAGATAATAGTTGTGCACAAATTTTCATTCTGCCATAATAGAGACATAATGGAGTTATTAATAAGAAACTATGTCGCTTTGTCCCCCATCGTCACCACGGAAAATTTCTAGTAATCATTCAAATAAAATAAACTCCACACATTCCTGAAATATCGTAGGTCTTTTCATTTCCCTTTTACTCTCATACCTCGCGCGCACACACAGACACACAGACACACACACACTATCTAATTTATTAGCGTGCTTTTCTATAATGTCAAGGTCACGATATAGATGACTACCAGATTGTAATGGTTTACCCATTCTTGTTCCACGCTAATGGAGATTCGCATCTTTTAAAACTTGCCTACTCAGCCGTATCTTTGACTAAGCAGTTAATAAATTGATACCCGTATCGGTGGTTGAATGGTATAAGGCGTCACTCATGCATTAGACTGGACCACCGATGGTTGGGATATTAGGGTTCAAATCCCGCTTGGGTGTGATTGTACCATGATAACAGTACAATGTGTCGACCAATTCCCGTCACCTAGCAAGTTACGTGGACTTAACCCATTCAAGCAGCCGATCTGGGCTGGATTTCGGCCGCTTACTCACATTAACATAGGTCGTGTCATAACGGCCCGGTGTTCAACAAAATAATAAAACTATGACTGTATCGGCTGTTCTGTAAACCCCCCTTCTTGCGAGTTTTCTCCTAGTTCTGGACTATGCGCAGGCGCAAGAACTAAGAGGAGTAGAGTTATTATTCCTACCAACTGTTTCCCCTTACGACGATCCACGAACTAATGACGAAGTGCGCATCCGTCAGTAAGATAGCGGTTGTGTGATTTGTTGATGATGACCGCATGAGTAAGACAAGGGGCTGGTGCCATCTGTTTTCTCCCCACCATATTTCCCCACTGAGTTTAATTTGTATATAAGCCAGTGCTCTTTGATGTTTGTCTAGTCTTAGGCACATACTCCCGAATAATGTAAGTTATTATTAAAATTGTCGGCATATATTTTTTATATTTTTTTATTGAAATTACATTTAGGGTTTGAACTCTTCAAAATTATGTAAGACTAAGTTGAGATTATTTTCTGACTCATTTATTTATTTATTTTACTAAAGTAAATTTTGATATATTTACTACTTCGCTAATTTGAGCTTAAATGTGGAGTCCGTGGTCGGGCTAGTGATTAATGTAACTATTCTTTTTGTAAACTTTTGGTGTTTAACTCTTATAGTCCACCTTTTAAATTCTGCTTAAAACACTTTGGCTTGGAGTATATTTTTATCACGCTTTGGATTAGAGATTAATAAATTTGGTACGCTTTACCTAATTTATAATTGTAACGATGTTTATATTTATAATTTTTTGCTAGAAGTTATTTGACTTCATAATATGTTCTCAACTTATTCGTCAATGTCAGAAACTAGGACATGGCTGCTTAACGGGAATAACTAAGCGGTAGATGAAGTAACTCATTAATATTACGACAGAGCGTACTGTTAGCGCTAAGTCTGTTATATTTAAATGTCAAGAAAATTTTGTATTATTGAGAAAGAGCGCACAGTTAGGCGCAGAGTTCTCATATATTTGGATGTAGAGGAATTAAATTATTTTTTAATTGTAAATAATGGCCTGTAAGGCACTCGTTAACGATTTATTGTAATGAAGCTTTTAAAGGCTGAGGCCCAATCTTTTGAATAAGTTTAACCTTTTTCTAACACCTATTGCATATTGTTCGCAGTTAAATTAGTTTGCATTGTTTACTTTTATCTTATTGATTTTGTTTTGAAAATAAACAGGCCTTTTGGTATTTATCAAACGTATGTATGTCATTACTTTAGCTGATTATCTTAGACTACCTTTCTCCTGAAATTACCGAGGATAAAATATATAATATACATTTATTAGGTTGTTGGGACTTGCAATATGGGCCTGATATAATTGAGTTTGTCAAAATATACTGCTCTGGTGATTACTATTGCTTTCCATGTTTAAATGATTTGTACATCAGACCCACCTCGGTGGCGTAGTTGGCTAACGCGCCAGTCGTGTTGAGCCAGACCACCGAGGACAGGGAGATCGAGGTTCGAATCTCGGTCGGGTGAACTGGGAGTGGTTTTCCTAAATGCTTTTCCACTCTCCCTCCACGCAAATGCGGGTTCACTTCCTCTAAATTCAACCTTCCTAATTCCTAATCCATTGGTGTAATTAGTACTTAAGCGTATAACCCGAACGGGGGAAGCGGTGCTAAATAAATAAAATTTGTACATCAGCTCGTTACTTGAGCTTACAAAGGCTGTAGGTTCAAGTAACTGGTGAGCGTGTCCAAATATAATTGCAGCTCTGGTGCATATTGAGGAGGGCTTTTCTTAAATGTTTTTCCACCATACTTCCACACAAATGTGGGTACACTTTTTCTCAATTCAACATTTATCATCCCCAACACGTAAGCGTATATCCCAAGCTGTTATTAAGAGGCTGTGCTAAAAAAATTATGCAGGACGTACTAATTAATTTTTAGGGCATTTGGCACTTAAATATTTGATAGCTATTTTTTTGATGAACTCAAAATAAACGTTATGACATTGGCTGGAGTGAAATTAAATAAACATATTTTAGTTTTGAATGTGTATTTACTCTTACTTTGGTGGAGGGAAAATGAAAAACAATTTAAAATAAATCACCTTAAATACATCCAACCAGGATTGGAACCCCGATCTCTCCGTCATTGAAAAAAAACAGTCCATTGTGAATGTGAAACCCTATATCATGCGACCACAAATACGTGTAATATAGAAAATGAAAACCTAGAAAATAAAGTTTATTATGACGGTGATGTAATGAGGACTCGCAGTTTATGACAACTTGCATATTGTGCTGAGAATTATGAAAGGAAAGTGAGTTATTATCCAGGGAGGTTTATTCTGCTTTCGACCAACTCATTCGGAATGCAGTGGATGTGACAATACAGCTGAATATGCATGCCATTTCTGTGTCTCCTCTTTGAAGCCAGACAACGAACAAAAAGAACTGCTATGTGTTGTTATTTTCACTACAAATAAGTGTTACGTCAAAATCGCACAAACTTTCTCATATAGTGTATTATAGCTTGGAACATGATTTTAAATAATAGGTTTTCATTAAACTACCCTTAAGTAAGTATTATTCAGAAAAACAAACACATCATCTTGTTAATCATAGTAAACATTGTCCAAATATATATATAATAGCCTATTCAACAAAACTGTTCAATTTATTTATGTTTCGAATTTTCAAAAATCATGTTTTGAGTTCGTGGGCACATAAAACGTCTAAATATTTCATAATACTGAGATCAAAAATTTTCACTATCACCATATTTCTTTTATAAGAAAAAATAAAAACAATTTTCTAATAAAGTGTATTATGTTGTTTCATGTTACTCCTTTCAGAATATATATTATATATATTTTTCATTATTTGTTCTTTCAATATTATTAACGACTTAGTCTAAGGGTAAATTAGGAGAAGACACCCGCATTAACGTGGAGGTGGACGGTAAAACCACAGTGACGTATCACATGAGACGTATCAACCTCCAGTTCAGCCAGCAGAGACTCAAAATTCGATCTCCCATCCCTGGCAGTCCAGTCTATTGCGAGCTTGATGCCTTATACTTCATGAGCACCAGTGTAATTATGTAGTAGCACTTGTTTGGCAAGTAAAATTAACTACCAAGTAACATTTATTTTTCTTAAATTGCATATTGGACCTACCTTACGAACTATTAAGGTAGGAGTGTAGGGAACGCGAGAAAAGGTCAAATTGTCCACTTTTTGCAGCAAAACATTTCGCTGGCTAAAACAAATTAAATATTGTTCCAGTAGAAACATAGAGGTTAATTTTCTTAACATGATCGTTTCAATAGCTGTAAAATATGTCATGATCATAGCGGCATTAAATGAGAAATTGTTTTTAAATAAAGAGAAGAAGATGTCGATAAATTCAAGGATACCTTGATAAATATTCAACAACTGTTAATGTCACCATGGGAAGAAAATTAAGCTCTAAATTTGTACTGGAAAATTATTTGATTTATTTTGACACAAACAAGTTTTGGTATAAAAACTCGCGTTCTCTACAACTCCACCTTAACTTATATGAACAGATTTAAGAAACTGTCTCCCACACTGATAACACCTAGCTTAGATGTGTAACACAGTTTGAACCCAACGTCACATCCTAGTGCACATCTATTTTGTAAGCTTATTATTATTTGGAAAGCAGTGAAATTGAGACCAGATTAATCGTTTAGCCATATATTTTTTAATATAGTAAAACCAAGAAAATTAGCAATTTTAAAATGTTAATTTGCCATCGCAATCTCTCCCCACCGTTTTCTATCTGGCTGGTCGCGGCGCAGTTGTCGCGAGGGACTGGGACATTAGAGAGACCGCTCTCTTCTTGAGAAGAACACTCTTATAGGTTAGAGGATCATCTGATCCCGTAAAATAGTTTGGGGCACTATCGCTATGAGCAGTTTGCAATGACGTCACAGAGGAGTGCGCATGCGTGAACTTCAAGTACATAGAAAATTAAGTGTGAAGTTTATGTAAAATTCGCCATCACTGTTTTGTTAACAATTTTCGTTTATTTTAAAGAATAAGTTTAGTTATATTTTACATTTTATAGCATGTTTTATTAATAAAATGATGGATTTAGTTAAATTTGATTGAATTTGATATAAAAATTGATTAATTAACATTTCGCAATAGAAAATACTTTGTGTTTCAAGCACAAAGTCCTGCTTTAAATCTATTAGTTCGCGGCACTAGCACTGTGAGCGCTAGCGATGTGGTTCTACTTGTCAACATTAGAGTAGCATTTCTATACTTATCCCTTTTCTATGGCTAACTTTTGGGCAAGGTTAGACCGAGTATAGGGAGAAAGACTTGCTACCGCTTCAATTATTAATTTGGAGAGAAAACACTTGTTTAATTACTTGTGTCGATTGTAATGACGAAATGCCGAACGTATCAACATTATTTATTGGACAAGTCTTTACAAATTATCTAGAATAAAGTCCATACAGCTTTATTTATATTAAAACATTTACTATACAAACAAAACCAATCAATTGAGTCAGAGTGTTGTAAATTGGGACCATGCTGGTCCATGATGGTACAAAGTGGTTCATGGTTTAAAAACTAAAAAATTATTAAATTGATCCCAATTTTGCTCTTATCAAATGAAGAAATAAGAAAACCACTCTTGGATGCTATTCCTGACTCAAGTGCAATCTTGTATTTGATAAGCCTGTTAATCGGTCGCTAGATGGGCTCTCTAGGACACAGGATATAACGGGGAACAGAATCGAAGTGCGAAGTTTGTAAAAAGGCTTAGAAAGCACCGATGAAAATCCACTCCTGACCTCTAGTACACCATGTAATTTCTAAACAGGAGTGCGTATGCATCCACTTCGCAATTACAATTAAAGTCAGTTTAGATCACGTGTCAAAGTGACTGTTTTAGCAACATTGAAACTGTCAGAAACGATCAAAATTTCCGTGAACGGACTATAACATTCACTGCACGAGACGTAAGGCTACCTGTTAAATATTAATAAATACGCGTCGTACCCGGGCGAAAAATCGTCTAGGTCAACTTTATTTTTACCTGTTTTGGTGGCCGCAAAGTCTAAGGCGTCACTCTCTTGTTGGATTAGATTGCCGATGACAGGGATATCGGGGATATAATTCCAGTCAGGTGTACTGAGAGTGGTATTTCCTAAATAGTTTGTCACTTGCCCTCCACCCAAATGTGGGTACATTTCCTCTGAATTCAACCTTCCTAATCCCTAAAACAATAGTGTAGTTAGTATATACGAGTATAACCTGAATAGCTAGTAAGACGTGGCGCTAAAAATACTTTTTGTTTATCCAAGTTAATAGGTTTGCAGTATAATTATTTGATAGTTAGAAAAGTCACTAGATAGCCTTCACGTAGACCTATTCGTACTTGGTCATGTGATCTGCAGCTGTCATTTTTTATATGTCTTATCGATACCTATAAAGGAATAGTAATAAAATGTTATAAATTTTGGCTGTAAAAGGCCCTTCTAATGAAAATTGGACCGTTGAAAGCCAGGTGAAAATTCAGATATTTTGTGACTTTAGCGAAAAAAATTTTTTTAGAAACCTCAGCCACTTTTATTATGACCTCGGCTACCCTGTCTTAATACATTTAACGACTAACGTAAATTTTATATAATTTTCGGCTTTGCTAATGAAAATTAGTCAACTTTGATATAATAATATTATATCTAGAAAAATTAATCAATTTGGTAGTACTTGAGAAATTGTTGTCGAAATAAATTGTATTTTTCTGAAATTGCAGCTTCCTCTATGTAAAAAAAAACTTCGTGGCATCAGACCGCAATCGAGCTATACTGACCGAGCGGCCGCCACCGTTAGCGATAATAGTGCCAACATTTGGTGATATAGGGTGTCATGTGGTCAGCACAACGAGGCCTCCACCTGTTAATCTCAGTTTTCTAGACCGGAGCTGTTACTTTGTTATTCAAGTAGCTCTACATTTGTCCTCATGAGGCTGAGTTTGACCTCGTTCCTGACCCACTACTTCACTGAAAAATTCTAGAAGCACCAGGGATCGAATCCCGGACATCTGGATCTGTAGCCAGGAATTCTGATCATCTTTTCCACTTTGAATTAATTGGAAATTTAAAAAATTTCTGGCACACTCCCGGTGTTTGATCTTTAATTATTATTATTATTTTAAATGAAAATATGTTCAGTAAAACTCTAATAAATCACTGTCAAATGGAAAAGTTTCAAGTTTTAAATATTATACACACACACACACACAAATATATATATATATATATATATATAATATATAGAGAGAGAGAGAGAGAGAGAGAGAGCTAATCGCATCAAATATGTTGCATGATCTAAACGCGTCATTCTCGTGTTAGCTTGGAATTGTCAGTGACGGAAAGTTTGGGGCTCAAATCCCGTTCAGCTGTACTAGGGGTGGTTTTCCCTAAATTATTTCCCACTCTACTTCCACGAAAATGGGGGTAAAACTCCTCTGAAATTCTATCTTATTCAACCCTATCTCACTAACGTAATTAATTAATTTATAGCCTACTTCGGTGGCCGCATGGTTTGAACGTACTACTTTTTTTGTAGAATGTGGACTAAAGATGACGGGGAGATCGAGGTTTGAATCTGGTTGGGTGTACTGAGGATGGTTTTTAAGCAAAATTGTTTTCCACTATCCCTCCCCGCAAATGTTGGTACACTTCCTCTAAATTTAACCATCCTAATACCTAAAACCATTAGCGTAATTATTACATAAGCGTACTAACCTAACAGATAGTAAGACTTGTGCTAAAAAAAAGTAAGAAGGGGAGATTGGGGTTCGAATCTTGATTTAATCTACTGAGAGTGGTTTTTCCTAAATGGTTTCCCACTCTGCTTCCAGGCAAATGTAGGTAGACTACCTCTAAAATGCTTCCTACCTCATCCCTACCACATTAGAGTAAATATAAATATATAAAAAAATTGCATAGCCCAAACAATTACTAAGACACATTGGGCAAAATATATAAATTGCTTTCTCAGTCAATGTTGATTCATCTACCTCTTTCGATGTGAGTATAAATACGTCGACTATGATGGTCTTTGAGATGCACCCTTCAGTTCAATATCTAATTTTCAGTAGGGTGTCGGTAAACTTAGTTCTGTACTCAGGTATACATTAATTAGTATGGTTTGAAATGACCCGAGTAGTATCATTATTACTATTAGCACCGCGTCTTACTACCCGTTCGGGTTATACGCACTTACGCTAATGTGTAATGGTAGGGTGATTGTGAGATGAAATGGAGGACCTACAGTTTAACGTGGAATCCGAACCTCGGTGGAGGTCTGGCATTCCTCACATTCACAAGTTGTGATTAATACCGTCTTGTCAAAGACGAAGGAAGGGTTTGGCAATCAGATAAATCTGTGCCGGTCAGAGTAGTATCAAAGTGCGTTGAAAGTTGAGGAATGTCTAACGACAGAGTCCTGGCTGAGATTTGAATTCCTGAGATGGTCAAACTTTTGTTTTACGAAGATAGGACAGGAACCTAGGAACTATGGGCACTAGGGTATTCACCTTAAGTTAGGTTCAGAGACTGACAGCTACTTTCAACCTATTACGACTCACGGCACACGCAATCAGGCATTAAAATTGTGAAGGCACACCATCAGTATGTTAAGGAGAGATTTTATCATTAGAATAACCAGTGTTTATATTTTGTTTTGAAAAGTTCAATAGCTAAAATAGTAATAATAAATGTGTTATTTTTTTTAAATAATAATAATCATGTTTTTTAAAAATATTTTTATTCCTTAAGGCCCTTGGCCCTGTCGAGTGAAAGTCTAAAACTGATTTTGTGGGATGGTGGATGGGAGGGTGAAAGGCGGTGGTGTGGCTTCACAACCGACCAAAGTATCCTTCCACACCAACAAGAACAGATGGATCACGGAAACCATAGATGGTGCTAGCTACCGGACAGGTCTTGGGAAAAATCATACGTTTGGAAATATCAGTTTTCTCTAGAACGAGTGAAATTTTTATGTTAATATTTTCAACACCCCTTCTAAGATAATGTATCGATGTTTATTAATTGTTAAATTTTCTTATTTTCTGTTAGCCGGCAGTTTTTATATTGAAAAATGTCAATTTTATCGATATTTGATCACTGTTAAAATTATAGAGGAGGTGTGTATATAAAAAGTATAGCTTAATCAACATGCTTCTATTCTTGAACAAACCGTTTCCGAAATGAAAATTGCAAAACAATAAAAATTCTTGAAGATAACCATCTGTTCCCATGGCTCTGTATTTCCACGCCAAGTGAAAAGGGCCAATCACCTCCTAAGTTTTTATCGCTTTTTTTTTATCTTCCTTCAAACTCCTACGGCACACTTGCTGACCCTTCCCGGCACACCGGTTGGAAAACACTGCATAGAAGCTAGGAACAGGGTGTTGCTCAGGGTAAAAGCGCCGGTCAGATTAAGAGAATAAATAATGTAGTTAGCTATTATGGAACTTCGTGCTGGGCAGTGGTAACATTAAAATTATACGTAGTCTGGTGTTTTGTACGCAATTATAAGAGTATTGTGCTCACTGGAAAAAGGGATTATGAGCAAAATATATAATTTTAGAGCGAAACAGCTTTAAAAGTTTGAAAAAATGTGTAGTACTACTAGGAGTGTACAAAACATCGATTTATTTTTGCACCGCGTCTTGCTGCCTGTTCAGGTTATACGCATATTACGTTAATGAGTTAGGGATGAGGAAGGTTGAATTTTTAGTAATTGTACCCACATACACCCTCATACATACCCACAACCACAACCACACCCACACCTATCCATACACATACAATACAATACAATACTATACTATACCATACAATACTATACTATACCATACAATATTATACCATATCATACAATACCATACCATACCATACCATACCATTCAATACCATTCAATACCAAACAATAACATTCAATATAATACCATTCAATACAACACCATACAATACCATACAATAAAATTAAAAACAAATTGTTTGTTGTGAGATTTTTGACCATAAAAAGTGATGAAGTCTCCATATATGGTCTTTCAGATCATATCGTTTGGATATCTTATGAGAATAGATCTTGTAGCTTTTGCTAGCTGTCACCACCACTCCAATGGAAAATGGACTATACATTAAACCATTACCAAGTTAATATGACACGATACATAATCTTGTGTGCTACCATGTTGAGATTAAGTTGAACTACTTGGCATCTAAAGTCTTGTGTTGTCAGCTGGACATATATAGTATTATGTTGCCAGCCCAAAATCGATGCTCTTATATTATCTAGTTAATTTGATTATTAGATTGATATCCATTACTTGTTTGTGCTACCAGGGCTGCGTGCTGGTCATCAGCCTGACGTGGGTGACCTCCGTGACCCTGTTCGCCGCGATGGTGCTGCCCCGCGGCGGCTACTACTTCAACTCTACGGGTCTGCTAGCATGTGACCCATTCTTCCCCCGGCCCAGTCTGAGGATCCTCAACTCTTGCTTCTTCTACTTCCCCACCACCATGGTGCTCATGTACTGCTATGGCTCGGCCTTCCACGTCAACAGGCTGCGCCTTCACAGGGGGGTGGTCTGCTCGCCCACGCGGCCCGGCGCCGAGAGGGTGAGTTATAGCCGGAGAACGTCGAAAGCGGAAAAGAGGTAGAAATCCCATGCCAAAAGCTCACATAGATACGGATCAAAAGCAAACCTAAACCTTGTATCAAAAGCGCATAGGGTAAAAACAGCTGCATTATGTGACAACATGGCAAACATGTATTGTAAACTAACCCCTTTGTATTTAAAATAATTACAACAAAATAGTAAAACTACAAGGTTAGGTTAGGTTAGGTTAGGTTAGGATACAAACACAATACAACTCAAATTGAAATAAAGATGCGTCGTTCATGAACGAACCAACAAACGGTTTTGCTAGAGACTAGAAACTAACAACAATGGTGCACTTTTGATGCACCTGACTTGTGCGCTTCTGATATAGGCCTACTCCAAAGCGGTTGCACAAATTTTGTTTGAGCGCTTAAGTATGTAGCCAGTAATAGCACCCTGGTAAATAAGAACTCCAGCAGCAAGTCAAAACTTGTACAAAGGCTGCAAGGTTTCCCCAACAACTACTTGTTTTTGGGGTATTTGGTAAGAAATTGCACTATAATTCGCGTGTGGAGATGTTTGCTTGCCCCATTAAGAAATATAAACCCGCTCTTATACTATGGCTCTTATGCAAGAAAGAGGCTGAGCTTAACAGACGGTAGAACTAAGTAAAAGGTAAACTTAGTTCCACTCAGCCTCGGTATTAAAGATGGGCCTATAGGCATTGGCTTCGGTGGTCTTGGAGTAAAGTGCTTGCCTCAGGATACGATGTTCGACCTAACTATTAAAATTCGTAACACAACTTCTTTCCGAGATGCATGTTATATGATGCATGTTTAAGATTCCTTGGAAGATATATGAACAATTTTGTAGGCTCCTTCATGATCGCTCATAGAAATTTATAGCGAAAAGCAACGAGAAACTACCACAATATCACTATTTCTTTAATGCATGTGCTTTTCCCAATTGTAATGGGTAGGTGACACTAACCAGTTGAAAGGCTTATTGTGCGTGCTGCTCTGGATGGTATGGGAAACACATCAGGACCAACCATCGGATTGTATAAACACTATTATTAATACTTTATATGCGTATTGCATGTATAAAATTGTATATATAGCCTATATACATATATATGACAAAATAGCTGCACCTATGTATAATTTACAAAATCTATGCTTTTCCTTTTCATAAATTGTACAACTTTAGTGAAAAACCTATTAACAAATGTATGTTAATTCAATTTGCACCACGTCTAATGTACAAACGTTGAAAAAATGTGAAATATCTCATGTAGATTAGGATTTTGGCAGGAATATATTTTGTATAAGTTACTTTACTGACCGAACGTAGCAAGGGTCTGTTTTAACTGGACTATTTGGTATTTCGACTGTCTGGATTCTTGCCACACGATATCTGTCAAATGAGTGGACCAATTTTAACGAAATTTGGCAGGGACGTTCTTTGAACCTAGGCTAAACATGTATTTATATATATTCTTTTAATCTGGCTATACGATTAAATTTTGTGGTCTCTCAGAAGGTTTTTCGTTTAATATCTCATTTCAACTGATTTTAATTTAAAATACTAAGCAATCGATTTAATACTTAGAGCGGTTTTTTTTAAATTTGAAATATTATATTGCAAGACTAACTTCTTAATCCATATTAACAACGGTTATTCTCTATTCATATATTGTACTGCAACAAGATTAGTGCCCGACAGCGGGGCCAGAGCACTTGTAATTTGTTTTCCCTCTCTGTGTTCTCTCTCTCTCTCTCTTTCTCCATCCTTGTTTAGCAGGTAGCCATCCAGCCTCACTGCCAAGGAGTCTTGCAAGGGACAAAGGGGAAGCTTAATTGAAAGGAAAGGAGTCACGTTTAGTAGAGTCTGGGTTCAATTTATTCTAATCCAGGCTCCTAAATATACCCATTCTGAGTTGAGGCATGTCAAGGGAGTGGACCGGCGTGTCCGAGAGTGGGCCAGTGTGCCTGATGAGTGGGCTAGCGTGCTCGTTAGTGTGTCAGTGAGATACATGTTCATGTAACGTGGATCAGTGCAGGACCCATCGGTGGTGTGACGTGAGTGACTTCGACTTCAACTGTGAATTGTACAGTGACTGAGCATTAAAGGAACTGATGTTTAGATGTTTGATTAGTCGTTTTGTATTCTTATAAATCTATTTTATGTGTTCTCATTCGCGTATTAATTTACAAATTTAACTATGACTCTTAGTATTTAATTTATTGACTTGTTTAATTGTAGCTTAATCAGTGCATTTGTTGTTTTATTATTAATAATCAAAATCTTGAATGTTCCGTGTGCATTTTTAATCTTAGTTAATCAACAACGTACCCCAATATCTTGAAAATAGCTCACGGTCACGAATGAACGGCACCCCGCAACCTTCAGATCATCCGCTCCCATTACAGTACTTTTGAACAATAGTATTCATTTGTTTTCTGTCTCACATGATAATCAAAGGCAAGTATCAACTTGAAATCCAAGGAGAAATTATAGACTATACTTCAACATAAAATCCAAATAGTTTATTATTATTATTATTATTATTATTAGCACCGCGTCTTACTACCCATTCGGGTTATACGCACTTACGCTAATGTACAATGTTAGGGTGATTGTGAGATGAAATGGAGGACCTACAGTTTAACGTGGAATCCGAACCACGGTGGAGGCCTGGCATTCCTCACATATTCCAAATAGTTAACGTTAAGGCTATCATAATGATAATCTAACGTGATATCATTCTTAACATGGTATTCTTAGAATTGTTTGAATGGAGAAAGCGAGCTCTAATGTTCACAGAACTCTAGTTAGTAATGACTTTTTATATGTATTTATAATATAATAGCAACAGTTACAGCTACAGATCAGATGACTTGACGTATGAATACGTGAAAGTAGTATAGTATATTTAATATCAGTCATATCTGTCTATTCGTAAGAAAATTGAGTTTTAACTACACATCCTTCGTCAAAGACTGCCTCAGATATACTATCGAATGTTTTTTTTTATGAATTTAATATTTTTCTTTTGCTAAAGAAAAAGTTTATTTTATGAAATAAATATGAGCGTATTATACCACCCTAGACGCGGTGCAGAGAAATAGAACACTACTAGGGACAGCCTAGAGGTAAGGTGTGATGTGATAGAGAGCTGTTCAAGTGTCCTATTGATAACACAATAGGCTTCACCCTTCAGTAGAACACAAACAGCCCTTTGTAAAGGATAATACAGCACGACACAATGTTCAGCAAGTGACAAGCCATCACGAATTTAGGGGATGATTAAAGGAGGAGGCGTGCTACAATAGAACAGGAACAGTAGTGCATACATTGAATGTATATATCGCCATACGTTCAACGTTTATATCATCACAACGATAGCAACATCGGTAGAACGATAAAACACATGTTTCTGTCTCCATTTCTCAATCTCCTGCATGGTCGATGGAGCAGAGAGTAGATAATAAAAGACGTTACAATAATCTGATTGACCCAAGATCCACACAAATCGGTGGGCACGCATACTAAACGTCAAGGCCGTGTTTTTTATTTTGTCATCTCGTCCTACTACCCGTTTGGGTTACATGGTATGAATTAAGAAGGTTGAATTATAGGAATTGTACCCAAATTTGCGTGGAGGAAGAGTGGAAAAACGTATAGAAAAAAATTCTCAGTACACCCAACCGAGATTAAAACCCTGGTCTTCCCACCATCGGCAGTCAAGTCTATTGTGAGACAAATACCTTGGTTCAGTGGTATTCAATATGTAGTACTCAATGAGATTTAAGGGGGGTCCGTAAAATAAAAACTAAATATATAATATATGTAAATATATAATACATAATATAATAATAATAAATAATATATACATAAATATATAATATATGTAAATATATAATATATATATATAAAATTTAAAACTGATTATTCAATACATTATTTTGGATGTAATTTTTTTGAGCACCGTGTCTTACTTCCGTTCGGGTTGTATGCCTACGTACTCATTACACTAATTTGTTAAAGATCAGGAACGTTTAACTTAGAGGAAGTGTACCCGTACTTGCGGGGAGGTAGAATGGAAAAATCTTTAGGAAAAAAAAACCCCAGTACACCCGACCATGATCGAACCCTTATCTCCCCGTTTTCGGTAGTCTAATCTAGTGCAAGAGTATCACCTTAGACCATATGGGGAAGGGATAATATTATTTGAGCTGTAGATTATATAAAATCTATAATTTTGCATCATGAATCAACAAATTCTGGGATACAAAATTAAGGGGGAATTTTACTATTCATTTAGTTTGGTATATTGATGAAGAAGAAGTTAGGGGTTTTAACCCTTGGAGAGTGCACAAAGTTTTTCGTTAAATTATTTCTCACTATTCTTCCAAAAAAATGTGGGTACCGAATATTTCTGCTAATATCTCAATTCCGCACCCTTTAACTTGTTATTGTGATTAAAAATACAGCTACTCCCGACGGCTAGTAGTAATCAGTCCAACAAAAAAATAAATCACTTTAAAGCCTACACAATAATTTTATTTATTTTTTCTGTAGTTGTTGACTTTTTCTTCAAGATATAACTTTCTCCAATCAATAGTTCTGCACAAAAACAAATCTTACTGTGATTTGATCCTAAATGAGTGATTGGTTGATTGTTGATCTTTAAGGGACCGATTCATCTTTCTTTAGTGGAGAAAAAAATTCAACCCAACTCTTACACGTCGAATGAATACTTTTTGTGCAAATAGATTCTAAGTACTTGAAAGAATGTAGAAACGAATGGAGGATGGCCTAGATCAGAAAGGGACAAGGTATAACCCAATTTTCTTACGAATGTACATATTCGACAGATAAATAAATCTACCAGATCTACTTTGACGTATTCATACGTCAAGTTCATGTGCTATGCAACTGTCACTTTTGATAAATATTATAAATACCTATAAAATAAATGAAAGGCTATAATTATTTTAACGGAATTTTATCCTACACAAAAAACTTTTACCTGAACTTTATTAATACACATTGAATTTTCAAGATATTTTAACTTTTATTCTTTTATAGAAATTTTTATTCAAGAACGTTTTATTACATTAAAAGTGTATCATTGTTAATGGACATCATTTCTAGCAATTATTGAAGTAATTTTATAAATAATATTGCATTTAACGTAATAAAGAATAATATAATTTAATAAAAGTTCTTGAATAAAAAGTGTTATAAAAATATGAGTTAAAATTGTTACACCCCACTCTACTACCTTTTATTTACGACCACAATATAAAAGGGAGGGGGCGTAATCTAAGGAACATATAACATGGAAATCATATGCAAGATTTAATAACTACAATATGAATGGTTTATTCAAAGCAATAACAGCAGAGCAGAAATCTTTACATGGTTTCACAAAGCAAACTGAGGTATGTTGAAAATCAAAAATAAACAATAACTTCATTTATTATTTCGCGCTGTTAAACTGAGTGAATGTTACATCACACGTAACATATCCCACAATCAAATGGGTCAGTCTTGAAGAGACAGAACAACCCATAATGTTGATTTAAGTACAAACAATTATAGCAAATAATATCCACATAAGAGCCTTTTGGGCCTTATTAAATTGTTACTAAATGTCTGATTCACACCAATGAATGCAGAATTCAAAAGGTTAGTAATAAATATTAAATATTTATTAGACATTTTAAAAGACACAAGATTTGGCTAACAGACTTTAGTTAAGCTCCCGCGGGACTATCTGATCTCGACACAAAACTAGGAAACGTCCACTTACTTGTGAATATAAATAAAATACAATACTAGAAGCAAAGCATAGCAAAAGATTTGAAAATATTCTAATGTGAATTAATCTCATGATTAATTTTATCAGTCAGAAAAGTTACGTTATAATAATCCATACTTAAAAATATAAACCACAAAAATACTACTTAATATTATCAAAACAATTACTACGTAACAACAATTTCAAAATTAATTATATTTAACGTGCCCAACACAAAATCAACTAATAATTGTGGCTATCTAAAAAAGTTTAAGTAATACAACAGACTCTAGCACCCAAGTGGCGACAGACCAAATGTTCAGGTAAAAAAAAAATTATTAAATAGAAAAATTACAACGCCTAACTTGGCTAACACTAAAAGTTAAATTTAAATCAGAGTCCAAAATATAAACTGCCATAGTATAAGTCTGTAGTAAATTATACATAAAAGTTTTATCCTGACATTGTCCAAGTCCAGGACAGCACTCCTCCATCGAGCGTTGAATTAGAATAGTCATCTTTGAATACACGAACATCACTCTATATAGGGTTTTCGTTGCTAGGGACTCAAGGGGGGGGAAAACAACACTCGGTCGGTGACGTCCTTCTAGAAGCTTTCGACAGTCACGTAGACCATTTGTTGTTAGAGCTCCATCCAACTTCCAGACCATTTCTTCAATCACCTGATGTTGTGGATGTAGTTCACGTTTCTCCCATCATAGGGCAGGTAAGCAGTCTTCCTCTAGTCGAGGCAAATTCAGGCCACCTATTCTAGTGTTTCGTTGATCAAGTCGGTGTGTAAGTCAGCTGTTGGAACATCGTAGCTCGCTCGGTCAACTCCCCGTACTAGGATTCTATAGGTGTTGGCCCGTCTTGGTGGTTGCTCTATCTAGAAGATACATTCGGTAAGTACATGAACAGTTTTATTTGTAGAGAGATATTATTATCGTATAATATTCTGGTTTTATATTGTTCATAATTGTTTATTATATTGTACAAACTACGAGAACTACAATAGAGAAGAGTACATTGTAGGAATTTTATTAGTTTCGATACTATTTGGAGCGGGTAGTATGAATCAAAAAGGAGAGCTACACGTGAAGGTTAACATGGGGGTGTTTCCTATTGTAACTCAATGTTAAAAATATCTTCAAAAATTGATGTTAAATAAAAAGATATTTTGCAAAAGATTTTTATTTTATGTAGAATTAAATATCGTAAAATAAATTATAGTTTTTCATTAAAAAAAAAGTTGACCTTAAAATAACCCCTACCAAATCAAAACTTACCATTGCTGTTCTCTTTCACCCTAAAAAACCAACAACTTTTGTTTGAAACAATTTTCTCTAAAATGCTTCGATTTCAGGATATATTGGTTTGTCAACTTAAATGCCTCATACTGTATATTTGCGTGTGCTTGATTGATTACGAACATTTTATTTCTACGTTTTCCATCAGCCGTGTGGTTTTTTTTGTTGTAAACAATTTAAATTTTAGTCTTACTTTTGCTATCATAATAACCTCAACTATTACGTCGAGGTCTTAATCACATTGGTACGTTTATAAACGTGTCTTAATATTATTCTTGTAACCATTTGGTACTACTGGTGAATCACTTCCAAGAGTCCATAGCACTTATGAGTCCGATTGGAGTCAAGCGGAGCTGAGCGGGAACAAGAGGGATTTTTCTGTGTCACTCCGGGTTAGTGGACGGAGCTACATTTAAAACCATAGTGCGCGAATTTTCCAATACGGTTCTGTGTCTGATATCTTGAGGGAACTGCATGTTTACTATTTGTAAACAGTGCCATCATTCTATTGTTTCATGTGGTCAATCTTCTCTTAAGGTAATTCACCAATATTGAATCACTAAAATTTTTGAAGTGTCTAATATTTTGGTAGGTAGCTTATCATAGGTGGGTGTAGGGGGGATTAATTTGAAATCTATAGAAAATAGCAATGTGTCAGCCCATTCCAGCAACACCGACAGGGTAAGGAAGCCGGCGTACGGTTTACCTGGGTGTTTCATTAGTTGTGAACTGTAATGATTTAAAATCGTTGAATCACTATTTATAGCTTAATCATAATATCATACTATTATATGCTTGTTAAAATTGTGCAATAAAACTTTTACTGACGAAAGACCTTAATTTTTTTTTTTAGCACTACTCTTATTGCCTGTTTATGTTATACACATATTTACTAATTACGGTAATGAGTTAGGGATGAGGAAGGTTGAATTCAGGAGGAAATTTACCCGCATTTGCGTGGAGGTAGAGTGGAAAACAATTTCGTAACACAAAACCTCAGTACACCCTACCGAGATTCGAACCCTGATCTCTCTGTCATCGACAGTCTGGTCTAACACCAGAGTGACGCCTTAGACCACGCGGCCACCGAAGCAAGGAGATCATAATTAATATTACACAAGTTTCTCAAAGCTAGTTCATCTAGGTTTCCAGAAGCTCCGTCTTAACCCACCGCATCACCTTCCGACATAACCGAAAGTCAGGGTATTTGGCAACAGTTAACTGAGAGAGAGCTAAGATAAAGCTTAAACCTTCATTTCCCTTCTCAGAGGTGATATTTGGTGAAGTCAGCTATTCCAGTGACGTCCACTGGTGGCAATGGTTAAAATGGTATGAAATGTACGATTTATCTATAAAGATCAGGGACTGTCTAGCTTTGTGAGAATTATCCTATATAAAGAAGGAGAAAATGGAAAGCAAATTACGTCACATAAGTCTACAGATTCCTCTCATGTTTGTTTTAGCACTGCGTTTTACTACCAGTTCGGGTTATACACATATGTACTAATTACTCTAGTGTGTTACGGATGAAGATGGTTGAATTCAGGAGGAAATGTGCCTGAATTTGTGTGGAGGAAGAGTGTAAAACCATTTAAGAAAAAAACACTCTCAGTACACCCGACCGGGATCGAGCCCCAATCTCTCCATCTTTAGCCTTCTATTATATTGTGTGAGTGACGCCTGGGTCCACTTATGTTGTATATGAGTAAATCTTTGAGGCTCGGGTGAAATTTTAGTTTATCCATGTTGATATGTTTTTAGATCGATACATAGTGATAATCACTTAACGTAGCCTAGGGCCATGTGTTGAGGATATTACTTCAGGAGGAGCAAGAATGTCGATGTTTGGGAGAGGAAGGGGGTTGAAAGATTGTGCAAACTTCAGAGTTTCGTGAGGTGGAAGTGTTTTGTGTTAAGAGGGCTTTGTGATGAAGTGAAATGTAATGTCACAGGCTGTTACTCAGTTGCTGAAGTATTTTAACGAGGCGCTTGAAACCATGGGAGTTTCGTCGAGTGCGCATGCCCGTAATCAACAAGGTTTGTAAGGAGCGAACCGTGAAATTAAACTATGTCTCTATTTACGAGGTTAATTATTTAAGTTGTGAAGGAAGGGAACTTAAGTAACTGTAAATATGTTTGCACAGTTTTTAATAGCAAAATAAAAAACTTTTTTCGGGAACAAATAATTAGAAGATTTATTCAGAAGATATGTTTAGCTTACTCCTATTTTTTGAGTATAAAATATTCCCAAAACAATTTGTCTTGGGGGTCGCGTATTTTTAACAGGCCTTTTCTCTTCGTTTAAAAAGTTCGTTTCGAACGCCACTTCGCTCAGGACAAACGTTCGAAAACTGTTAAGACTACTATTCTTATTTTTAACTATCGCCTCATATTCTTCAGGTTATACGTAAAGATGATAGTTACTCTAATGGAGTAGGGATGAATAAGGAAGCACTTTAGAGGTAATCTACCAGGATTTGCGTGGAAGGAGAGGGGGAAACAAATTCGGGAAAACCACCCTCATTAGACCTGACCGGGATTCTAACCCTGACCTCTCCGTCATCAGTAGGCCAGTCTAATACGAGATTGATGCCCTAGACTATTCAGCCACTGAAGCCGGTACAATGTAATTAAGCTTATCAACTGAAGCAATAATTATTTCAACCAAAAATGTTTTTTATTATAAAAACTGTAAAAATACATATATTATATTTCATCCAAAGTCAATCTGACTACATTTTTGTTTTGTTTAGCTTTTAGTTGAAAGGAATTAGTTTTGTAATGTATCATAAAAGCTCGCCATTCATCATTCATCGCATTTTTATATCCGTACGATATACTAATTAGCAGATAAGTACTAATCATCTTACTAGATTAGTTTTTTTTAGCATCGCGTCTTAGGCCTACTACTCGTCCGGGTTACACACATATGTATATGTACTAATTACAATAATGTGTCAATGAACAGGAAGATAGAATTTAAAGGAAGTGGAACCACATTTGCATGATGAGAACCTAGAAAACAACTTAATAAAAAAACTCAGTACAACCAACCGGGATTCGAACCTTGATCTCCCTGTCATTGATAATCCAGTCTATTGCTAGATATGTGGCCACCGAAGCGGGCTACTAGCTTAGTTAAAATAAAACTATATAATGGCTTTGAGATTAACATATTAGGGTGACCTGGCGGTCTAGAGGTAGGTGTCTGACTTCTGTGCTAGGGGTCCGGGATTCAATCCTCGGTCCCGGCACAGATTTATCTGATTGCCAAACCCTTCCTTCACCTCTGACAAGACGTGTATTAATCACAACTTGTGAATATATGGAATGCCAGGCCTCCACCGTGGTTCGGATCCCACGTTAAACTGTAGGTCCTCCATTTCATGTCACAATCACCCTAACATTACACACATTAGCGTAAGTGCGTATAACCTGAACGGGTAGTATGACGCAGTGCTAATAATAATAACTAACATTCTGTAAGTTACATACATGCCTAATCATGCAGTACTCTTACGGGGTGGTCAAGAGACTGTTATATAGCTAAAAAAAAACCTATCCTCACTAAATTTCTCCACACTTCCCTGTTCTTGCATACTCCCTTCGCTTCAACAATTTACAGACAACCCGCTTCGGTGTCCGCATGGTCTAACGCGCTACTCTCGCAGTAGACTAGACTGCCGATGACGGGGAGATCGAGGTTCGAATCTCAGTCGGGTGTACTGAGGGTGGATTTCCAAAATTATTTTTCCACGCTCTCTACATGCAAATACGGGCAGATTTCCTCTGAATACAACCTTCCTTATCCCTAAAAATCACTGTCGTAATTAGTACATAGGTGCATAGCACAAACGGGTAGTAAGACGCGAGGTTAAAAAACCCATACACCGAGTCAAACATGCTCTTTTATTACTGTACTGTATACTCGTAAATATTTAGAGTCTATGACTATTTTAATTTTATAAAAGCATAACTAGTGCGAATGAATCGTGTTTTTTGATGCAAACCTTTAGTACAGTGTTTAATCCTAACCAGATTTTAGAGAGGTTTTTTTTTTCAATTGGTTATTTTACTATTCCCCTCTGATGAAGTCACCATCGTTCTGTGAAAGTAAATTTAATACTAAAGAAATTAAAACTTTTCCTAAAATTGTGAGCTATTTAAAATTATAGGAAAGGGTTCCGTAAAATTGTAAATACACAAGTCAATATTTAAACTCAACTTCACTGCATTTCGGGTGAGAAATTATATTTGTTTCAGATTAATCTTTAAGGAAATAAAAGCATTTAAGAGTTAATCTTACTATAAAGTAATAAATAAAACCATATTGGCAGTCTTTCATAGTTAAAAGAGATATCTCAGGGGCAAGTTCATTATGAAGTAAACATATTTTAGTTATATTTTCTCATCACATCTTAATATCTCTCTGGGTTACCCGCAATTTTTTCCTTCTTGCTACCCTTTTGTGTTATATACCTATCCACCATTAATAGCTAAGGGGGTAGGAATTAGTAAGGTAGAAATTTAGAAGAAATGTACCAAAATTTGCGTGTAGGGAGCGTAAGAATCCATTCAGGGGAAAAAATTTATGCACCCGTCTGAAATCCGAATCCCAATATCTTTTCAGAAACAAACCAGAATAGATGAGATTGACGTATTGTCAGCGTGGCAAACAATGTGGTTTAGTAATCAATTTAATAACCACTCTTAAGTCCGACTCCTTACCTCAGTAGGTGGCATGGCCAAAAAATTAATAATTGGTTCCCCTTTCACAGTGATAAATTAACGTTTGGCGGATGGATGTTGTCTCTATTCTAGACTTAAATTAATATATAAGCTGTGTTCTGAAATAATCAGTCGGTTCAGAAAATCCACGTTAAATACCTTGAATAAATGTTTTTAAAACTCTATTTTACTAGTGTTATTTTATAGATATTAATAAAAATATTATAAGTAAGCCCTGGAGATCACATGAATTGACGTATGAATATGTTAAAGTAGATATAGTCAAGTTTATAGCTGTCAGATATGTCCATTCGTAAGGAAATTGGGGTATATTTTATATTGAAAGTTTTATAATTCTCTTTGTTCAATATTTGGTATCTAAAAACTTTTCCCTCCAGCTTTTGTAAGCACTTTTGTTTATATAAAGTAGCCATTCTGAGTGCTTTGTCTAATAATTAGAGAGCAATTATAAGGCCCAAGTCAAAAGGAATATTTAGCACAAGAATATAGTAGAAAGCCAAGAAATAAAAACAAAAGAAAAACATCATATTCTCTCCTCTTGCTCTGATGAAGGAAGTTTCTTAATCTTCTTAATGAGAGGTGCTATACTAAACAAAATTAAATTACAAAATATTTAATTTCAATTTATTAGTTTTATAAGAAATTAGATGTTATTGTTTTTAATAACTAGCCTTGCGTCTAATGTGTTAAGTTATTAATTACTATTAGTAAGTTTGGAGCTGATTTTGAAAAATTTCTTACCACAAATATTTCAATAAATATAGCTAATTAAACACCAGGGGATGGATTTATTGTTAATAAAATGAAAGAAAGCAGGCAAATAGGAAATAAAATAATAAAAATAGGCATATAAATAGGCATTAAAAGTCAAAATAGGCACATAAATAAGCATTATAAAGTAAAAATAAGCACAAAAAATAATCAATAAAACCCATTTTATTTACTACTGTATTATAGCATATATTTTCCATAAATGGGAATTTTAATAATATCTTCATTTCTTTTAAGGTTTTTATAACTAATTCTGAAAAAACTACTGTGATTGTCCAAGTAGTTTACGAAAAACGGTGAGTTATGTTTTAGGATTTCCGAGTATTTTATCGCAGTAAACATGATGCCGCTCGGATTTGCCCTGCAAGAACTTAACAATGTGGCCGTCTTGCGCGCTCGTGTCGTGAATTCAAATATCGTCTACACTTTGCACGGTACCTATGGCCTGAACGGGTAGTAAGACGTGGTGCTAGAAATAAATAATATAAACATGCGAACAGCGTGACATGAGAAAAAAAATTAGCATTTTAATAAAAAGTCACGATAACATGGAAATCAATATTGGCCGTTCCAATAGCTATAGGTGGATAAATTATATGTTTAATTAAAAGTAGTGTAAGTAATATTTGTTTAAAATCTAAAAAATCTTCTATAATCTATTCAACAACAAAAGTATACTGTTCTACTAGTGATTAATTTCCGAGCATTAGCACAGTGAAGAACCATTTCTTGAAATATAGATGATTTAAAAACGATATTGAAAAATATTTTTATATTTAATATGTTTTTGAAAATAATCAATATAAAAATATGATTATTATTACTTATCAAATACTTTTCTATATTAATATACTAGATTTCAATTCATAGCTAGTATTGTAACCGTTTATAAATATGTGTATGAATAAACGTATTTATGTATAAATACATAATTAAGTATAAAGATGTATATGCATGGTTATATAGCTTTAAATACTGTATAATATGTAAATTAAAGGAGCAGCTGGCATACCACAGATTTGGCTTACTCACAGTTTTAATTAAATTAAGGCAAGATGTTAAAAAAGATGAATTTTAATTTAAAAGTAGTCTGAACAAGAATGTAAAAATTAAATATTAATAATAATAATAAAAATACATAATTTCAACCCGCCATACCCTCATTCTCCCTTAAGCTCCATATGGGATTCGTAAGTAAGACTGACCTCGTGACTACCACTATCAATAAAACCTCCATACATTTAATATATTAGGGATTAGATATTCTAACCCATAAGTATTTTACAGGCTCAAATATTCGAGAAAAAACAAATCGAAAATTAAAAAAAAATATATTATTTAAATTATAAGTCAGAATTCGTTTTATATATTATTATCATACATCACTATTGATGGTTTATTACAATATAGTTGTAAGACAAGACAACTATCTAAATCCATACCCCCAAATGACTAATTTACAGTTTTAGTGATTGTTTGAATGTTATTTTTCATGATTACTAATCATATTTTGTTTTTTACTTTCTCATATCAAGAGAAAACTGTGATTGTGATCGTGAAAAAAAAAATCTCGAGATTATGACAAATTTTTAAGTTTTAGATGAACATGAATTTAAAAGAGTGGATTTTACAGTTCTGTTTGTCCCCGTGTCTGTCTGTCTTACGTCTATATGCCAGTCTGTCCCTGGACACGGAACCAAAACGGTTTGATGGATTTTGTTCAAACTTGATATTTAGATATTATAGGGATACACCACAAAACTTTTTTATATTTGTATATATTTTTTTTTTAATATTTGTACCGTGTCTTACTACCCGTTTGAGTTATACGCTTATGCACTGATTACGCTAATGGGTTTAGGGATAAGGATGCTTATATTTAGAGAAAGTGTATACATTTGCGTAGAGGGAGAATGGAAAACCATTTTGGAAAAACCTCAGTACACCCGACTGAGATTCAAACCTTGATCTCCCCGTCATCGGCAATCTACTGAGAGAGAGTAGCGCGTTAGACCACGCGATCACCGAAGTGTGTGGTTGGGATGTATATATATATATAATATATCTAACTTTTATTGTATATATTACTAGATAGTGTGTATAAATATCATGAATAGTTTTGTAGTAATGATAGTTGGTGGTAAATGATTAAAAAATGATATTGATAAATTTACACTATATAATAGGCATATATTAGTTATAATTTTTTAATGTAAATATAATTTGAATTAAAATAAAATAAATGCAGCTATTATATTTGGATATTTTTAAACATAATATTTTTTTAAATAGTAAATGTAAAAAAAAATTACATAAAAATGAAAAAGTATAATATGTAAGCCTATTTTATTTGTACATTTATAATCACTGATAATTAATTTATGTGAGGAATGGAACTCCTTGTGTGACTTTGAAATATAATCTAAATCTGGAGCAATTTTAGTGACCATCTTCTTAAATCTTATTTCACATTAAGACGATTTCATTTCACATTGTTTAATAACACAAATAGCAAAAACCTTGCTCACACAAATAAGTTGTTGGAAAAGGCATACATTGTTTCGGTGCTTTTTTTTAAATTAAAAGTCATTGTTCTGGCTGACGAGAAAACTAATACAAAAGTTAATTTCTAAATGTTCCTTCCAAAGATGTAGGCACAGGGATGTGGCCAACCTCCCCCCCTCTTCAGCCTCACTTTCTCGCCGATGATTTAATATGGGACGGCATCTTCATTATGTTTACCATACACCAGCGATTTACCCTTTAATATAAAATTTATAGATTACAAAATATATAAAGGTATGTCATGGATCCCCTAGACGATCTGTCGGACCCCACTTTGAGAACCTTAGATCGTTCAGCCACTGAAGCGGGTTGGATCAATATTGAAAACAAAATAGACAAAATGTGATTTCCAATTATTTTTAATTGTAAATACAACATCTGAGTATTGTTACTAAAAATAAAAAATTATTAGATCACAGCATCAATGGTCACATGCCTTAATGACGGTTCATCTAGTATGATTTGCCAGTATGAATCGGGAGAATTGGTTGGGGTATTTTCCCCCTTAACATTTCTCTGCTCCACCCACTCACATGTAAGTACGTTTTCACTTAATTAGCACACTACGCATTCCTTCTCAATGAGCGTTAAAATGCGTATAGTCCAATGGTGAGTAAGAGGCGATGGAAGGAAATTGAAAGATTTAGGCTACTCGCACACTGGAACCGACTACGTACGACTAGCGGTCGCGCGCAGTCGCACGAAGTCACCCGAGCAGTCCCGACATGAAACAAAGGACGAGAGTTCTCACACTGGAGGCGACTCAGTCATCCGACTACGCACGTATTGTTCCGACCTGCGACCGGAGCCCAACAAGTTGGGATTTTCCTTTGAAGTCGGATGACCTGACTAGTCATATTCACCTGTGTTTTGGTTTTAATATTTTCCAAAACTGAGACCGAAAAATTTGTGTCTGTTTTCGAGAGGAAGTGCCTTTGGTATCAAAAAAGACGACAACTACCAATACGATAGACGTCCAGAGAGATTCTTGGTATATTTGTTTGATCCACTCATTCCTCCTTCGACATCTTCTTATTGCCAGATCAATAAATCATTTTCAAGGAGGTACAATTGAGAGTTCATTTTTCACTTTTCCCTCTGTTTAGAAAAAACTCCAAATAATGCACACTCAACGACAACTTCAGACTATCGGATCTGATGAAGTCAGTCTCAATGTGCGAAATTCAGTTGGATGATCAAGTCGCGTGTATTCGGCGTTTTTTCGTTGTACGTAGTCGATTCCAATGTGCGAGTAGCCTGTGTCAAAGAATATTCCTTCTTGTGAGGTCTTACTTCCTTGTTAACGAAGAGGAACGGGGGAAATGGGAAAGTCTATTTTAGTTCAAATTGAGTTAGTGTTGCCATCTCTTAGACAATAATCATACCTTTTTAATGCACTTTAATCATGGTTAAAGAGGTCTCTGTCGTATTTAAATTACTAAAAAAAAGTATTTTCTGTGGTTTTTTAGGGGTTTGAGATATAAAAGTCTTCTTGAAAATGTGTGTAATGTAACTTTCCCTTTTGCCCTTCAACTGTTACCAATTAATTTCGCTACCCGCTTTAGTGCTCACATGGTCTAAAGTGCTACTCTCGAAGTAAACTAGACCGTCAATATTCTAATTAGGCCAAAGTGTTAGGGATGAGAAAGGTCGAATTTAGAGTAAGTGCACCCAAATTTTCAATGAGGGGAGTGAAAAACAATTTAGGGAAAAACACCCTCAATACATCTGACCGGATTTGAACCCCTAACCTTTATAAAAGGTTTTACACTAACACTATGAATATTAAATAAGACAGTTAATTTTCCAAGTATAAACAAACGGAAAACATAACATGTTCTGGTTGCGCCTTTGGCAAATATCCTTCATCCAGATTTGAAAATAAAACTGGCAGTCCTAACAACTAATGTTATTTTATTGCGTAAAAAAAATATTTAAAATTGCCTCACGGGGCCTGATATAATTATGGTGGAGTCCAGGGGCTCCACATAGCACAGTTTGAAATATAGGCTGCCTTAGACCATGTGGCCATTGAAGCGGGTAGGTTTTAAACAATTACAGTAAGTTAAATAAATCAAAAGAATTGATTGTTTATTTTACAAGATTATTATTTGAAAAAACAAACTTTATGAATAAACATTGCCATCCGCTGACTGAAAAGTACCTTTTTTTTTTTTTCGACCCGTCAATAATTTCATCCAAGTTCTTATCCACAGCCAGCCTATGTTCGATGAATGGGCAGTATCTCAAGCCTACATTAACCACCATCCTTTTAATATCCATCGATGAACTTTAAAAAAAAAAATGGTACGGCACACCGCACAGACTTTCTCTCTATATATATAAACTCGTAAGATTTCTGAACGGAATAATGTACAATGTATCATCACCACTCCACATAAGAACACGCATAAAATAATATACAATGATATAGAATCAATGAGAAAAGAGGCGCATCTTTGTCCACTTAGGAGCATTTCAAACAGTTTAATGTCTTCCACAAGGGTCAACACTTCGTATTAAAATTTCGATTTATGGTTAAAATTTTAACATTTTATAAGGTGTTGCAGATCTTCAAGTCATCGCATTGATATTTAATTATTCATTTATTCATTTTGACCAATAAAAAATGTAAATATTGACTATTGAGTCTAAAATGGAGATAGATCATTGCTGTGCAAACATTTCTCCTAAGAGCTTTAAGGAAAAATAACATACTTTTTTTAGATACTTATATTTAATTACTCTATGGCATTGGAGAATTATTGTGTTAAGACTTAAGTAGTATATGTTTACAACTAAAGCTCACAAAATTGTATTAATATATTTGCAAATATCTCAGAAACTGTTGCTTTTATAAAAATATATGTCAAATAAAAGTTTTTTATTTCTAAAAGTCCCACAATTTTGCAATGATAAGTTGTTTAGTTTCTCAAATAGTTGTGGAGATACGGAAATTAACGCTTCTGTAAAGTACCCTAAAAATCATTTTCATAGGAAAATGAAAATAGCCAGTTTATTTATAATCTAAATCAACGCCTAGATACGAATTTTAATCAAAATCGTTTGAGCAGATTTTGAGAAAACCAAATTTTTCTCTTTTCGCCCTTCAGTAAACTACCCTTAATTTTAAGTTTTTATAGACACACATACAGACAGCATTGCAAAGACTATTTTTTAGGGTTCGGGGGGTCATGAGACATCGACATCCATCAAAATTTCAGGTTGGTTTGTTTTACGGTCGCAATACTTAAACTTTTAATGTCCAAAAAGTTAAAACATTCATATAATTGCGTATAGATTGAAAGTTATTGATTTTATAAAAATATGTTTCGGATAAAATATTTGTATTATAAATATATATACATATTTGTAATGCTAAGTAATTTCATATCTCAAATAGTTTCGGAGCTATTATAAAAAATGTTAATTAACGCATCAGACCGGAGCCCTTAAAGCCATTTTGCCGAAATATTGAGGGTAGCCATTTTGTTTGGAATATTTGTTAATGTTTATAAATGAAATTTAATCAAAATCGTTATAGCCGTTTTTGAGAAAATCGACTTTTTCTCTTTTTGCCCTTCAGTAAACTACCCTTAATTTTAAGTTTTAATAGACACACAGACAGACGGCACTGAAAAGACTATTTTTTAGGGTTCGGGGGGTCATGAGACGTCGACATCCATCAACATTTTAGGTTAGTTTTTTTTTACGATCGCAATACTTTAGCTTTAATATCCAAAAAGTTAAAAAAATATATATAATTGCGTATAGATTGAAAATTATTGATTTTATAAAAATATGTTTCGAATAAATATTTGTATTATAAATATATATACATATTTGTAATGCTAAGTAATTTCATATCTCAAATAGTTTCGGAGCTATTATAAAAAATGTTAATTAACGCATAAGACCGGAGCCCTTAAAGCCATTTTGCCGAAATATTGAGAGTAGCCATTTTGTTTGAAATATTTATTAATGTTCATAAATGAAATTTAATCAAAATCGTTAGAGCCGATTTGAGAAAATCGACTTTTTATCTTTTTTCCCTTCAGTAAACTACCCTTAATTTTAGGGGTAGATATCCAATTCCAAAAATCCCTCGGGGCAACCCTATGAAAACCCTAGATATCAAGTTTCAGGTCAATCGGTAAAATAGTTTAGGCTCTAGTTGGAGGTACAGACAGACAGACAGACAGACAGACAGACGGAAATTCAAAAACCACTTTTTCGGATTCAGGGAGTCATGAAACGTCAAAATTCATCAAAATCTCGAGTTCGATTTTTTTGACGATCACCATACTTTCTCTACCTGTAAGAGAGAGAGAAAGTAAAAATTAAGTACCTACTTCGTTCTTTTGTCACTCCAACGTTTCCTGTTTTTTTTTTAGTTTTTTTTGTGGCTAATAGGGGTGCCACGGCACTCACGCTGCGCACGCCTACAGGAGTTGCCTTGCAGAGTGACCTACCTACCCCTCTTTCCCCCTTCTCTTTCTATTTCATACATTGGCGTCTAAGTGCGAGAGTGAAAGGCAAAATTAAAGCAATTTCTACATCAAAAACTAAGGAAACTACAGCAATTAAAAAGAAGCGTAGTGAGAAAGGTAACCGGGCCGATCTTTTAGGTTCGCAACCAAATTCATATGGTAATATTTTTTTCTCGAGTCAAGTCAAGATGCAATACACTTCATAAAAGAGCTTAGAATTTACAAAGTAGACTACGTCGTTAAAAGCGTGCATCACATGTCAATCAACTCTGTGATACAGTCGGCTAAAAACCGTTAATTTACACCAACACGTGGAGCATTTCTGATTATACATTAATCGAGATAAAGAGTTAATAAAGGTTCCTAATACTGAACATTGTCGAAATATTAAATGATATTTGGATTTAAAAAAACCGCATTGAAAAGATCATTTTTGACCATTTTAAAATGGCTTCACAGATAGGTACTGTGCACAAATCTTCATTCTGCCATAATAGAGACATACTGGAGTTACTAACAAGAAACTATGTCGCTTTGTCCCCCATCGTCACCACGGAACATTTCGAGTATTCATTCAAATACGAATGGACTTCACACATTTCTGGAATATCGTAGGTCTTTTCTTTTCCCTTTTACTTCCATACATCGAGTATACACACACACACACACACACACACACACAAACAAGCCGGGAGCTGAATTGGGCCTGCTATGACGAACGCTCTTAAAGTGCAATTTATGGTTGACCAATAAGGTAATCGTGTGACTTGTTTCCCTTTTCCTCCGAGCTTCCCACGTATGTAACATTATTATAAAAGTCTCCAATTATAAACCAAAAGGCCTCGAATTAACGACTTGATTCATTAAAAGGCTCGCGCTGTAGGCAGAAAGGTTATCTCGTATAATCAAGGGTTTTTCTCAGTTAACACAGGAACATGAAAATCACCGTCAGTTATAGGCGAGAGTTTAGCACGCCTGACCATGACAAAAAAAGAAAATATCTTAATAAAATCTGGACACACTAGAGTGGAATTTTATCTCTTAAGTTGACTTTAATATTTAGGGGGTCGTTGCGGTGACATAATGGTTTAAGGTGTCACTCTAACAATAGACTTGAGTGCCGATGAAAGGGATATTGGGGTTTGAATCCCAGTCTGGTATACCAAAGTTGGGTTTTATAAAATGGTTTACCAATCTCCGTGCACGCAAATGATTGTGCACCTCTTCTAAACTCAACACTCCATATCCTTAGCGCACTAGCGTACATAGGCTTATAGATCGAACTTATAGTAGTACACAATATTAAAATAAATTCAGGGTTCGATTCCCATGTCCATGTATCATTTATCAAGTAGTTATAATAATATATTATATATATATATATATATATGAAAAGTATACTTTAACAGAAAATCAAGTCCAATAATGCCGTCTATTTTAAAGTTTGTCCTATATTCTACAACTTGGACTGTGACTCGATAGGATTCCTCCGCTATCCTCAACTCTATTTGTTTTTCATTCAAATTCTGCATTTTATATCCTGACAATCCCTAAATCTCAAGCTTCGGTTGGAAAGGTCTGTTATCCCCAAATTCTACCGCCACATAATTGAAATTTGTACCTCGCTATCAACCAAAAATCTGTACTTTTTACCCTCGTAAGCACTTACTAGACTATGAACTAATCGGTAGCTGCATTCTTGTCTACTGACATGAAAGGTACAATTTTTAATGAGGACTGAGTTTCGTGATCCCCTTTTTTTAACCACACATTGGGTCGCAAAATGTCCTATTTTGCCACTATTATAACAACTTGCCGATTTCTTCAATACCTAACTGCATGACCTTGCCTTTTACAATCAAAATACCGCTTATCTGTTGTTTATAGCGAATATCTCACTACGCACATTATTTCCATCTTCCAAGGATCTATGTTACGTTTCCGCCACGTCTACAGCATCTTCTTTAGCTTCCTTAAATGTTTTAGGTTTTGCTAATCTTGTGCATACTTCCTAAGTCTCCTTAAAGTCCCTTGCGGGATTATGTCCATAACACTTGTTGGTTTGCTTAATATTTGACCACTTATTTCCTAATAGCGTCCTCCCCTAGTTCATAAGTATTTTTATTAATTTTCATAGTTCTGTCCGCAAAGTCTTCAACATTTTACCACTTTACACGTTTAATTTTCGTTAATTACTCCCTGAAAAATCGGCTTGGTTTTTGTTTCCTTTTGAATCTATTCACTAGAGCGTGTTTAAGTTTTTCAAAATTGTCTCTTTCTACACAGAGTCAGTCATTAAAAATTTCAAAGCTTCTCCACCTGGGCTTAGTTTAGTTAGGCCTACTTCTTGGCGTTCCTTATCTGCCCCCCTCCCCCAGGTGCTGCTTGGCCTATTAAAAAAACGACTGAAATATTTTCATCTAGTCTACCATGAAATACAGGAATAGTAGGCTTTAGTGTAAAGTTCATAATTGATGGTATGGGCTTTATATCACCTCTCTTTATTAGTTTATTGGGCTAGCCTTAACGTTTCATTTTCAGCTTTAGCTTTCTCTAATTCTCTAGCCATCAGATCAATATCGTCTTAAGGTCAACCTTTACCCCCATAACTTCAACTAAAGCAATGGTTAATATGACTAGGAGCTCTTACCTTGTTGGTCTTCTCTGATCCTTTCCGCAAATGCTGTTGCAATTGGTCAACTGGCTTCTCCTCCCTAGACCCTGGATTAGACGTCCATGCTGCCCTAGCTTAACTTCAAATAAAGCCATGGTTCATGTGAATAGGATTTCTCATCTTGTTGGTCGTCTCTGCCCCTTTCTGCAAATGCTGTTGCAGTTAGTGAGATGTATCTTCTCTGCTTAACCCTGAATTGGACGTCCACATTGGACGTTAATCACCGTGGGAGCTATGATTTTCGGCACTTGTTCGTACACTCCGTTTGAATCATCTAATCATATTTCATTTACCTTGATCCATCCTACTTTTGACCAACAATTGATCAATCAAACTTCTGATTACTAATTGATCAACCCCACTTCTGATACCAATTGTCGCTACTTACCCAAACCGTGGGCCCACTTGTAAAACTGGCTTGGTGGGATTGGTAAGATGGCGGCAAATAATGGTGGGGTTTGTTTTTATATTGTTTATTGAAATAGATTAGTTTACTACAAGAGTAGGTAAATGTGATCTAGGTTTTAGAACAAGTTGAAAGAGTTTGGGAAAAGGTCCTCGTTCTCAGCAGTTTTGCAACCTAACCCATCTTCATTGTTAAAACTTTGACTAGGTAGAACACACGGCGGCTCGAATATGTGCGGTTTTTATATAACTCAGACTTTCAATAGGGTTTAAGGGGCTCCTTCCTCCTTAATGAACAGGAACCCAAGCTGTAAGATATTCTCCTTACAAGTTATTGTAACTCGGCAGCTGAGTATTCAACGTACTTCGAAGTAAGCACCTTAACACAACTGGCATCCTTCCCTTCACAAAAAATTAAGGACTCACTGTTATAAACAACAAAAGAGGTGTGTTTTCCTCAGTGTTAATGTTTATGTCGATTCATTATGCTTGTGCTAGTTGGCAGAACAATCTCTGTTTTTAAAAAAAATACTTGATTCATGTGCATAACTGTTGATGTGAAACAATTGACAGGAATGATGCTAGGCTAACGTCATCCTTGCATGTTTTTGATTACTAAAGTCTGCAAGCCATGACAATGAGCACCAATTGAACCTTAAACAAAAAACTTTGGTCAAACAAAAATTCTTGTCTCTTAACACAAATCAAAAAACACATACTACACAGTGTACACATACACAACCTAGCAAAATAATCTAATCATTTATTTACTTCTTTTTTTACAAACATTTCTTTAAAAATATTTATTTCTCTGCTCCAAATCATCATGAATGTGGCTGTAAATTCATAGTAAGCTGGCTTTCTGTGTGTCATATAGTACTGGCTCAGCTATACTGGCTCTATAAGTTGTAGTATTCTCACTTGTGACGGGCTAATTGCTTTTAGCCCTCAAAACACACCAGCTGATTAATATAATATTTAAAAAGAACTTCAATTTATAAACACCTTGTGTATTTTGGCTATGACTATGATTGGGAAAATAAACACTACCTTCTAGCCGACCTCACTTCTTCCGATACATCCCTAACGGTTGTATACAGGCTGGCCGCGAAAAATGGTTGTATTTTGTGTCCGTTTTGACGCGTAGAAAGATCTATTAACTAAATATTTATATGTTGACTCTAAAATTGGGAAATTTTGAAAAGTTTCATGTGTAAATATCTATGAAAATAAGCTAACATTTTCTTTTCGCCCATTTTTTTTCTAAAACAAAAGAACTTAAAAATATTCTCCTTTATTTATACAGGGACTTGTTAACACAGTTCACCTCCATCTTCGGATGGATCGTATTTTGAAATAATAAACCACAACATCTTAAACACCATAGGATTTCTAAAAATCTACAACGTTGTCCAGGAGCTCAGGTAAACGGCTCTCTTTAAATCTTCAAAATCCCAAGCCGACAAAAGCTCTTAACTTACCGACTCCAAACTTTCCTTTTGGGTTTGTGGACAACCTTATGTCTGTCTCAACTGAAGGTAATGTCCGAACTTGACTATGAATATAAATATTCAATACCAGGAGAGGATAGAGAAGGCACGACTGAGGTGGTGGACACGTGAGAAGAATGAAGAGGGAAAGCATACCCGGGAGGAGGTTGGCTGTGGAGGTAGGAGGATGAGAGGAAGACCAAGGAACAGATGGCTGAAGGTAGGAAGGAGGAATGTGGAGGAGAGAGGAGAGGACTGGGCTAAGGTGGAGGGAGAGAGGTGGTGGAAGGAAAGGAAGAGGTGGAGAGGCTTGTGTTTCAAACAGACCCAGACAGTGGTTGGAAGCTATTCATGGTGATGATGATGATGAACACCTGTCAATTTATTAACTGTTAATTTAATATAAAAATATGATTATTGACATTTTCTCTGAGTAATTTGTTATCTTACTTAGATGCTACCTTTCTCCCTGGAGACTCAGTTTAGAGCTGGTATTTTAAATTAGTTTAAATAAAGTTAATATGGTTAGAACATTTGAGATGTATATTATGAAATTAATAAGTATAAGTGAGTATAAGAATTGTTGTGTAAAACTATAAGTAAAACGAAATTTAGTTAAAAAAAAGTATTTTTGGGTTGACGAGGAACTAAACAGAAGTACTGTTAATGAAATAAACAATCAAAATTTAGAGGAAGTGTATTCGCATTTGGCTGGAGGAGATTGGAAAGCCATTTATGAAAAACCACACTCACTACACCCAACGGGGATCAAACCAAGTTCTCTCCGTCGTCGACAATCAAATATACTGTATAGCGCCTTAGACCATGCGGTCACCGAAACGCGTTGGATGAAAGCTATTAAATTGAGTAGTGAAAGAAAAACTTGCTAAAAGCACATCTCTTGACCGATTAGCCAAGATATAATAGTGCTAGAACCAGGAATCGTATTGTAGTGTGGTTTTACTCATTCGTTAATTGACAATTTTGTTGTGTTTTTCAAATAAATCCAAACAGTTATATTGGCCTCAATATCATTGTCTCTGATTGAAAAACACGTGTTACTGCACTACTGTCAGACGGCAAGTTGAAGATGTATTTATTACATACCGTAATTAGGGACTTGTAGTGAGATGGGTTCAAGCACACCTGATTTTGGGTTTGAGATTTTAATTCTCTTTTCAACAACATCAACACGCATTAGGATTAAAGAAAATTCAAAATTCAAATTTATTTTGTTCAAACATGGATATTATTAAGTAAATAATTGAGGGTTTAAATTAATTTAATGTTAGCTTCAAAGATAGCAGTACTTTAGTTATTTTGGAACTAAAATAGGACTACCAAATATGTCACGGTCGCCACGAGCGTGGAGAACAGCACGGGACAATCCAAAGTGAATAAATGACCTGCCCGCAGGGATATGAACCTTCCTATTGGTGTGCTGCTGGAGGAACAGCTGTATCTTCCCCATGGTGGTTTAGTACCCTACCTTCGGAGGGTCATCCTCTGAAGGAGTACACTAGTGTTCCCCTCCTCCGAGCTCATTCCCCATGGTGGTTTAGTATCCTACCTTCGGGAGGGTCATCCTCTGAAGGAGCACACTGGTGTTCCCCCTCCTCCGAGCTCATTCCCCATGGTGGTTTAGTCCCCTACCTTCAGGAGGGTCATCCTCTGCAGGAGCACACTGGTGTTCCCCCTCCTCCGAGCTCATTCCCCATGGTGGTTTAGTCCCCTACCTTCAGGAGGGTCATCCTCTGCAGGAGCACACTGGTGTTCCCCCTTATCCGAGCTCATTTCTCATGGTGGTTTAGTTCCCTACCTTCGGGAGGGTCATTTTCTGCAGGAGCACACTGGTGTTCCCCCTCCTCCAAGCTCATTTCTCATGGTGGTTTAGTCCCATACCTTAGGGATGGTCATCCTCTGAAGGAGCACACTGGTGTTCCCGCTTCTCCGAGCTCATTCCCCATGGTAGTTTAGTCACCTATCTTCAGGAGGGTCATCCTCTGCAGGAGCACACTGGTGTTCCCCCTCCTCCAAGCTCATTTCTCATGGTGGTTTAGTCCCATACCTTTGGGAGGGTCATCCTCTGAAGGAGCACACTGGTGTTCCCCCTTCTCCAAGCTCATTTCTCATGGTGGTTTAGTCCCCTACCTTCAGGAGGGTCATCCTCTGCAGGAGCACACTGGTGTTCCCCCTCCTCCAAGCTCATGGAGCCACAGCTCAACAATACAAACACACCCCTTAGGACTAATATAAACATCAACTAGACAATGAGCAGTGAGAATACTAACAACTCTTAAATACAAGCGCATGTAGAACGACAAGTTTTTCAATAAATTTGAAGTTCTATGCAAGTAAAAGTAGGATTCCAAAAAGAGTCGTTAAAAATCCCGAACGACGCCATAGAGGCGACTGTTAGCCTTGGGGAGGGAACGGACCCTTTGTATGGGAGTGAAGACCGACAGAGAATCTGTTGAGAGGTTTATACGTTAGTTGTCCCAGAGTGTATGACTTGTGTCTCGTTCCTGTAAGGGATCTTTGAATGAAGGAGCAACGTTACCATCAAGGACATTAAAAAGGACACGCCCACTAAGGATCAATAGTATCACGGCATTAATGAGATAAATTGGGGTAATATCAGGATATAAAAATATTATGTAAAATAAGGAATGAGTACTACACAAATAACAACTATCTCCCACAGTAAGAATGAAAGGATGAAACGGTGTTTTTTTATTTAAAATCATTGATCAATATGGCATATAATATATAAAGAAATCAAATAACTTTACTATCGTGCCTAGAAATTGAAAAAAACGCTATGAACATCAGAGCTAGAAGAAAACAAAAGGTGTAACCAACCTCTTGAAAATTATTGTTGATCTATCATAGTTTTATAAATAGGCACAGATTAATATGGAGCGGAATTAATTACTATTATTTTCCTGGTGCAATGATTGTAAATTACTCTTGAAATTGATATCTGATATCACGTCCTTCCTCTTATCTGCCCGGTGGTACAAGTGTCAGAATAATTGAAGTCTTGTGGTGGTCAAACGGGACGTTGGTTGCTGATGAGTGATCGACCATCTATGGGTTTTGAATGGTACCAATCCGAATAATTTACACGCGTATAGGAAGGGTCTCATCGCAGAATTGAGATCGGCTGATCCCGCGTCTACATCGCGTGAATCATTCCTCGTGTGTGTTAGATCCACCATCATTGATTCCCAAAACAAAATATATTGAATAGAAACACCTAAATTATTTGTATTAAATATTGTTGGTTTTCAAATAGTAAGAGATATATACATTTTTTATGAGGTAGTGCTCAACACGTCTGCATGTACTAAACAACCAACAAATTTTAGTAAAATTGAATACGTATAAAGAAAATCTAAACTACGAAATTTCTTTCAAAAGTGAAGACCAAAACTAAATTGTATGCCACACAAAGCGAAATATGTATTTAGGTAATCAAAATGATAACCTTCCATCCCATATTGACGTGAGTATTTACTAAGTCATTTTATGATGTTCAAATAAAATTTATTAAATGCCACGTCTAAGCTAGGACGTGTGAGTCTTAAATATATTTCTTTGTTAAATTATTGATTTTGAGTTGAATTATTGATGGACAAAGATTGTCTTCTTTATGTTTGTTACCACTTTACACGGTAACATAAGTTACAAACGTGATGGTACCAACACTTGTGAAAAGACTTGACCCATCCAGCCTGCTTTAATACACCCGTTGGTCTGAGATGAGTGCTGGTCTGTGCCAGCGTAGCGTGTCTTGTTAGATGATGTCACAGACGCTTCGAGACTCCGTTAGAACTACACAAATGCTTCGAGACTATGACGTAGCTCTCGGGAAGGTTTGGCAACTAGAACCTACTGGACGTGGGCCAGATGTTCCACCGGTTCTACGCATGCGCCATGTTCCCCTTCCTTTACCTATCTCAGCCATACTTGTGTATTCCCTTCTATGATTCTCTGGAATCACGTGACATTGGTCGGGGACTATAAATAGGCATGTTTCGGCTATTTGGGTACTCATAATACTAACGTCAACTGCCTAGGTAAACAGCTATGTCTTTGGCAGGGTTGTTTATAGCACATTCAAAATTATATTTAGACTTTTAACGGTTTTTTGTCAAATCTTTAAAAATTATTCTCTCGGTTTGAACACTAGATTGTTTATTTAAATTTAAATAGTAAGTTCAAAATGGTTGACTTGCTTTATCTTACCTTTTTTGAGGTCACTTTAATAAGTAAAGATTCTATATAAATTAAGTTGTCTTGAGGTAATTAAATGGCGTTGATAAATGTTCATTGTAAAATACTTTTGACCTCAGTCCACTAAGGGCCGGTCTTATGGCTACAGGCTAAATATTGCTATCGGGAGGTTAAAGTTAGCTACCAGCTAAAGGTTATCAGCCACTTTAATATTTTACGCGTTTTATGAACTGAACTTATCTGCTGGATAGCTATATGTAGGATAAATATATTTTTACGTAGAAAAAGCAATGTTGGTACTCTTTTTACTGGTGTGCGCATGCGTATAAGTCCAGACGCAACCGCTACAACCTAGTGAATGGCGATAAGGTTCAACATTTGTTAAATAATGGCGGTTAAACGAGTACGAGGTAACAGATGGCGTGACGTGGACGCAGAAGCTAAGTTATCTTGCAAGTACTAATTTCGGTGTCTGCCAAAATGTGGGCAACAATTTGATACAACGTTTACAAAATATAATTTATTGTAATCACATTAAAATAATTTGTTCTTATACAACTTTACAAATAGCTTGTAATTTTTTTGTAAAAGTGTGAATTAAATGTTCTAAATTTATATATAGCTAGAACCTGGGCTTGTGCTTACTTGGCATGTGGACCAAGATTTTTTTCTACAAAGCTCAAAATTTGTTAAATAATGGCGGCTAAACGAGTGCGAGTAAACAGATGGTGTCACGTGGGGCAGAAGCTAAAAGATGTCGTCTAAGTACTAATTTCAATGTCTGCCAAAATGTGGTCAATAGTTGGGTACAACGTTTACAAAATTTCATTTATTGTACTCATGTTTTGATAATTTGTTCTTATATAAATATAACTCTACAAATAGCTTGTCAGTTTATATAAAAGTGTGAATTAAATGTTCTAACTTTATATAGTTAGAGCCCGCGCCTGTGCTTACTAAACACGCGAACCAAGATTTTAACCTAAAAACAGATTCTGATAGACGAAACCTCATTAAAAACAACGCGTCACTATGACAATAACCATTTTACTTTCAGATAAAAGTTATCAAGTACTTGAACCTCCCGATATCTGGCAGATAAATGCTATCTTGCAGTCACAAGACGCACTTTTAACTTATCCACCAGATAAAAATATTTATCCAGGTGTCATAAGACCGGCCCTCAATGGCGTTGATAAATGGCTTTGTCTGAGGCAACTAGATGGCGTTTTTATATTTCTATTATTAATTTGGTATATTAACTGCTACCATATTAAATTACCTGTGTATTTTTTATACCGCCGTTTCGAGTGTAGATATTAATTATTTTAATGTCTACTGAGATTAGTCAAGAGGCACTTTAGTTCTCTAACCTTCTTCCAACGTAGGTTTCTAATATAAATTTATAGTTTTTTGTATTTAACTACAGATTAAATCTTGAGTATTGTACTATAGGAGATGGGGGAAATGCTTGCATCTAAAGCTGGCCACATATTAGAGGCAACATTTGTCTCACAACAATTTGTTGCGAGGCAAACTTTGCATTACGTTGCATTAGGTGTTAGTGATAAACTCACCGTGAGACATTTTGACTCACAGCTTGAACGTATTTTACGATTTACTACCAGTTGTGATTGAGATCTCAAAGAGTTTATTACAGTGTTTTGTTGGTTGCTGTGCAGAGTTATTTTTTTTAAAGTTAAAGAGTTGCGAAGAATATGGCAAGTGAAGAAGTAGATGTAGCTGCATTATTGTGGCAATTCATTCTATTATTGGACGATAAACCAGTAAGAGAATTGGGTTCACCCAATCAATAAAAAGAGATATATTGATGGTTTCATTACAGAACTTAGAAAAAAACCCAGAAAAGTTTTATATTTTTTTCTGCATATTCCATTGTTTGCGCAACCTCTACACAACTGTACAGTCTACAACGCACTGTCAAGGCTGTAAGGAACAGATTCCCATGTCCTCGCGCATGCGCAGTTCGAAATGTCTCAAGTATATTTTATTCTGAAAATTGAAAATTGACACCTAGACACGGGAATCGAACCCGGGACCTTAAGTTTAGTACGCCAATGCTCTACCACTGAGTTATCCAGGAGTCGTCCCGTGTCCAGGGTTATTCTTCACTCATATTTTAAGGCAGTCTCTATGATGGACGTGCGGAAATCGTCGGCTTTATTCACAAGCTATCAGATAACGCAGCCATCTTAATCAGCTTCAGCTATTTGATTCTTAATATGCAAACCATTACAATTATTATAATTGTACAAGTGGCAGTAATAAGCCAACTACCAGGTCGAAGGTGGCTGCGTTATCTGATAGCTCGTGAATAAAGCCGACGATTTCCGCACGTCCATAATAGATTCTGCCTTAAAATATGAGTGGAGAATGACCCTAAGCACGGGTTGATTCCTGGATAGCTCAGTGGTAGAGCATTGGCGTACTAAGCTAAAGGTCCCGGGTTTGATTCCTGAATCCAGGTGCCATTTTTCAATTTTCAGAATTTGATATCTAGATGGAGTATTCATCTCTAAAAGCAAAAATAATAGCTTCGGCTATTTGATTCAAGTATATTTGTCGCGAGTCATTGGTCAGCGCAGCACCGCCTTTTGTTGCAAAGCACTGCGCAGCAATGTTGCAACCAGTGGGTGGCACTCCATTAATTTGATGTTATGGCTACCGACACGCCTTCAATACATTACAGCACGTTGCAACAAAAAGTTTCGCTGCGAGGCGAAATGTTGCATTTGGTGTGGGGCCAGCCCTAGACTCTTAAATTGAGGTTCACTCTAGGCCGGGCCTTGTGTTAAGTCCCTTCTCACTACACGCTCTGTGGTTTGGGCGCCTTAGGCTTATTTAGTCTTGGGTTACAACATTAGATTATTATGGGCTTTGTTTATATTAGTTAATCGTTAAAAAATTCCTTATATTGATCATTTGATATTTACTGATTTAAGTTTGTTTGGAAAATAAATAGCCATGCTCTAAACAATTCAATCATACAAAGTAAAATGCACATACATATGTATATTCCACACTTACTAATTGAATTTTAAGGAAAACGATTATTTCTCTTGTCAGACGCTCAAACAATAAAATATTTAAAAATAAATTAACGATCCGATAAAGACGTATACAAAAGTTATTATACTAAATGTACTTTTTTATTTTATATGTATAAATTACATAATATAATCTCACTATTTACATATAAAATATGTTGAAAAATGTATTTTAAGTACAAATTAATGTTTCTTACAAAATGGTAAGAAAATAAATTGCAAGTAAATATTTAATCAAGTCTTCAGATTAGTTACAAAATGTAACATAGTGATTTTTGTGGTCTATGGTGTAAACCACGCTTTTTACAGTGCACTGTGTGGGATTTGGTGTAAACCACGCCTTTTACAGTGCCCTTTGCGGGATGTTGTGTAAACCACGCCCTTTACATTTGCGGGATGGAGTGTTAATCACGCCCACCACAGCGCGTTTGGCAGGATGTGTTTGAACTATATTTTTCCTATTTGTTCCACCATTAAACTTAATAATAGTTGTTACCAAACTGAATCAAAAATATATATTTTATTTATTTTTATATCGGTATGCAACATTTATATAACGATTTTGAATCATATCATATCCTACAAATCAGGGTATTAACGAATAGACGTTATTTTTTTATAAAATATATTCATTTCTGAATAATAAAGTGGGAATATTTATAATTGTAAATACAGTAGAACTTTTTTAATTCGAAATCCAAGGGTTATCTAAAAAAAATCTAACCACCCAAAATTCTAACTAACCATTTTTATTAGTATTTACACAGCTGGTACATGACAAATCAATAATTTCAAAGTATTCTACATATAAACACACATATTTTATATATTTTATACAAAACACCTATACAATATTTACATCTTACAGAAAAAAACAAGAAAAATTTAAACACAATATTTTTTTTAACTTGGAAAAATTAGCATACAAAGATTGCAGACTTAGGGGGACGGCCAGACTGGGCGAGCGAGCGAGCGAGCGACTAAGATATAAAATAGAACACATTGGTTGTAATGAGAGGTGGCCAGACTGGAGCGAGCGAGCGACTAAAATATAAAATAGAACACATTGGTTGTAATGAGAGGTGGCCAGACTGGAGCGAGCCCTCCACCCGGTACAGTCTAATTTACTGGCGTAGGCAATATTATTGTATGTTGGTTCATTGAGTGCTAGGAAAACTTCTCATTTTGACATTTTTATTAATATAGGTAGGTTTAGCACACTTGCTACTAACGGCCTAATTTAATTGGTAAGATCGTAAACCATATTTATATATATATAACTGATTTGATAAAATACTTCAATATTATCAAAGAGTAGGCCTTTACAAATAAGAATCACCATTAGCGTGGAGAGAGGATGAGAAAACCACAACAATAAATCACCTGTCAAAAACCACCCTCAGTTCACTGAGCCAAGATTCGAACCTTTGCCTCCTCGTCAACAATTATCGAGAGCTATCTGCTAATCACGCGCTCGCTCGTCAATCTGACCGAACCCATCATTGAGGACGCGCAGCGTGAAAGTTTAACTTCGTCCATATTGGGCGTCACGTGACTACATGGTCACACAGAAACGATGAAAGAAGAGGCAACACACCCCCTGTTCCAAGAAACTTTGACATTGGTGACCTGGTGGTCAAGGTGTAAGGTGTTATACTTCTGTGTTGGGGGTCCGGGGTTCAATCCTCGGTCCCGGCACAGATTTATCTGATCGCCAAACCCTTCCTTCACCTCTGACAAGACGTGTATTAATCACGACTTGTGAATGTGAGGAATGCCAGGTCTCCACCGTGGTTCGGATTCCACGTTAAACTGTAGGTCCTCCATTTAATCTCACAATCACCCTACCATTAATACGTGTGTGTATAACCCAACGGTTAGTAAGATGCGGTGCTAATGATAATAATAATAATTATGATTTTATATTATTGACATTCTTGGAATATGGGTGATTTAATAAAGATCGTTAAGTTAGGTTTGAAATGAGTGCTAGCTTGAAAATTAACAATGTATAGGCTTCGAACAAATCCAAATATTTCCTTCTAAAATTAAAATTAAAAAATTATTTTTTTCATTTATTTAGATAGTAATTTCATGGGGAATCATGGTGGATTCAAACTATTCAATTTTTCTAATTAACTAATGTCGGATTAGCCATATCATAGTGTATAAACATAGTTGTGTGTACGGGGGATGTCGGTTAGGTCTATTTCTCCCCCTCCCCCATATCCCTCATGAACCTATAAATGGTTCGTATTGGTTCCTCAACTGCTGGTGTGAGACTACCTCAAAATAAAACATAAACAAGGATATCCATACTGTAGGAGAAAATGTAAATAAGTCTGTTCATCGTAGGAATTGTTTTCTGAAAGGCCCTTTTCCCTACCAAAAAGCTATTATATAGTAGGATTTTGGTAGGAAAAAAGACCTTTCAGAGAGTAATTCCTACCGTGAGTGAGTATACATAAAATCTACAAGTTAGGTTTGAATTAAGTAGTAGTTGTGTTTTGTTGAATATATAATGTATTCTAACCCAGTGGTTCCTAACCTTTTATTACTCGTGGCTTCCCTAATACCCTAAAATATTTTTTGCAGCCCCCTTGTTTTTACTAACATATTAATCATTAAGATTTATTTTAAAATAATATATTTATTTACTGATTATAATAGCAACAAACAAAAAAGTCAGAAATTAAGTACCTTAATGTATTTAATTGGACCTCTGCTGTTGAATACTTTTCACTAATTTTATTTCTTGTTTCATTGTATTACTTAATGTTATTCGCATGCAGGAGTTGATTCGAAGTCTATTTTCGCTGCTTCATTTTAATATTTAGCACTATGGAAAATCCCTTTTCACATAAATAATAAGGAAACAAAGGACAGAGAATTTAAATGGTGATGGTAAACAGATGAGGATTATTTGTACTATCCGTGATTTCTATTATCCATACTCTCCCTCCCCTACGATTAGCTTGGAAAATCGAGAATCCTACTGTACTTACATGCTTACGTTCATTGAATTCTTTCTTCCAAAACGTAAAATTTAAGATAATTGAGTTCAGTAATAAGCAAATAAAATTTTAATTTTTTTTTTCGATGGCCCCCAAAAACTTTTGCGGCCTCGAGGTTAAGAATCGCTGTTTTAACCAATAAACTTAATGTCTGCTTAATCCTATGTATGTAAATATTGATTACCAAAATGTGATTATAGATCTAATGTAAAAATAACACTAAAGGGTTAATAGTTTGAATTCCGCTGATTAAAATAATCTTTTATCAAGCAATTAAAAAACATTAACATCAACAAAAATACAGGGTTTAAAATTTAGCGCCGGTCTTCCCGCTTGTTCAGTGTTCAAGTTATACGCATATGTACTAATTACGCTAATGTGTGGTGGCTGAGGAATGTTGAGTTCAGAGGAAGTGTGCCAATACTTGCGTGGATGGAGAGTGGAAAACAATTTTTGAAAAACTGCCCCAGCATAGCCGATCAGGATCCAACCCCTATATCCCCGTTATCTGCAGTCTAGTATAACACAAGAGTGACACCTTAAACCATACTGCCACCTAAGCTGGTAAAAAGGTTAAAGAAACAGGCGCGGGGGATGGAAAGTTTGGAAACAATTTTGGAAAAAAATGCCTCTAAATAGGATCAGGGTTAAATTATTGTGTATCTTCGTTGAGTAAACCCAAAAGACAGTACACTAATACCCTTATATAATAAACTGCAAATAATTTAAAAGAAAGTTAATGTAAATGATCCTTAAAAACACATTCATCATTGCGTATACAAATATTATATTCGATAACATAAAAATATAGTCTAGTTAAATTATTGTGTAATTTATGTTGAACGTTACAAATGACAGTAAAATACAACATTATATGAATAAACATCAAATAATTTATGAAAGTTATTCCACAGTAATCGTTAAACCAATCTCAATGTCTTTGGTAACCAAATATCTTATATTTACGAATTAGGATCATTAAGAAATATATTCATTGAATTATGATATTTGAATTCTACATTTGCAACAGTTTCAATGGAGCAGTGAAAATAATTTTTTCTTTTAAAAACAAATAATTATTTGACTTGAAAATTTCTAATGATTCACTGGACGTTATTCACAGTTTACCAGATACGAGCGACAATTAATCATGTCGGGATAAATGGCGCGATATAGGCGCGATTATGGAAACCTTATCCCGCAGTAAAGTGGAACACTTCGTGTTGTTAATGACACTGTTTTTCATGCAAGAAAAACATGACTGGGAATCTCCTTCTCAATGGTGTGCCTTGTGTTCTATTGGGCCTATTTCATTTTGGGAAGGTCAAAACCTCTGCAAGACCGCACTGGTATCACCGCCCTCGGATCTCGCGGAGTCGCAGCTCAAAATCAGGAATCCGACCATTAGGACCAGGATAAAAACCCAATAACAATATAACAGTGATGTTACTGAAAACTCTCCTTTATAAACTGAAATTATCAGTGGGTGCAGAGCGACAACTAGTTCAATATATTTGGAGATCAATGACAGGAAGATCAGGAATCCAAAATAGTCGTTAAAATCGTGAATGACGTTACACAGATGACTGTGAGCCTTGCGGAGGTAGCGAACCCTTTGTCTGGTTGAGGAGACCGACCGAGAATCTGTGGAGGGGTTGACGCAGAAAATCCGGTTGCTGTTAGTAGTTAGTGATATGCAAGTGCTCCCAGACCGTTCATTTCGAGGTTGTAACTTAATCTTGTAAGTGGAAGCAAATTTTGAGATATGTCCGTTCAAAAGGGACAGTCTCTGTTTGATCAACAGAGCGACGTTACCAACAAGCGCATCAAAAATTACATGCACACTGAAGACAAATATTTTATCAGTTAAATGAGATAAAATGTTACATGTTTAGGATAAATAAACATGAATAAAATAGTAAAATAAGGAATGAGTACTACACAAATAACACCTATCTCCCACAGTATAAATTTACGGATTAAACGGTAGTATTTATCTTTATCATCAACCAACATATCATCTATTCGACTAAAAATGTTCAAAAGCTTTCCAATCCGTGCCCATCGAGGTAATAGAGCTATTAACATCAGAGCAACGATAGGGACTAGAAGGCTACAAAAGCTGTGAAACCAACTTGCTGAGCCTGAATGTTGCAATGAATAACTCTGCATGGCATTACATGGAGCTCCAATAATAATTATAGCCCCCAACGCGATATTGTAAACCACTCCTGAGACGGACCGCTGGTACCTCATCCTGTCTCTTTGTTGATTGGTGGAGCAACTGCTTGAATCCTTAGGTGTCACGTGGTCGCCATTAGCCCATTCGTTACTGATGACTGATCGACCGTCTACAAGTCTGAATGGTGCCAAACCGAATAGTCTACACGCGTAGAGGAAAGGTCTGACCGCAGAATGGAGATTGGCTGATATCGCATCTTTAATACGTGAATCATTCGACGCCTCAGCTAGATCCATCATTATTGGCTCATAAATTAAATATATTAAATAGAGATATCTTATACTAACCAAACTTCAACAATTTTAATTGATTAAAAATATATATTATTTATTTTTAAATCTAAGAGAAATAAGATTTCAAAGAGGAAGTGCTCACCACGAGGCATCCACAAAATAACTAACAAATTTTGGGTAAAGTGAAAAATATATATAAACTATGTCCATAATGAAACTCCTTTCAATAGCCAATACCAATACTAAATTGTATTCCACTAAAAGAGAAATATCTATCTATCTAATCAAAACGTCGTATTTCCCATCCTAAGCTGACGTGAGTATTTACCCAGCCATTTTCTAAAATTCAAATGAAATAGATTAAATGCCACGTCTGAGATAAGAAGCGCGGGTTGTAAAATAATTTAAAGGTGTAAATTATTGATTTGACTCAAACTGTCAAATAGATACGAAGCGTCTTCTTTTGATTTGCTACCACTTTATTTTAATTAAATAAACAAAGCTCGTTCAATTTAAATCGTTTCGAAAACACTTTCTTGTTGTATTGTTCGTTTGATATTTAATGATTTAATATATAAATGTATGACAAAGAAACAGCCACGTACTACACAATTCAATTATACATTGTAGAGTATAGAGTTGAATATTCTACATTATCTAATTGAATAATTGGAAGACAAGCAAGAGTAACCAGTCGTTGCCCAAGGAACAAGATATACATGCTTGGTTACCCCGGGCAGCGACAGAAAGAAAAAAACATCCCTTCATTTGTTACTTCCGACTCAGTTTTCAATAAATTTAAAAAAATATCGAATAAAAAATTTTAAAAAATTCTAGCTTCGTGTTTCATATGTTTGTGTACAGGGGCTATGAATTTTAAATTTCAGACCTCTAGCGCGTGATAGATATCGCGCAAGGCTCACAGAAAACACTCTCTCATTTTATTAATTTAGAAGATGAAGATGATTATTTTTCTTGTCAAATGTTTAAATTTTATAGAAGTAAAAATTAAATTGAATTATACGATAGTATGGATACAAAAGTTATTGTATTGAATGGGCTTTATTTATTTATATGTATAAATTATTATACTTTCCTAATACAATTAAATCTTTTAATGGGACATCTTCTGGGAGCAAGAAAATTATCCGTTACTAAGAGGGTTCGTTATTTGGAAACATAGATTTTTTACTTTCTTATATATCAAGAGAAAGTATTGTAATCGTGGAAAAAAATCATCCTAAGATTATGACGAATTTTTACGTTTTATGTGAGCCCGAACCCAAAATTGTGGATTTTACGATTCTGTCTGTCCTGTCTATCTGTGTCCTGGCTACGGATCCAAAACGTTTGATGGCTTTTGTCCAAACTTTATATTTAGATTTTATATGCCTTATAATGTTTAATTTTATTTTGACCCTAGACCTCAAACTAAGGGTAGTTTATTGATAAGTGATTTTTTTTTTTAATTTCATATTTTTGAAATGGCTTTGAGGGTTTTATTTAAAATTCATATATGAGATTTGTTTGACATTATAAATAGAATTTTATCATTGGTTTTGGGGTTAAAATTTCGTTGAAGGTTAGTTTACTGAAATGTTTGAAAATAGAATATTTTTGATATATGATGACAAATAAAACTGTATACTTGTTTTGGGGGTAATATATCATTTATGGATTTGTATATGATGAGTGATTTTTCAAAATTTGAAATATTTTACAGATGGCTCAAACGAATTGGTTCCAAATGAGTATCTTGGGAGTTTTTAAGATGACGAATAATAAGGGTGGTCAAAAGCATAATTAAAATGCTCTTTGAAATATATCCGAAATAAATCATAACTAACTTTTCATTTTGGGTGTTTTTCAGAAACTAGAGAGTGGAGCTGTTGATATCAAATCTTGCATAAAAAAATATTTACATATTTTCGAAAAATGGCCTATTTTTACTTAATTGTAGTGATGAAGTCACTAATTTGTTACATTCTAACACAATAAGGGAATAACAATCTGTTAGATATGTCCATTCTGCATTTCAAGAAATTCATCATATAGAGACACCATGTTCAAGTCGGAAGATGTGTATTCTTTCTCCACAGTTTGCAAAGTTACACTCCGGCTATCAGTCGAAGCAAAAAAAAAAAAAATTATATTGTGCTAGATATGCCTTTTGAATATTGTATTTCACTTGTTTTTTAGGGTTAAATTCCTTTAAGAATAATTTACTAATTACTTTTTTAATTTTTAATTATTTAAAAAAGTAGTTCTAGTGATTTGGTTCAAATGGGTATCGGGGGACTATTTTACATGATAACGAATAATGTATTTTTATGTTTCTAAAATAAATTAATTTAGTCGTAGCTTACTTACAACGACTTAATAAAAATATGAAATTTTACGAAATTGACCTTAAAGACTGAGTTCAAAATAGACTAGTCTGTTCGTCCTTAAGGTGGGTTGGAAGGAAAGGAGAGTTAAGGGCAGTATTTTTGCAGTTTTTATATCAAAACTTTTTTCCTGGTCAAAATTAAACAAATAATTCTCGAGTAGAAACATAGAGTTTAATATTATTCACGTGGTGATATCAACAGTTGTTGAATATCTGTCAAGGGTTTTCCTGGAATTTAATACAACTTTTCTCTTCTTTTAAAAATGTTTGTAGGTGCCCATTCACGAGGCAATATATGTTATTGCTCTGAAATTGCCGGTGGATTGTGTCACCCATTAACGAGGCGACTATATAGGCAATTTGTTTGTCAACCGAGATTTTCCTCTATCTTGTTTTCATCAGTTCAAGGAGATTTTTGAGACGTGTGGGGAATATACTATCATATTATTTTATTATTATTATTATTTTAGCACCGCGTCTTACTACCCGTTCGGGTTATAGCATTACGCTAATGTGTAATGGTAGGGTGATTGCGAGATGAATGGAGGACCTACAGTTTACGTGGAATCCGAACCACGGTGGAGGCCTGGCATTCCTCACATTCAAATATACTATCAATGAGTGCATTTCGCACCCTATTTTTTATGTTATAAGGCAGTACGATATGCTCCAATGAAGTCTTTCAAAAATATTGGTTTTAGAAATATTTTAAAATGTCCCGTTCCTACTTTACTAACTTATCTCTTTCCTCAACAACATTATCGACAATTTATATATAAAAATAAACAAAACTCACTGTCAAAAAAAAAGCCAAAATACTAGTAAACTCATTAAACTATTGTAGAAAACTTGCACTCCCACGACCTTCTGTAGGGAAAAACAACACGTGTTAACAGAGACGCAAAGCAAAACAGGTGCTACGCGCATGCGCACATTTAGCAGTTTGGCAATTCGGTCTCATTCGTCAATTCACGGTGCAACCACTGTGCAAACTGCTTTAGATTGCCGGAGAGGGTAGTCGAATTGACGGTCCAGACCGTCAACCAAAATATTGCTCATCTGGAGATTGCCTACAATCTGATTGCCTTTGCCCACTGACGAGGCAATATTTGGGCAATTTTGTCCAAAGTGATGAGATTGACAGCCAGATTGCTTCAAGATTGCATCGTGAATGGGCCCCTTTATTTTCCACTGGAACAATAGACCCTTCTTTATTTATTTTGACCAAAAAAAAGGTGTTGTATTAAAAATTATATAAATATTCTCTTACACTTCCACACCACCTTAATCCATCCTTTAAAGATCATCAATCAATCAATCAATCAATCAAACTAAAATCCAATTTCTCACACCATTGTGGCTAACCCTTCCTCTTCTGTCATCATGAGTCGCCGCCCATCAGTAATTGCCACAGTTTTACAACTACAGACGCAACATCTCATTAGTTCATACTTTCTTGGGCAGTTTTTCTAGCGGTCATTCAGGTTGGTATTTGGGACGGTGTGCATGAATTGCGGAGCTAATAATACCAGGGCACAAGAATTGCGGAACAAGTCATTCGAGGTTGGTAATACCCTCACATGAACTGCGGGGTAAGAATTAAATTCATAATGAATTTGTTCAAAGTGGAAAATGGAGGCTAGGTTAGGTTAGTTAGGTTGGGTAAGATAAGGTTAGGTTAGGTAAGTTTAGGTTAGGATTGCAGGTCGTTCCAAAATTCATATGCACTAGCTGAGAGGTAAAATTTATTCCGTAATTTGAGTTTACACATTTGGGAAGGGAGTAGAGTAGAGATATAAAGAGTATATTATGGGTTTCGTTGTTTATTTTACATTACTTGTATGTATATTACAATGAACATTTGATGATAATCTTTAGTTTAAAAATTATTAAAAATAAATAAACTTTAGTGTAATTGGTCTGTGATCAGGACGTATCGAGTCAGTTACACCAAATACCATTGACCTACCTTATTAGATCTCCCGGCGAGGGTCCACCTTCACGTCTCAAGTACGGTAATTTGATTAAATCAAGCAACACTTTTTTCTTATAGCACCAGGTCTTACGCATATGTACTAATTACTCTGATGTGTTATGGATAAGGAAGGTTGAATATAGAGGAAGAATACCGGCATTTGCGTGGAGAGAGATAAAGAGAGAGAGTGGAAAACCATTTAGGAAAAACCACCCTCGGTACACCTGACTGAGATCAAACCTCGATCTCCCCTTCATCAGCAATCTAGTATATTGTGAGAGTGACGCCTTAGACCATTCGGCCACCGATGTGGGTGACCAACAATTGGCCTTAATTACATGACTTAATATTTGGGGCGATGCGCGCTAAGTCTAATGTGGCATAGTTACTCGAACACGCCCGCTTCGGTGGCCACGTGGTCTAACGCGCTACTATCGTGTTGGACTATACTGCCGCGACAAAATACATCGAGGCTAGAATTTGGTCGAGTGTACGGGGGTGGTTTTCCCTAAATGGCTATTCACTCATCTTCCACGCAAATTTGGGTACATTTAATCCAAATTCAGCCTCTCTCACCCCTAGCTCACCAGCGCAATTAGTGTATTTGCGTATAACTTGAACAGTTAGTAAGAAGCGGTATTAAAAAAACTATACATTATCTGTTTCACTACTAAAGCCTTATGGTGGACATTGTGCTCTTTCAAATGGTTTTTTCCGTCACGTCTTACTACCCATCCAGGATATACTTTTTTTTATCACAATAATAGGGTAGAAATGAAAAAATATAATCTAAAGCGGTTATAGTCATGTTCATGGGGAGGGAAGAGGGGAAAACATTTAATTAAAGAAAAACTACCCTCATTACACCCGGCTGAAACTTTTAACTCTGACTTCCCCGCCATCGGCAAGCCATACGAATAAGTGAACATTTTGTTCACGGGCTGCCGATGAGTGTGGTTCTACGGTCTCAGAACTCAAACTATCCGGAGGAACAAACTCACCTACTCGGGGCGTGATGGGGGTGGGGGGGGGGGACAACCTATATATATATTATATATACATTTGTGTTTGCAGCGTGTCTTACTTGTTATAATTTTATTTATATGGTGGTTTTCCTCATACTTTTATTTAAATTTAAATAAGATTTATTTTAATTAAAATAATAAAAATATTACATTTGTGCCAAATGTATATGATTAAATTAATAATTTATTTAATCTCCTGGAACCACACGTCCAGTGTCTCCCACAATTTATCACTTCTCCCTCAAATACAAATAAATAAAATTCGCATGTAATCAGTAAGGCGCCTACTCCCCACGCCAGCCGGCACCAATCAGGTTGATAAAAAAAATATCACATTTTGTTGTTTTGTATTTTTTTTGTTATTAAAAATTATATATAAACTAATTTTAAACATTATTTTTTGCGTGCGTCTGACTGCAGGACGGATATTTTAAAAAAAACTAGTATTGCAGCCCTGTGGGCCGGTCAGATATGTCCCATGGTCGTAAGTTTGTGAACATTGTTTTAGAGAAAGGTAAGTTTGTAAGTCGGCCTAATATAATCAGTTGGGCTACAAACTGAACGCTCAAACACCTGTTAAGGAGATAAAAATAATATATAATACAGACACTAACGACTAACGAACTAAGGCTGAATAAACTAGAAGATAAACAATAGAGGACAAAATAATGGGGAAAATAATTGAGTTTTAAATTATATCTTAGCAAACGAAAGAGTACAGAATCGATTCTGTCATTATTCTATCCAACCCTTCATTTCAATGTTTTTGAATTTGTGTTTTAAATCAAGAAATATTTCAGACTTAATCTATGGGCTAGAGATGAGAAGTGTATTTAGAGAATTTAACCCACGTTAGCGTTAAGAGAGTATGTGGAAACAACATTAATCAATAATGCCATTCAGTGAAGCTACCCGAGAGTTGAACCTCACCGAAAATTTATTATATAGTGACCCTTACGCCTTAACTACAGGACCACTGCTATAAGTGTGTGTTTATTTAACAATGGGTTAGCTTATTAATAAATCTAAACTTAGTTTCTGTAGCATGTGATTACAAATTTAAGGGTTCAAAAGTTTGGCTCTAATTGTAAATTCCTTAAACTCTTGTGTGTATCCGAAATGAACCTTCGCCATCCAAGTATCTTCCCTGCCACACTTTTAAGATAAGGTTTAGGGGATTTTAATTTAATTTTATTTATTTATTTACATTATTTATCCCGATTCCTAGCATATAGCTCGGGACCTGGGTCTACATCTTGAATTAACATTACATCTTTTAGCTACGTTCTTTTTTAAATACAATAATAATTTAAAATATTATAACACATAAATCTAGAAGTCATATTTGTCCATCTTTCCTATACCTAACCTACTAGTTGGTACGCCCCGGGAATATTACGCCCCCGGTACTCTGCCCCGCTGGGTGTCCCACCGCGCTCTGGATCTAATAGTCCCCAGATTGGTGAGAGCCCCAGTGGGGCTGGACATCACCTTCCACGCCACCTGGGGAGGCACCCTACCAAAGATTTCGCTCCAACTTACTACCCACAATATCACCACCTAGGTTTAGTGGATGTGAGAAATGGTCCGGTGTTTTTAATTGTTATAACGAAATTTTTTTTTTCTAAAATAAATAAAACCTTACCCGATTCGGTGGCCGCGTGGTCTAACGCGCAACTTTGCAGTAGAATAGACTGCCGATGACGGAAAGATAGAAGTTAGAATCTTGGTTGGGTGTACTAAGGTGTGTTTTTTTCAACTTCCTTCTCCACGCAAATGCGGATACACTTCCTCTGAATATAACCTTCCTAGTTCCTAAAACCATATATGTCATTAACGTAGCGACAAACTTACTTTTTAAATTAAGAGAAAAAGTTGTCATTAAATTACAAGGACACCTTTGACAGATATTCAACAACTGTTTATGTCACCTTGTGAAAAAATTAAACTTCATGTTTCTAATGAAGAATTATTTGATTTGTTTTGACCAAAAAATTGTTTTCATATAAAAACTTCAAGAAACAGTGACCTTTTCTCTCGTTACCTACACCCCCACCTTCTTCATCGACGGTCCTCCGACAGTCATTCCCTTTGGTCTGCCCCGATGTCGGGTACTGGCGGCTACGGTCCCACTGTCCGGAGATTCTCTTGATACGCTATCGTGGTCTCTTTTAGAGTGTGGCCAAGACATCACTATCTTAAACCATCTGACATTCAGTTGGTTCTAATTGATGGATAAACATCTATCAATTTAAACTCCACAACCATACCCGTGCTCACACCGATTTATCAGGCTCATCTATTCTGATTAACCCCGTTAGGATCTTGAATTCCTGCCAGGTGTACTGAGCGTTTTTATCATCATGCATTGTTTATCACTCTACCCCTACGAAAACTCATAATATACTCCTTTAAATTGTACCTTCCTCATCCCTAATCTATTAGCTTAATTGAATGTGTATAGCCCGGATAAATAGTGAAACATTGAAAAAAACTAACACAAAAAGTCTTAAGTTAATGTAGTTACACTTCCTCTGAAGTACGAAATTATACCCCTCACCTCTACCTATTATATTATACAATTAACAATACGTATGTGACCCGCTTCGGTGGCCGCATGGTCCAAAACGATAATCTCGAAGTGGACTAGACCACCTATCACGGGGAGATCAAGGTTCGAATCTCGATTGGGCGTACTGAGGGTAGTTTATCTAAAATGGTTTTCAACTCTTTCTCTCCACGCAATTGTAGGTACACTTTCTATATATAACCTTCTCAAACTCTAAAACCATTAAAGTAATTAGAACATAAGCGTATAAACCCGTACAAGTAGTAAGACGCAGTACTAAAATAAACACGTATGTTCAATAGAAGTCTATTTATTTATAAGTTATGGGGTTACCTGGTGGTCTAGGGGTAAGGTGTCGGACTTCTGTGCTGGGGGTCCGGGGTTCAATCCTCGTTCCAGGCACAGATTTACCTGATTGCCAAACCCTTCCTTCACCTCTGACAAGATGTGTATTAATCACAACTTGTGAATGTGAGGAATGCCAGGCCTCCACCGTGGTTCGGATTCCACGCTAAACTATAGGTCCTCCATTTCATCTCACAATCACCCTACCATTGCACATTAGCGTAAGTGCGTATAACCCGAACGGGTAGTAAGACGCGGTGCTAATAATAATAATATACGTTATGTATCACTCTAAAATCACTATGTTCCTTTTCTCTAGGGAGAAATTAATGGCTAGGGATATAGTTGCCATAATTGGTCTAGAATTAAGTGAGGATAGTCCAGTAAAAGCATGTGCAATCATTAAATGCTGAAATAATAATGTAAACTATACTCACGAATAACGATGAATTACATACCCTGTACTAATCACCAGACATCGTTAGGGCAATCCAATCTCGCGGGCTACCGTGGGCAGGACATGCAGCGCAAACGGAAGAAACTAGAACCACGCTCAAGGTTCATAGGAAGAGACCAGCGGGAAGGCCTGAACACAGATGGGAGGATACTATTATTATGGACCTGAAAGAGATAGGATGTAATGTGGGAGACTGGATAAAACAGGGTGTAATGAAATGGACTGGATAGAACTAGCTCAAGATAGGGATAGGGTGTTATGAGGTGGACTGAATAGAACTAGCTCAAGATAGGAATAGAATGCTATTAGGTGGACTGGATAGAACTAGCTCAAGATAGAGATAGGCTGCTATGAGGATAGAACTTGCTCAAGATAGAGATCGGCTGTAATGAGGTGGACTGGATAAAACAGGGTGTAATACGATGGGCTGGATAGAGCTAGCTCAAGATAGGGAGAGAGTGTTATGAGGTGAACTGGATATAACTAGCTCAAGATAGAAATAGACTGTAATGAGGTGGACTGAATAGAACTAGCTCAAGATAGGAATAGAATGCTATGAAGTGGACTGGATAGAACTAGCTCAAGATAGAGATAGGCTACTATGAGGATAGAACTAGCTCAAGATAGAGATAGGCTACTATGAGGATAGAACTAGCTCAAGATAGAGATAGGCTACTATGAGGATAGAACTTGCTCAAGATAGAGATTGGCTGTAATGAGATGGACTGGATAGAGCTAGCTCAAGATAGAGATAGGCTGTAATGAGGTGGACTGGATAAAATAGGGTGTAATACGATGGGCTGGATAGAACTAGCTCAAGATAGGGAGAGAGTGTTATGAGGTGGACTGGATATAACTAGCTCAAGATAGAAATAGACTGTAATGAGGTGGACTGAATAGAACTAGCTCAAGATAGGAATAGAATGCTATGAAGTGGACTGGATAGAACTAGCTCAAGATAGAGATAGGCTACTATGAGGATAGAACTAGCTCAAGATAGAGATAGGCTGCTATGAAGTGGACTGGATAGAACTAGCTCAAGATATGGATATGTGGCGTATTATTGCAAGTGCGGTAGCGAACTTTAGTTCCTAATACCATAGAGTAAATAAGTATATTTGCCTACAAGTATCCAAATCCTAAAAGATTTAAATTACCAACAATTTGATAAGAGCTCAAGTCTAACCCACCAACATGTCAATAAAAGTTCATATTTGTACGGTAATAAATAGCATTTGACACTAGTTTAGGTGGCAGAATGGTCTAAGGAATCATTCGCCTTATACTGGACTGCCAATGAGGGGTCAGCTAGGGCAAGAATCCTGGCTGGGTGTACTGAGGGTGGTTTTCCCTAAATGGTTTTCTACTCCACCCCACGCAAGTTCAGACACATTTCCTCTAAAACAAACTTTATCACACATAACACCATTAGCGTAACAATTACATAAGCGTATGAACTGAACGGGTAGTAAGACGTGGTGATAAAAAGAAGTTTTAAAAATGAACTAGTCGTGAGGCTAGATTTAGATCCTGGATGGCTAGACTGAGGGTTCATTTTCTTATTCTTCGTTACGCTTTCCCATTTTATCTCCAGGAGAATAATTCGGAAGTTCTTTTATAAACACACTTCTCCACCTTGTTCCCAAATGAAATACATACAATTCAGATCATGACACGAAGAATTGATGAATACGTTCACAAATAAGCAGCGAGTATCCGATGTTGATATCTAATATCTGTCAAAATTGACACAATCAATTTAAAGTGACATCTTCGGAACACATGTTTTTCTGTAATAAAATAAAATTATAAAACTAACTGCATATGAATAGCAAAGCTTGGTAAATCTAAACTATCCATAAGTTACAAATAAAGCCACATCAGGTTTATTATTTGTAAATTTTGAAAAATGACAATAAGTACTTGATGAATCCTGGTTTGCTCAGTGATAGAGCATTATTACACTAAGCCAAAGGTTTCGGCTCAATTTCCGTGTTCTAATGTCATTTTATCAACTAACGATTATGTATTTATGTATGAATAACAGTAGCCTTTTGAACTAGTCAAGGCTTGCATCAGGTTTGCATTACACAAAATCTCTAGTAACAAGGACGTTAGGGTTCAAATCTCAGATGGGTGGACGGGTGCATTAGGGGTGGCTTTCCACACGTGACTTATCACCGCTCTAAAACCTACCAATAAAAACAATGGTACGACACAATCTTCCATACTTTTTCTCATAGTCTTTTATAGCTTAGAACCAAATTTTCAAAAATTAGTCTAAGTAAACTACCCTTGGATTAATTTTTCTCCGGGTGACCTGGTGGTCCAGGGTTAAGGTGTCAGACTTCTGCGCTAGGGGTCAGGGGTTCAATCCTCGGTCCAGGCACAGATTTATCTGATTGCCAAACCCTTCCTTCACCTCTGACCAGACGTGTATTAAACACAACTTATGGATGTGAGGAATGCCAGGCCTCCACCGTGGTTCGGATTCCACACTATACTGTAGGTCCTCCATTTCACCTCACAATCACCCTACCATTACACATTAGCGTATAATCCGAACGGGTAGTAAAACTCGGTAATAATTAATAATAATAATAATAATAATATTTTTTCTCCAATAATCAAGAATATAACTTTTTTTGTGCGTTTGTATACGCCGAAACTTATTTATTTTTACTTTTATTAAAATATATTCCTCTATTTTGGCTAGTTTAAAGTATAACAACTGGTCTTACATTCAACCTGGTCACAAAATGATGTATAATTAATAAAAATTTAAAATTTAAAGAGAAGTAGCTTAGCAAAAGAAAATATTAAAAAAAAAGTCTTGGAAAAGAAATAATCAGAAAAATTAATACAAACTAATCAGACTCACACATTATTATATGATAAGTGAATATAAATTTTATCTCATTCATTAACTAAACACATCACCAATATTAAGAAATTTATAAAAAAAGTTTATCATAAAAATTATCATGTTTACACTTATGGAACAGGGATGAAAAAGATAGAATTTACAAGAAATGTACCCACATTTGTTTGAAGGTAAATTGGATAGATTATACGGTTTTAATTACCAGATGAAACACTCCACAGATAGATGGTTTCACCAAAATGGTTTAAGCCATTCTAAACAAATTTCGAGCTTTCAAAAATTAGTTCTCAGTAATCTACCCTTAAATTTAGATTTAAAATAAGAGTTTTAACTTAAGGTACAGGGTGAGGGTGGAAACAATTATACTAGCTATGCTGAGGAAAGTGATGTACAACGTGCTGAGGTTTGCTTAACGTCCGGTGGAGCTCACATGAGTGATATTATCTACAAAAAGTGAAAAAACTAGTCTTTAGTTTGCCTTTATTTAGCTAATGAATACCTAAACTGTTAATTTCTAAGTTACAAACCGTATAATTGTTTTGGCCCCATCCTGTATAGCCATAAAACATCTAAATACAAAGTAGGAACAAAATCTATCAAACACTTTCGTCTGTACTCCAGGACAGTAAAGACAGTAGTAACAGTAGATAAAAAAGAAAAAAGTAGAGACGGATGTATCAAACCTATTTTTTTTATTTCGGGGTCATATAAAACCTCAAGATCCACCTTAACATCTTGGTCAATAATTTTTATGAATTCGAACATTTCTCTATGTGAGAAACTAAAAAGTGTATTGTTTTTCAAATGCTTTTCCTATAATGGTCCTATATTGTATGCGTCAAAATGGTAGCCAGTCAAGGCTATAAAATTCATGAATTAAAATTACATGCTTTTACAATATCAAAGAAAGGTTTTATGAGCCTAGCCAAAACTTTACAATTATTTTATTTCAGTAAAAATCTAATTCATTTGAGGAATGATGTTTGATTTTATGGTAGGAGACAACGTTAAAATAAAAACAAAAAATGTACAACGCTATTCATAAAAAAAAAAGATGAACGATTAGAGAACGCGTCAATTGAATGCACCAGCCACTGTCCGTATCCTCAGTAGCTATCGGTGGAGCCACCCAGTTTTAAATTCCATTTATTAAAATAAGTCGAATCCGACATTGTACAAGAACAAAGCAAAATGATACATACGTAGTTCCAACTGTAACCGGATATTTCCTGGACGTACGAATTGATAACGGTACACCTTCCTGTTCCGGATAGAATGTTTATCAGAAGAACGAATGAATAGGGAGGAAGATTGATTCTTCCACTACCAAGTTACAGTACTGGCCATCAAAAATGACAACCGTTGCCGGGACGAATTTTAATATATAAGAGTGTATACGTTAGTATTATTATTGTAGCTCAACGATATTTCGTTATGATCAAGGCCCGAATTTTGATGACCTAAAAATTATCACGAAATAACTTAAAAATTCTAAAAAATTACTTTAAATTTTCAAAAAATGACCTGAAAATATGAACAAAAACTTGTATTAAATGCACACAACTAAATCAAACACGCAATTTACAGATGTAAAAATCTATTGAAACGCCTTTAACGACTAAACGGTTGTATTCTGCTAAATATAACATTAAATTAAAAATTATAGCACCGCTTCTTACTACCCTTTCGGTTACAAGTTTAAGTACTAATTACGCTAATGGGTTAGGAATTGGGAAGGTTGAATTTAGAGGAAGTGAAACCACTTTTGTGTGGAGGGAAAGTGGAAAACCATTTAGGAAAAACCCACCCCATTTCACCCGATCGAGATTCAAACCTCGATTCTCCTAGGAGATCTAGCTCAACACGAAACTAGCGCGTAAATATAACATTGATTTACAAATATGTGCTTCGAAAGTAGTAGTTATCCCTCTCCCAACGCAACCATTTCCAGCTTGGCTATAGTGTCTCACTAGGAATGTGTATTTTACAACCAATCAAGCAAAGGGATATAAAATAATAGTTTTAATTATCTTCTTATTCTGACAACTGTGTGATGAAAACCATTATTTTCTAGCATTTATGAATATAAAATATCTATTGTAGTAAAAAATATATGTATCCAAGACAAATGCCTTAAAATCACTCAATTAGGCCTAAAACTAATCTAAAATACCTAAAAAATTACGCAAAACAAAGAAAATATTATATAAACTTTACAAATTTACAAAACTTACAAAATAAATTAGTACGTTTTTTAAAATAAAAGAATTAGATACATAAGTTTAAAAATGTTTGGGTTGGAAGCGTGTTTACGGTAGGTAAGCTATCAGGTAGCACTTTCTAAAATTTGACGGCTCACCATCGTTAGATTCTTGAAATTTAATAGCTCATCAAATCTTTAAAATAACAAAAATTAAACAAGTATATAGATTTTCCTACTTTATTCTTTTAAAAAAAATATCATCACTATGGCATTTTTATTACTAACTTACTCTATGAAACTAGGAACTCTAAAGTTTACTACCACACTTACCTAAATATGTCACCTGTCCCCATCTCGAGCTAGTTCTATCCATTCCACCTCATTATACCCTATCCCTATCTTGAGCTAGTTCTATCTAGCGTATTTACTTTAATGTTGTAAAATGTTTGCTGTTATAGGTTAGACTGAAAAAGCTGATATGAATGTGTCTCAATACTCATTAAGGCGCTACGCATATACAGGGTTATTTATATTTCCAAGTAAAAAATATACAGGTTGTAGCGGGTGAAGAGACAAGAATTTACACTTAATAGAATTGGGGTCAGTGACGCCAAATGACGGCAGTCCAAGTTGGTGCTGTATACACATGAGGGTTAGGCAACACATCCAGCACGACACTCTAGCTAAAACAGGCATCCCCACCACTCCCTCCCCTGACACACACGATGGTGCTAGCAATCTCTTCATACAGACGTTCTGCTGGCAGTGCGTGGCTCCCAATAAGAAGTGAATCCACTTCCTCAGTCGAGATGCTTCTGCGCTCTCAATATAGTCCCTTGTCAGGGCCAACAACCACATCTTTAAAAGAATCACCAATTCCTAATAAGTACCTGTTAACAGGGAGTTAAATGCTTGTTACTAGTCATAATTTATACCTTACGCCACTTGTTATGTGCTGAAGATTGATGAGTTGCCTACCCCCCAGGTGCTTACAACACCATCCTTTGACGTCTCGTAGAGCTGCCGTTTGGCGTCATTGCTCCCAAGTTCATTGCGGGTAAACATTAGTATTGTCACCACCTATACAATCGACCGGCCTTTTGGACTAATGTGGTAAGCGCCCCTTTCTACTGATCTAGAGGTCCCGGGCTCGATTCCTAGCGGTTTCAAAGGTATTTGTTCCAAAGGGGAGCTGTTCCTATGGTCGCCATGATCTGGTTGGTTAGGCTTAAGCTAGGTTTAAGATTTCCACTGGATCCACACTTTCATAATCACTATAATCACTTTATCTCGTGTATGACGTGTAGACAACCTCCAAAGTATACCCTGGACAACTTTATGTTCCCACAGAGCGGCTAAGAGTGTGTAATTTTTTACTTGGAAATCTGAATAACAGTGTATATTAATTAGGAAAATATATTAGTGCTGGTTAAGGTAATATTTGAAGTTAATGCACCCGAATTTGCCTGGATGAAGAGGGTAAAACACTTAATAATAATAAAAATATTATTATTATTATTATTATTATTATTATTATTATTATTATTATTATTATTAGCACCGCGTCTTACTACCCGTTCGGGTTATACGCACTTACGCTAATGTGTAATGGTAGGGCGATTGTGTGATTAAATGGAGGAACTACAATTTAACGTGGATTAATAATAATAATATTTAGCACCGCGTCTTACTACCCGTTCGGGTTATACGCCTAAGTACTAATTACACTAATGGATTAGGAATTGGGAGTGTTGAATTTAGAGGAAGTGAACCCGCATTTGCGTGGAGGGAGAGTGGAAAACCATTTAGGGAAAAACCACCCCCAGTTCACCCGACCGAGATTCGAACCTCGATCTCCCCGTCCTCGGCGGTCGAGCTCAACACGACTAGCGCGTTAGCCAACTACGCCACCGAGGCGGGTCCTTTAACGTGGAACCCGAACCACGGTGGAGGCCTGGCATTCCTCACATTCACAAGTTGTGATTAATACACGTCTTGTCAGAGGAAAAGTAAGGGTTTGGCAATCGGATAAATCTGTCATTTTAGAAAACATTCTAAACAGAAAACAATAAGGAGTGATAATGAATGTAGCTCGGACTTTGACAAGAACCCAAGATAAGCACCAAGTAATATTATAAATAAGTTAAAAAGATAAAATTAAAGAAATATTAAGAATGAAATGAAATGACTTTAGATTCAAATATCTGGTTAGATTGTGCTTATAATTCATAACAAAGTGTCATATAATAGCATACATTAAAATAACATTGTCAACACAGTTAGTGAATAAAGAACATCATTGACGACAAGTCTAAAAGGTCCATAAACAAACAATTAAAGAAATACACTATTAACAACGAAAAATTAAAACTAGTGCCCAAGTTTACAATACAGTCCTGTGAATAAATATTTAAAATAATTTAAAAACACAAGTTAAGTCAACATCCAAAGTTTTAACAACGGTAGTTAAAGTTCATGTTATAACAAATGAAACAATATTGAAAAATTTGAAGTGAAGGTTGGGTAACAGATCTAAGTACAGTCTTTGTTATTTCCTGTTAATCCTTTTAGCAAAAAAACAGTGGTTGGAAGAAAGCTGTTCTAGATGTTGCCGACATGTTTCGGTAATCTAAGTACCATAGTCATGGCTACAAATTCGTTGAGACGTAACACGAAGTGTTGTTAGCGACTGTGAGGTGCTGAGGTGGGGTGGATAAATCTGTGCCGGGACCGAACTTGGTAATAAAACACCCCTGTACACCTGACCATGATATTAGCCCTAATATTTCTTCAGTAATCCAGATTTTTGTGAGAAGGGCGCCTTAGATCATGCGACTACCAAAGAGGGTACCTGATAAAGTGTTAATGCTGACAATGTTTTCAAGTAAATAGATGGATCTTGACAAGGGTTATGTAAGCAAACTACTGTAGCTGCCACTTAATGGTAGTCTGGTCTGTAGACCAGGGGCTGGCAACCTTTTTGGATCCCGATCGACTTTTTACATTTATCAAAGGTCCCACGATCACCCTTCCTCTCTCCACTCTATCTTTTTTCTATATGTCTTTTATTTATTCCTTAAATTCAATATTTCCTCCAATTCTTATGTTCCTGCCTTTATAGAAAATACATAAAATAAATAAAATGTACACTTCATTTATCCTGAAAGGTAGCAATCTTACCTTAACTAATTACATTATGGCCCTATCCTATAAGCCTGTATCATAGTGGAATAATGCAAGGTAAGATTGGCTTTTCGTGACGATGTAGTTTTCTCACGTGATCGACTGAAAATCGCTGCGAGATCGACCTTTTGCCGACCCCTGCTGTAGACCATACATGGAGATAGTAAGCAAGAGTCACTAAACAATGACCAGCAACGGTTGGAATGTGGACAAAAGCGTAAATATGGTTTGTCGGTGACGAGTAGGTCGGGGTGGTCTGCTAAGTTTTTTACTAAATAGTTTTTTGTCCTCCTTCCACTCAAATGGGGATAAATTCCCTCAAAATTCTACCTTCCTCGTCTAAATACCATTCGTGTTCATACGCGGATATCTTGGACGGGTATTCATACGTGGAACACTGAAATACAAAGTGAAATACAAACTAAGACAATGTGGTCACTACACTGTGATGTGCGGATGTGTACAATTCAATAGGAAGAGCCTTATCTGACAGTTAAGCAGGTTCAAACTTATTTTTAGCACCGAATCTTACTACCCGTTCGGGTTATACGCTTATTTACTTATCACGATAGTGGTTTTAGGGATTAGAAAGGCAACATTTAGAGGAAGTCTACCCACATTTGCGTGTAAAGAGAGTGAAAATCCATTTAGGAAAAAAACACCTCTGTGCAACCAACTGAGATTCGAACCTCCACCTCCACGTCATTGGCAGTCTAGTCCAACACGAGAGTAGCGCGTTATACCATGTGACCACTGAAGCGGGTATATTTATGGTAAATAAAATTTAAATTATTATATAATTGTTAAAGCTTGTAGCATTGAAATATTGTTTGTACCGTATCGAGCCGTCAATAATTTATACTAAGTTTAAGGTGGTGTACTAATATAATTAAATTAATATAAAAATGTAAAATAATAAACAACTATAAAGTAGCATGAAACAAACTTTTGGCAATATGAGATGAAGCTTAAAATAGGAATGAACAATTTAAAGCTTTACATTTCCAAACACTGAACAAATCTCTTTATGAGTAATTGGTCTGTTAAAAATGTATGCATGAATAATTGGTCTTAATGGTCTAACGCGTCACCCTCACGGTTGACCGGGTTGCCTATGGTGGGGAGAGCTAATAAATTGTGATTAGTTTGTTAATGATTAATATTCATATTAAATAAAGATAAAGTATTAACACTGTAGTAAAAATCCATATTGCATGATCTGTTTTGTAAACTTAAATTAGCTCATGTCAGCATTGAGATTAATAACAAAAGATAAAAATTATTCACACATGCAGCTTAAAATCATTACAATAATTGTTTTGCCATATTAGAGTTTACTGGAATAATAAAGTTATATTCTATAGTAGGAAGATATTGAAATCATTTAATAAAACTAGACATCAGAGATGATATTAAAATGGGTCGATTTGTAGGGTGTACTGAAGATCGTTTTCCCTAAATGTTTTTCCACTCTCCCTCCATGCAAATGTAGGTACATTTCCTTCAAGTACAACAACTCCTTATTCCTAATTTATTAGCTTAATTTATATATATGTGCATATAGCTTGAATGGGTAGTAAGGCACAGTGCTAAAAATAATATATATACATATATATATAATCTACTCCTACTCCATTAGTGTAATTATTATTGTATGCGTTTAACACGAACAATTACTAAGATGCGGGGAGGATAAAATAATCTCACATCCATTTTTAACAAACTAATTAATTATTAATGCATCTATTTCTAACAAACCCTATAAATCTATTTGTAACAGACCAAATTATATATAATTTGGTCTGTTACAAATAGATACATTAATAATTAATTAATCTGGTACAAATTGATGTGAGATTATTTTATTCTCCCCGCATCTTAGTAATTGTTCGTGTTAAACGCATATAATAACTACACTAATAGAGTAGGAGTGAGAAAGGTAAAATTTGACAAGAACTGTACCCGTAGCTGCTTGGAAGTAGAGGAGAAACAATTTAGGAAAAATATAATCAAAACACCCAAGCCGAGATTCAAACCCCGATCTCAGTCACCGTAAATCCAGCCCAACACCAAAGTGACGAGCTAGACCATGCAGTCACTTATGTGGGTGATGTCAGGTTAAATATTTAATTACCTAGGTAAGTTTAGATGAGGCCAAATAGATTGAGAAATGCAATGCTTATGAAAAGTATTTCTGAAATATGGCTTCCATTATGCTTTTGGATGGCGGCTGGTAACTGTTTCATATTAATCAAATCCCCTATGTCGATGCATTACACCAGCGATTCCCAACCTTTTTTCTCTCCCGTACCCCTTGATTAGGCCTTTCATTTATGAGTACCACCTCCTCTCATAACCCCCCATCCATCCCTCTATGAAAAAAGTTGTTTTTTGTTAGGTAATCATGTTATTAGGTCAGATAAATAATCAAACGACTCAAATTTATGACATTTATAGGCTTTTATTTTTAATTTTACATTTTACAGTTTATTTCAGATTTTATAATAGCAGCCTAACATTAAAACAAATACAAGCAGCATTAAAATAATGTTTAACCACATTAACTTAAAATGAAAGTTTATAACAATTATTCATCTTGATATACAGATCTTCAAACGTGTCTCTTAATAATTTCAATGCAATCCTTGAGCTTGTTTCATGGAGCTGAGCTTTTTTTTAAATCAGGTTCAAATGAAGACAGATATATTCCTAAGTCGGAAGCTGCATCAAACTTATTGCTATATTTATTCTTGATATACGCATAAGACGAGAATGATCTCTCAACAAGCTCTGTGTTCGTGAAAGGCAATAAATATTTTATTGCTTTATCACCGAGTTATTAGTACACTTCTTTCACTGCTGCCCGAAAGTCAATGACATTTCTTTTTTTCAAATCTGATTGTAAAGAAGAATCAGTCAAAAGTTAGTTAGTGCCTAACAATAAATAACGAAAATATTTGACTGCAATCGTGTCTTTGTACTTGTAATAATTCCCTTTGTTTTGAAACTAATAAACTTAAGTTAAACTTGTATATCTTTCTTATGTTTTGGGTAGCAACCTCCTTTTCTATTGTATTTCCATGTTACTGTTGTCGTCACTTCTACTGTCAAAAAGGAGCCGCGACGCTACAAAGGTTAGGCTTTGTTAGATTGGTTAATATTACAATCAATCTGTCATATACAGGGCTAAAAGCAAGTTTGTAATTATTTATTAAAACCAAATTAACGCATCTTCCCAAACAACAACAAAAGTGTTGTTATTATTTTATGTCTTTAAATTTATAGAACAGAAGTTAAATCCATAGAGGCAGTAGTTTGCAAACTACTTAGATACACGTTGTAGTGTGCAAACAACTAAACTACAGGCTGCAGTTCACTTACGACTTAACTTCAAGCTGTAGATCGTGATTACTACACGTTGTTGACCGGAAATAAATAAACTACAAAGTGTAATTTTCAAACAACGAATTACAATGAAAACGAACAAACTATCAGTATTATACTACAAAAAAAAACCTACTCATTTCACTGAAATGAATCAATTAAAACTATTCAGAACAGTGAACATTAATGCCAGTGATTAATTTACCCAAACGACACGATGAACTCAAGCATGGACTACGATAGTTTTACTTCCAAGGGGACATCTTGAAGAAATCTCTCCCGACTTACTCGATTGTTGATTGAGGGGATGCTGACGTCACACTCACTAACGAGTTTAATCTTTGTGTGCAGTGAGCGTGCATAAGAGACGCCACCAGGGTGCAGTACTGAAGATTGAGAGAGCAAGCCGTGGATTAGAGAGGAAGGAAGACAGACGAAGGTTTGGCAGATAGCACCACCATCACATACTTTTTATTATAACCATCTTAAGGCGGCCGCCTCAGTCAGCGGGAAAATATCAATCGCTGTCAGGTCACAAGTCTTATAATATAATGATCCGTATAGTATTTTAGAACTATTTATCTATTCGCCCTTCACCTACTATCACAGTTTGTCATGTCAATAAGAAAGAGGGGAAAGAAACTATGAAACTTCTTATCTCAGGGTAAAGAGGAAAGCTCGCTGCTAGTTCCCAAATATCTTAATATTTTCTAGTGAGAGCTTATCAAAAAATTACTCTATTTGTTAGAAGAAGGCTAAATAAAGCGCCCTTTTCATCAAGTCTTGTCTCATAGTTCCACAAATTTGCTTAGAAAGACGTTGAAAATGATCCAATGTCACATTTTTACTTTTTTTTTTCTAATAATACAACTCAAACTATTGGGGTGTTAAGGAAAAACAGCCCTGTTGGAATTTTTCGACTTTATTTTGGCGTGAACCATATTTTGAAATAATTCATTTTATAATTATTAGGTCTAGATATAGCGTTAGAGTGTTTGCGCGGCAATTTCCTGCTTACCAAGGCAGACCCATTATCATACAAGTTCTCAAACAGAGGATACGAAGAGGGTAAACTAAGTCATTTTGTATGTTCTCATATAGAGAAAGTATTGTGATCATTACACTTTTATTCCTAGAGATTATGATGAAACTTTTGATATCTTTTGTTCATAATTAAAATCTAAATGTTATATGGTCATATATTCTGGCGTATTTATAAATTATATTCTAGACCTTAAATAAAGTCAATAGCAAATTTTTGACAATTTGAAATTTTTCAAAAATGGCATTAAGTTTTTGCTTAAAATAATTATTTTGGAGTGATATATACGATAATTAAGAATGTATTTTGGTTTAATAAAAGATCAGGTTACTTTATTGATATCAGATTTTTGGAATTTTTAATTTTTTAAAAATTACTATTTAAATTTTGTATCTAAAAAGTGTTTCACATAACTAACAAAATATTGTTTGTTTTTTATGAGTACAATTTAGACAAATAATTGGTAAGTCGTTTCGCATTTCTCATAGAAATTCAGTGTGAAAGGTGACTGGGAACTACTGCACTTTATCAACTCCCTAGTACATAGGATTTATATCAGATGGTGCGGGAAGCAATAACCAGCCAAGTGCTGCGTGCATACCTGATGAATAGAAATCACATCAAACCAACCTTCGGGTTGTTGACTTAAGAAGAAGACTTTAAATATGTACACAAATAAATATTTAAGTTGAAGTTTAATTTAGCAGGTTTTTCCTTCAATGGTAAAACGACATTTTTAAAGTGTTACCAAAAAACAACTATGAAGGGACATCCAGGAGTGTATCGTGCCCGGTGTCAATTAGTCATTTTCTTTCTTTTTTGACACCTAGTTTTACTACCCGTTCGAGTTATACTGTTTAGTCGTGAATTAAACTTAAACAATGTATGATTAAATAGCTAGTATATTATATTTGTTAGTTACGGTTATATATATCCGACACCTTAGCTCAGTCGATAGCATATCTGTCTACTGAACTAAGGGTCAAGGGTTTACCCTTTCACATTGATAAATTAACGGCCGGGGACTGGATGTTGTGCCTGTCCTAGTCTTGATATATGGCTTGAATAAAAAAATCTGAGCAAGACTACAGGCTGGAAATAGTAATGGATGTAAAGTTAAGTTACGGTTATATCCACATCTAAATATCATATTCTTTAAATTAAAAAATGAGACCTGGCACAAGAATTGAACCCGGGACCTTTGGTTTATTAGTACGCCAATGCTCTTCCCACTGAGCTAAACAGGAGTCGTCAATTTATATATATTAGATGTATATAGAAACAACAAATGTGTGTCTTCGTATTTGTAAATTTCATACAACTTATAACTTTATATATATAGTATATTAGATAGTTCAATGTTTTTTCACCCTCTACAATAATTACACATCATTCAAGTGAAACCCGAAACAAGTGAATTATTTTAAGTAGAAGCAAAAGTAGGATAAAAATATCCCCTTAACTTAGCAGCGACTATACATACACTCATAAAATAGGCATCTATCTTTACTGTAGTCAACAGTCCAAAGACCCATGATTGGAAAACACTGGGTAAAAAAAAGAGCATACATTACTAAGTAAACCAATGCATTACAAATTCAAGAGAAAAAATTTCCTAAGGTGGTGGTGTAGAGCAGTGGGTTGCAAACCTTTTTTTGGGTTCGACCAGACTTGAGTATAATTTTATATACAGGACCCCATGCTATCATGTAAATACAATAAAAAAGTCATTTTATTGCGCATATCATTTGCATTTGTTTATAGGATAAAAAAAAGGATAGATATTACTTAAAAGTTGTTTTTATCTTCTATGTATGCCATAAAATAAATTTAGTGACCCCTTAATAAATTGGGACCCCAAATGGTGTCGCGACCCCAGGGTTGCTCAACACTGGTATATAAGTTTAACAATAAAACAATAATAATACTTAGCACCGCGTCTTACTACCCGTTTGGGTTATACGATTAAGTACTTTTTACGTTAATGGTTTAGGAATTGGGAAGGTTGAATATAGAAGAAGTGAACCCATATTTGCGTGAGGAGAGAGTCAAAAATTTAGGAAAATTCATCCCCAGTTCAACTGAGTGAGATTCGATCCTCACCTCCTCGGCAGTCTAGCTTAACACAAACTAGCTCGTTAGCTAACTAAGCCACCGACGTGGGTCACTATAAAACAATTCCAAGAACAAGATAATAATGATACAGATCCCTAAAGGTCCAGAGGTCCCGGATTCGATCCCCAGTGCTTCCAAGAATTTATCTGTGAGGCAGTGGGTATGACAGAGGGTCAAACTCAACCTCATGAGGACAAATGAGATACTTGAATAAATAAGTAGCAGCTCCAGTTTAGAAAACTGAGATTAGGGGCCGAAAGGTCTGTTGTGCTGACCTCATGAAACCCTCTATCCACAAATGTTGGCACCATCATAGCTAACTACGGAGGCCACTCGGTTGTGGTTTATTTAGCTTACGGGCTCACAACATGGAGTTTTTTTTAAGTAAATTATATTATAGTTATAACAATAATCAGAAATCAAATGTTCATCAACTCATTATTGAGAGTAAATAATATAAAGCATATACCTTTTTCTTTGTGGACAACTGTGTGTGTAGCGTACCAAGTTTGGTTAAAATCCATCAACTAGACAAATGTTGTTAGGAAAACACACAAAGAGCAACACAGAGTGTTATAGAATACCAATCATGTATTTTGGATGAATATTGTTAGTGTTAATTTATAGGTATTGATTATTATTATTACTAGGTGTTATGTCTTACGACAGGTCCATTCCTTTTGTCAGTGAACTGAGACCGCCAATGCGCCCTGTCCTCTGCTTCCGCCTTGGGCTCCCAGAATTTTCTTCTTTTCTTCAATTCATCCAATATTTGAATCCTCCTTCTTGTTAGGATCCTCTTTCTCTCGACCTTTCCTTCCTTGACGTCGTGCAGAAGACAGTTACTCCTAAGGATGTGTCCGATCCAGTCTTCTTTGTACCGAAGAATCACATCCATAATAGTTCTCTTCTCACTCACTCTTCTTAGGACTTCTTCATTTGTCACCCTGTCTGTCCACTCGATCCTCTCCAAGTCTTCTATAGCACTACATTTCAAAACTATCCACGTATGTTGATAGAGGAATACATGAAAGTAGATCGTGACATTAGATATAGTAACTTTTATAGCTCTCAGATAAGACACTTCCTTTTAAAATGGGACCTTAGAAAAAAAACTTGGATGGCACTATTCTAATCACATAACGGAAATGTGCTTGGATCTGATAGCAATGAGCAACCATTTCACTTAGAGAGTTGGGTCGTCTCTCCCTCCATCTTGCTGTGAGTCAACTGAAATAGAGCTATATATAGACCCTTCGTCCACCGAGTAGACTACGACTTTAGCGCTGGGCGATTACATCGTAAGGAGACCAAACCTGTTGGTTGCTAGGTGATAAGTTGCCTGTTAGTCGTTGCGGCGTGCACTTGTGGAACTGCACGCATAGTTTTATTTCCATTTATGCAAGCTCAAGTTTCGATCTTTTCGTGTTTTTTCTTGCAATTTTTCACTCCTGGGTGACAAAATACCACAGACAATGTCAATGTCTTGATAGTTCGACCTACGAGTCGTCCAAGCTCTTCAAACGTCTCCCTACTCATCCTATAAGTTTGTTTAAAATTAGCAAAGTCCCTGAAAATACTACCAAATTTGAACCACTTTTATTTTTTTTTCCAAAATCCGGATGAACCAAAAAAAAATTCCAGGTCTTTTTAAGAGCTTTTAAGTACATTTAGCCAACGACCAGGTCCACGTCAGACGACGACATTCTCGCAACTGATAGACAGTAGGTTCCTTGTGTGGACCAGAAATGGGACAACTTATAGTAAGAGACCAGTTGCCCGCGATGTATTGCGTCGTGTTTGTTTCCTAGGTGGACGAAGGGCCTTAGTATCTCCTCATTTGTACAGGTTTTATTAAACTTAGCAAACAATCATAGATTCATAATGCAATATTAACGTAGCTGGGTGGCGCTGCAGTCTGTGAGCTGGTGGCCCTCGAAGCATCCGTCCTTTTTAAGGTGAGCTATCACGTATCATTTTCAACTAACCATTTTCAATGATTCACTTTTCATGAATATAAAATTGAAAGTACTTTGATCACATGAGTAATTAGTCATGACGTTCAATATGAGACTGATCAACTACAGTTTCATTTATTGGAATGACCCGCCTCGGTGGCGTAGTTGGCTAACGCCCTAGTCGTGTTGAGCTCGACCGCCGAGGACGGGGAGATCGAGGTTCGAATCTCGATCGGGTGAACTGGGGGTGGTTTTTCCTAAATGGTTTTCCACTCTCCCTACACGCAAATGCGGGTTCACTTCCTCTAAATTCAACCCTTCCAATTCCTAATCCATTAGTGTAATTAGTACTTAAGCGTATAACCCGAACGGGTAGTAAGATGCGGTGCTAAATATTATAATATTTATTGGAATGGTGGCGTGTAGAAAGTTAATGTGAGCTGTAGTTCGTGAAATGTGTGTGCAGTTACCGCACGAGTCAGGAAATAAGTTAAATACAAATAAACCTATATGAATTGAGGATTAAATCAAACAAGACTCTTTAATTTCACTCTTAGTTCACATTATTTCCTCATTAAATGTTAGCGTATTTGAGCAGTAAACAAAGACCTGCTCTAGAATACACTAACTTCTGCGTCTGTCTGTGATTGTTCCATGGAAAGTCACTAGTCATCAGCAACAAATGCCAGCCATCCCAGAGCTGCAATCATACCTCTGAATGCCTGCCTCTTTCCGATTATCCCTAGTCCACCAGCTCGGCAAGAAGCCAAGAAGATGAGAGTAAAAAAATAGGAGGGGTAATGGAATAAAAATGAAGTTTAAATTACGTCGCGAGTTCCGAGACGTCAGGTCAAATTTCCTTAATGTTTTTTTCCAAAAGATTACAAAAATATATATGTTCATTCATTCCTCGTCACTCGCATTTAAAATTAATACTGCATAAGACACTTTAATATCAAAATTAAGTTATTAAAATAAGTTATAGAGTTACAGAAATGTATCACTTACTCATAAAGATAACTACTATAGAAAAAATAAGTTGAAATTAATTAGTTCTAGACATCATTAAAACTTAAATAAACAAGATACTATTTTAAATCTAGTAATAGAAATGTTAAAAAAACGCCCACAGCAATGTTTATTTTATAACAACAGTTGGTTAATTTAGAGTACACCAATTGGTACTCACTAACAGCATAAGTGTTTTTAAAAAAATTAAAAACTCTATTGAAAAACCTGTACCAAAATTTGTCTCGTGCGTCATTTTCAAGACAGCCTCTTATTAATTAAATTTTCTAACATATTCATTGCTTAAATTTTTATCGAGGCAAGCACCGAAAATACTGACTTCCAAATGTAAGTTGTGATGGGATATAATTTTGGTCAGAATGGGAGACCATTTGTTTTTCGGTACTGAATTATTTTTGGTCCTAACTTTTGTGACTCACCTCCAGACCACGCCAGTGTAGTGTAGCGTAGCGCGGCTTGGAAGGTCGGTGGTTCGAGTTCAATCACTTGACGTATGAGAGTCGTACCGACTAGAGTTTCTAGCAGAGGGCCCTGCCTCGATCCAGAAGTCGGTGGCCGTGCAGGAAGAAAGGCAAATTGGTGTTCGCACAACGTGGCAATATTAAACGGTGCTGAAAGCACTAAAGGATCATTTGTGTCTTTCTTTGGTAATTCATACAGCCTGGTCAGTGCGGAAGCACATCGCCAATCTGAGGCGGCTTGTCGGGCCAGGTGTTGCACCTGTGACCATGCTGTTCAGGGGTTGGGCACACTACCCAAGTTTACACCAAATTTTGTTTAGGAGCATCGATTAGAAGTCAACTTTATTTAATTTCTCATTTCAAGAAGTTCTTGCTTTACCAGTTCAGTATCACTAATGTCATCATTTCACCCTAAATTTTAGCTAACAAATCAGTCGGGATAGTTTCATACAAGCGTATTTAATAAACAAATTTAGTACTCTATAATTTACTTTCACTCTCTTTAACCGGAGAGTTAAAATTTTTATTTTGTATAGTTCCATATGGTACAGCTTATAAGATAGGGCTATGGAAGTACTTGGATCCCCGGTTAAAAACCGTTAATGTGACTAAAGTCAAACCAACGTATTATATGTAAGTTAAATATATATTCTAGTGATATTCGTTATTATTGTAGTAAAGAAAAATATGTAAACTATTAATATAAGGAATACATTTAAATTCTAATATGCAATTGAAATTTTATAGGTATAAACATCTTTTGGTTAATTAGTCGAGATAATTAAGTTGATAGAGTGGGAAATAAATGTATTAAAATAAGAGTCAAAATTGATTATGAGTTATCAAGTCAATTAATAAATATTTGACCAATTATAAAAAAAAATATGAAAAAATCTTTGGTAACTTTTGCAGGTACAATGGTTCAGTTTATTATGATTTTCATACAAATTCAAAGATAATAGCAGCTATATTACTGTAAAGTTAAAATTTATTTTGAAGAACGTCATAAAAGAAGTGTTTAATAGTTTGAAAAAGAAAAAATTGTAGCTTGATGGTTAGAAAGTTTTACCAAAAGATAATAGGATAAGATAATATTTCTAAAATTTAAGCATGAAAACTTATTGAAATTACAAGGTATTGATATATTGAATGATAAGATAAAGTTTACTAACTATAAAATCTTAAACTAGAGACATATAAATTAATAATAAATACATTAACAATCTTGTTTAGTCAAAGTTAAATGTGATAAAATCTACAATTGGATGTGTATATCTGAGTAAATGATATTAAAGTTATAGTTGAATGAAATTAAGACCTATGTATATTTGAAGAGTTAAATTACAACATGTTAAGAATTTTATAATATACCTGTAATGAATATCAAATTAAGTTCTTGTCCATAAATATAAAAAATGTAGATTCAAAGTTTGAAAAAAGTTGAAAAAATGTAACATGTTAAGATTTTTCAATAAAAATGTCGTTCTTTATCTGGTTTATTTGGTTTCTCTCTTTAAAAATTGGTTGAAAAGGTCATAGTCTTGAAGAAGACGACATGAATAGGCGATTACAACATCATCAGGTCTGAGAAAAAACCAACGTAGACAAATAATGAAATAATTTAAGTAAAGTAAAGAGACGTAATGATATAGGTATTAAGAAATGGATATATTAGTCGATGGGATAAAACAGTGTTAAAAGAATTATAAATGTGAATTAAAAGTATGATTGAAGGCTAGCTGAATTGTGAAATGTAAATTGAAAAGTTAAATATATATTATGCTTCTAGTAGACATGTTTAGTTTAAATTTCTACATAATAGTCCTCTATATAATACTTAAATATTGGTAATAGACATAGAGGAATTTGAAAATTAACTTTTAAAACGAATCGTTCAAGTCCGGGTCAAATTCCACAAAACCTAATGACAAATATCCCGAAAAATTTTGTAATAAATAAATGTAGAAAATTAAACTAAAACCTATCTACTGAAGAACTATGTATTTATTTTCACTAAAAAATTGTTTCGCAATAAAGAAGTTTAAAAAAATACTTTTTATTTGTTTTATTATTTAGCACCACATCTTACTACCCGTTCGGGTTTTGCGCTTACGTACTAATTACGCTAATGGGTTAGGAGTTGGGAAGGTTGAATATAGAGGAAGTGAACCCGCATGTGTGGTGGAAGAGTGTAAAGCCATTTAGGAAAAACCACCCCCAGTTCACCCGACCTAGATTCGAACCTCGATCTTCCCGTCCTCCACAGTCGATCTCAACACGACTAGCGCGTTAGCTAACTACGCCACCGAGGCGTGTTAAAAAAAATACTATCTTAATTTGTGTTAATTTCCACCCCGCCTTAAATGCGTTCGAAACATCCCACCCATTGCTTTATGAACATCTAATAAATGTATACATGTTAAAAAAAGTATGAACTTGTAATAAACCGGAAGCATTTTAAAATTCGTACTATTTACTCCTCCCCCATCCCCACCTCCTCCTTCCTCACTCTACACCAACCTCTCCTCCTTCCCTTTATATCAACCCCTCCTACTTCCTCCATATACACCAGCTCCTACTCCTTCCTCCATATACACCAACCCCTATTCCTTCCTCCCTTTACACCAACCCCTCCCTTTACACGAACCTCTCCTCCTTCCTCCCTTTACACCAACCCCTCCTCCTTCCTCCCTTTACACCAACCCCTCCTCCTTCCTCCCTTTATACCAACCCCTCCTCCTTCCTCCCTTTATACCAACCCCTCCTACTTCCTCCATTTACACCAGCCCCTACTCCTTCCTCCATATACACCAACCCATATTCCTTCCTCTCTTTACACCAACCCCTCCCTTTACACGAACCTCTCCTCCTTCCTCCCTTTACACCAACCCCTCCTCCTTCCTCCATTTACACCAGCCCCTACTCCTTCCTCCATATACACCAACCCATATTCCTTCCTCCCTTTACATCAACCCCTCCCTTTACACGAACCTCTCCTCCTTCCTCCCTTTACACCAACCCCTCCTCCTTCCTCCCTTTACACAACCCCTCCCTTTACACGAACCTCTTCTCCTTCCTCCCTTTACACCAACCCCTCCTACTTCCTCCATTTACACCAGCCCCTACTCCTTCCTCCATATACACCAACCCATATTCCTTCCTCCCTTTACACCAACCCCTCCCTTTACACGAACCTCTCCTCCTTCCTCCCTTTACACCAACCCCTCCTCCTTCCTCCCTTTACACCAACCCCTCCTCCTTCCTCCCTTTATACCAACCCCTCCTACTTCCTCCATTTACACCAGCCCCTACTCCTTCCTCCATATACACCAACCCATATTCCTTCCTCCCTTTACACCAACCCCTCCTCCTTCCTCCCTTTACACCAACCCCTCCTCCTTCCTCCCTTTATACCAACCCCTCCTCCTTCCTCCCTTTATACCAACCCCTCCTACTTCCTCCATTTACACCAGCCCCTACTCCTTCCTCCATATACACCAACCCCTATTCCTTCCTCCCTTTACACCAACCCCTCCCTTTACACGAACCTCTCCTCCTTCCTCCCTTTACACCAACCTCTCCTCCTTCCTCCCTTCACACCAACCCAAACAATCAGCCTTAGCTATCAAATATTCATAAACAAAATGCAACACGTCCGTAGCACCGTACTAGTACACCTCTCTAAACTTTTATCTCTGCATTGTTAATGACATCCTACTTTCTCGAAAGCTTCCCACTAGAGTGCCTCATCTCATATTCATACATAGTTAGATACAAAAAATCTGTTACATTCGTGTTATTTGTGTCGCGAATACAACCACAGATTTAAATGTATGTTTATTTATGTCGGAAATTTAAAACAGATGGTAACAAACTTTATGTTAATAGCATTGTGGAAAGATCAACATGCTTCGGGAAGGGGGTGGGGGGGCACCAGGGTTGTTTCTAATTATGTTAATAAGGGTAACTTAAATAACTGGTTCAAGGACCGTTCAAGTCCCACTAACTTCAAATATTTTCTAACTACCAGCATCTTTTAAGCTTTTATTCTTACATAGTCATTTATTTAAGAAATTAACAAAAGGCATACTATCTCCTGAATTTAGACCGTAGCTAGGAATATAGTTTGTTGGGGGTAGTGGCAGACTGGCCCGGGTGTCAGCTTGCCCTATGGCAAGTGGGGCCCCCCTTAAACATTAGACAATATGATAAAAAGGTTCATGACATTTAGTAGTTTGAAAATATAATAGAAGTTCCAATATTATTCCTGTATGCAACTAAAATTTACAGTGAATTGCTATTTTAATAGTAAGTAATTTTAAAACAATATTGACAGCATTTACTCACTTGTATGTACTTGAAACTACAGCCCCGTTATCAAGTTATTTACCGACAAAAGATTTAAACATGTTTACTGCATGGAGTTTAGTAAATTCAGCTACAACAAAGTTGAAGGAACAGATAAGAACATTTAATAACGTTCACAGGAAGGCACTGAAACTAGTAAATAAATGTCATGCCAAGATTTCATAGTTGAATATAGATGAAAAATCAAACATTGGAAATTGACTCTTTGGAAACAGCACTGCCAGTTAAGAGGCAGATAAAGAAAGAAAAAACGTCAGATGAGCTTTTCGAGTGAATGCGTTTAACCTATTAACGCTTCGTACAACAAAAAAAGTTTATAAAAATGTATCCTGCTTTGACTCAGCAAACTTTAAAACTATTGCATAGAAGGGCCTTGAAGATGAAGCACAAATTAGCAAAGATCAAGTAATATTGGAATGGTTTTATTTTGCTTCGAACTTTGATGTATTAAAGCTATTGCTTAGTGATAGTGAGAATATTGATTCCAGTTGCAACAATTGTAAAATTTGTAGCACTTGCCCATTGTGTGTACTAAAAATTCTGGTATCCAAAAGACTTCATGACAACGCATATGATAACTTTTATGAACTTTATAAAGTCATCTGCACAATATCAATTATTCAAATCCAATGTGAGAGGACATTTTTAAAGCTAAATATCATAAAGGCAAGGCTAAGAAATTCACTTTCTGAGGAGGACTTGGAATCATACTTGACGCTATCCATTGAAAAGGAATTGTTAGATGAATTGGAGACAGAAGCAATTATTGACATATTTGCACAATCATCTAGTGAATTCAAACGATTGCTCTTAAGGTGCGGCCGAAGGGAGCGTAAGTATTTTTACAGTTTTTATATAATTGACATTTTTTGACTAAAATAAAACAAATATTTCTCCAGTGGCAAAATAGAGTTTAGTTTTCCGCACATGCTAATATCAATAGGTCTTGAATATCCGTCAAGGGTGTCCTGGAATGTTGTCAAAACTTTTTCTCTTTATTTAAAAAGTTTTGACAATATTCCAGGACACCCTTGACAGATATTAAAGATTTGTTAATATTAGCATGTGCAGAAAACTTAACTATGTTACTACTGGAGAAATATTTGATTTATTTTGGTCAAAAAATTTAATCCTATAAAAACTGTAAAATTACTCGCGATCCCTTCTGCCACACCTTAATTAAAGAGGACTACATGAAATATGCTTTCTAACTATTTGTTAGTGTGTAAAATGTTCAATATAAGCAAACTATTTAAAAATATCCACCATTTATTTAAGATTTAAAAAAATATTTAAAATTCAACTATAACATTAATCTGTCTTTACATTTAACACATACTGTATACTGCAATTACTAAAATAATACATTTATTCCAAAAAAATTTTAATTCCACCTTTTTTCTACTTATATAATTTTTAGAATTTTTTTATTTATTTCGTGTAAAAATTAAGTGATAACCTTGTAATTGTGGGTAGGCTCCCTTTGTCTACTGGCAACCAATAGTTTTAGACCCAGTCCGCCACTTGATGGAGGAGAGGGGGTATCCAGGGAACTGTGCCTCCCAACTAACGTATACGAAGAAAATTGATTAATATGAAATGATTTTAAAAGGTACTTAGATTTTTTTAATGCTGAGGACAGCAATGGGAATAGTTTAAGTGCTATCAATGTTATTTTTTTGTGTCTGGTTCATGAATATAGGCTAGATAATATGGAATTTTATAAAATGTTTTAAAATCATTTTTGTTTCAAAAACCAAAACAATTTGACGAATATGTTTATACTTATGTTTATAATTTAAATGAGGTACAGTTTTCAAATATATATTATATATAGCCTCCAAGGCTTTTTGTAAAAATAAACATCTATCTTACTATTCAACAATACCAAAATAAAGATAATAATGCTCTTGAGCTAGTAGCCACCGTTCTAATGTTTGAAAGCTATTGTGTTTTAAGCTCTTAATTCAAGCTACCTGGGACTTCACTTATAGATTATTCAAAATCCCTCATATAATATTTTGTTTTGTAACTCTATATGAATAAATAATCGACCTCACCAGGATTCAAAATGGCAAAGCTATCATAGCTGGTTAGGCAGTGCAGATAATCAAAGAAACATAGCGCCTTTAGCAAGGTATGAAGCTGGTATTGAAATAATATAGATTTCAAACTATTAAAATGGTAATCTATTAATAGGTTAATACAATCTTCTAATTAATTTATGTGAAATTTACTAAGCCTTATATATATTGCATATATAATATATAATTATATGTACAGTGCTCGAATTGGGAAATTTTAACAACCGGAACGATAGCAACAACATGAAACTATTACATTTGTAGAACCTATTGCATTGTCTATACACACTTCAATAAGTTAAATGGTAAGCCATGCCATTTTAATTGAATTTCAGTAAAATGAATATAACATTGTAATTTAATATACTAATCTAATTCAATGATAATTTTACAATTATTAATTAATATTAATTTATATTGAAACAAAAAATACACTACCACAGTAAAACAATATCCAATATTTAAATATGTAGGTAGGCACTGGTCTATATCCATAAATATTCATTATTAATTAAATTCATTTTTAATAAAATTCAAAACTAATTATTTTCAGCGTAAGAATTAATAATTTCATGTTTTTGACACTAAAATATTAACATTACATAGTTGTTTAGCATCTCTTTCATTCTTGTAAAAATTAAGACACTTTACACATCCAAACATGGGAAGAATACCTATCATTAGTGGTGGAAATACTAGACTGAAATTAATGGAAATACAATGAGAGAAATATTTTTGCTAAAACATTCCCCAATCAATTCTTGTGAAGTAAAAAGGAGTTTCATCAATCATCCCACAAAATGTCGCTACAGAAGAGGCAAAATATGGCACAAGAATTTTTTTTTTTACATTGTTATGAAAAATTATGAGAATGTTAAGAATATTATTATTATTATTATTATTATTATTATTATTATTATTATTATTATTATTTAGTCCCTATGAAAATTGTTGTTTCAATGTAGAATGTTTTGTAACAAACACTGTTCATTAAATTGTCAGAAACAACCAGATATTCTATTCTTTAATGTAAAGCCCTTTCTCATTACCATAATCATAATCCATCAACTGTTTCCAGCCTGTGGCCGGGTCAGTTTAGTAAAATGCCTCCATCTCCCGCCATTCTTCCACCACTCTTCCTCCCTTAATTTCTTCCATTCTGCTCCTCTCACTTTCTGATATCTGCTGCTCCCATCTCTTTCTTGGCCTCCCTTGCGGTCTTTTTCCTAAATATACTTCCCAACATTTTATTCGGCATCCTCTCTTTTTCCATCCTCATAACATGCCCATACCATCTCAGTCTTGCTTTCTATACTATCTTATGTACTCCCTATACTCCTACTCTTTCCTGGATAACTTCATTCTTAATCTTGTTTATCCTCGTGACAGCTCAAATATGGGTTTGTTTCGGCCATCGGCTTACTAAGTCTTTCGTGTAAAACCTTTCTATTACGTGCAAATTCTAATTCATTTAAGTATTATTCGGACTACATCATGACAGTGTTTTGTTTTCAAACTAATATTGGCAATATTGCCACCTTCGTGGTGGAATTTCGTATGTATTTGCATATTTCAGACATCACATATTGGTCTTTAATTTGCATGTAAATTTTGATTCTACTCGGCCGGCTCAGTTTTTATTAAATACGCTAAACGTTTCTAAAAATTTAGCACCGACAAACGGACACTATTTGTCATTTTTAATTTAATTCAATGCAATAAATATTTTAAAGAAAATATGTTTAGCTATGGAAATATTATAGCTAACTTATATAAATAAAATTTTAACGCAAAACATAATTTACAAAAAGATACATTACTTACGATTTTTTTTTTTTTTTGCTGGTTCACTTGTGGCACAGATTTCAAAACTTCAAATAGGTGAGGTATTTACATTAAGAAAGAGAGAACGTGAAACTGAAGGTAGAAATCGTCTACCTACGAACAGAACGGAGAATAATATTTCGTATCAACCGGAACGGCGTTCCGGTTGCGTTCCGGCCCAATTCAAGCACTGAATGTATTATATATAAATATATATACATATGTATTATATATATTGCATTCATATCTATATATAATATATATTATATATCTATTATTAATGGCTTAATATATTTCACATAAATTATGTATAAGATTGTATTAACCTATAATAGATCAACATTTTAATTGTTTGAAATCTATATTATTTTATTACCGGCTTCATACCATGGTAAAGGTGCTAAGTTACTTTGTTTATCTGCACTACCTAACCAGCTATAATAGCTTTGCCATTTCTAATCCTGACAAGGTCAATTATTTATTCATATAGAGTTACAAAATAAAATATTATATGAGGGATTTTGAATAATCTATAAGTGAAGTCCCTGGTATCTTGAGTTAGGAGCTTAAAACACAATAGTATCTAAACATCAAAACGGTGGCTACAGCATTATTATCTTTATTTTGGTATTGTTTAAGAGTATATATCTATATATATATATTTTAAATCAAGCCTTGGAGGGGGTAAGTCGACCCATAAAACCTCCCTGGATTTGAACTCGGCTTTTCCCAAAATAAGGATGTTATTAATGATAGTCATGTGTACATACAAACATTACTTTTTCTTTATTTTTATCAAATAAAAATATAATGTATGGCTGATATTAATGGTATGTTTGAACCCCCCTGCGTCCCTCTCCTATATACTATCCTATAAGTACCTAGAATAAAGGAGGTTCTTTAGAATCTGGGACAATCATATCAATTTGGTTCTGCAGGAATTTTAAGTTTATGATATACTTGTAGTTCAAATTGAAGTAATTCAGATGTTGTTAGCAACAAACATAAATCTATAAAATTATATATTTTTTTAAGAATAATAGAATCTAGAATATTTTCAAAGTTATTAAATTAAAATGGCCCATTCATATTTTATATTGTTATTACATAATACATTTAAAATGTATTTGTTTTTTACGTTTTACCAACCACCCGGGCTAACTATCCACATATCTCAATTTTATTATATATAAATGGAAGTAACAAACATAAAATTTATTCTCTTTTACATGGAGGGAAAGTGGGTAGTTATTATAGAGAAATACTCTAAGTCAGACTTATACATGGTCAGGGTTTGAGCCCCGACCATATCGGTACCATGAAACTAGACCCAATTAGGTTGGAAGAAATGTTAAAATACCTGTCCTATCAAAATTGATTGGCCCTTTCTCTCTCGCTCATAGAAATTCTCATGAGCTAATAAAATCAGTCGGTTCAGAGAGTGCAATGTTAAATAACATACATAAGTAACTTTAATGTCCTTAAGTTCGGCAGTCACTTTAAATTATCCATACAATTAGGTAATTTTTCATAAGAATGGTGAAGCTGAAGCTTCAAAACCGCAAACACAATTTACCTCAGGAAATTCCTGTCCAAGCCAAGCTCCCCTTTATTTTAACACCACATCTTACTAACCATACGGGGTGTACGCATATGTACTAATTACGCTTTTGTTATGGATTATTAAGGTTTAATTTAGACGAAATATACCCGTATTTACGTGTATGGAGTGTGGAACACCATTTAGAAAAAATACCTCAGTACAGTCGAGCGGAATCGGATCACCGATTCCTCACCATCGGCAGTTGCGAGAGTGATAACTTAGACCAGGAATATTTATACTTAATTACAAAAGGACCAAATGGAAAAAAAAAATAGTTTGACGGCCAACGATTTGTATTGATAAATTTTTCTCCTAATTTCATTAAAAAATTATAAAACACATAATAGACATATGAACAAGTTTAAATATATTGAGGATGTATAAAATCATAAATATGTATGTTTCTAAGTTGGTACAGAAGATTTATATGATGGGGTGTGAGATGAGTGAAACTGTCAGGAGGTGAGTCTCAAGAGAGAAGACAGAGGCTCATCAGTAAGTTCATAAAAAGATTTATATGATGTGTGAGATGAGTGAAACTGTCAGGAGGTGAGTCTCAAGAGAGAAGACTGAGGCTCATCAGTAAGTTCTTACAGAAGATTTATATGATGGAGAGTGAGATGAGTGAAACTGTCAGGAGGTGAGTCTCAAGAGAGATGACAGAGGCTCATCAGTAAGTTCGTCAGAAGATTGATATGATGGGTGTGAGATGAGTGAAACTGTCAGGAGGTGAGTCTCAAGAGAGAAGACAGAGGCTCATCAGTAAGTTCGTTCAGAAGATTTATATGATGGAGTGTGAGATGAGTGAAACTGTCAGGAGGTGAGTCTCAAGAGAGAAGACTGAGGCTCATCAGTAAGTTCGTACAGAAGATTATATGATGGGGATGTGAGATGAGTGAAACTGTCAGGAGGTGAGTCTCAAGAGAAAAGACAGAGGCTCATCAGTAAGTTCATTCAGAAGATTTATATGATGTGTGAGATGAGTGAAACTGTCAGGAGGTGAGTCTCAAGCGAGAAGACAGAGGCTCATCAGTAAGTCGTTTCAAAGATAAATTTTCCTAAGTTTCTGGTTGGAAACACTTGTTCGCATATATATGAGGATGCAAACATTGCCATATATTTTTGGGCATGATTTACCAAACCTGTAAATGTTGAGGGTCAGGTTGACAACATAACGGAACACAATGCTAACACTTTAAATCAATTATCTCACGGACCGTGATTGGTCCGCAGGCCTTAGTTTGACCATCCCTGTCTTAGACCATGCGTCCATCAAAGCGGGTTGAATAGCATAGTTATCCTCTATTTTGGCACGAGCCATGTTTTGAAATAAAAAAACAATTACACGTTTTGGTAGCCGCATGGTCTAAGGCGCTGTTCTCGCAATATACTAGAATGCTAATAACGGGGAGAGTTGAGTTCGATCCCAGTCAGGTGTACTGAGGTTTTTTCTCCTAAATGGTTTCCCACTTTCTATCCATGCAAATGCGGGTACACTTCCTTCCTCTAAATTCATTCTTCATCCCTTGCCCATTAGCGTAATTAGTACATAGGCTTATAAACTAAAAGAGTAATATATAAGATGCGTTGCTAAAAAAATACTTCTTAGCTAGCGTGGGATTTCTGGTGATCTGCAAACGCTTCATTCACATTTTCACCCTTTTTTTTATTAATAAAACTTTATTGGAATGGTGAGTAAAAAGAGCCCTGTTGGAATCATTGGAGTTTATTTTGGTATGTACCATATTTTTAAGTAAAGCATCACATATTTAAATATTCCATTAGAGCTGAACATCTGCGTGGCAATTTCATGTTTACTGAGGCAACCACCTTTTAACATGGACTAAAAGTGTTACATTTATATTTGGGTCGAATCCACTATTTTCTGAATCTTGGAAAAATCACCAACACAAGAGAAAATATAATAAAATAATAGAAAATATAAATATTAACTAAATTTTAACATTATTTCCTCGGACTTCTGTGCTGGGGGTCCAGGGTTCAATCCTCGGTCCCGGTACAGATTTATCTGATTGCCAAACCCTTCCTTCACCGCTGACAAGACGTGTATCAATCACAACTCGTGAATGTGTGGAATGCTGGGCCTCCACCGTGGTTCGGATCCCACGTTAAACTGTAGGTCCTCCATTTCATCTCACAATCACATTAGCGCACATTAGTGCACATTAGCGCCAGTGTGTATAACCCGAACGGGTAGTAAGACGTGGTGCTAATAATAATAATAATAATATAATAATAATAATAATAATAATAATAATAATATTTCCTATAATCCATTCATTAATTCGTTTAAACGTTAATTGTTAAATTAATGGTCTGGTGTCTAGTTGTTATGTTCATACTATAACTATACAGTACACCCGATGTAATCCGGCACTGCGGCAGTCCGGCCCCCCCAGTAGTCCGGCGTTTTCAGACGGGCTCTTACTAGCGTGGAGGGGGGTAACAAGTCACTGCATGTCCTTGAACATGGGCCAAGAACAATTCGCTTCCTCTCAGTCAGTTGCATCATTAATCACCCGCACGTTCCGTGTACTATCACAGCGCCATTTGTGCTGTGTTTACCACCACAGTGCTGTGAATGTAAAATGTAGTCGCAGTGCAAACGAAAACACAAAACTTTAACTCTATTTCAGAAACCAAGAGATTTTTTGAAGAGACTTGAAAATGGTGATAGGTTGGTTAACCTCGCTAACGAATATGGAATTGGCCGTGCTACAATACACGACATAAGAATGAACGGTGAGAAGATTGAGTCTTTTTTTCAAAAACAATGAGAATGTAAAAAGTTTCAGAAAAACATTAAAAACGGGTGCGTTTCCTCACGTTGAGAATAGCCTTTACGCTTGATTTATTCAAGATAGTAATAGGCATACACCTATTTCAAGAGAAATTCTTAAGGAAAAAGCAAATTTTTTTTCTATAGAAAAATTATGCAGAAAGATGATTTTAAGACAAGCGAAGGTTGGTTGGAAAATTTTAAAAAATGTTTTGTAATTCGGTTGTTGAGTAAGACAGGCTAAAAAAGCCGTCATCTGATGTTGACGTGGTTGAACCGTACAAAGAAAAATTTCAAAACATCATTAAGGAACTGGCCCTAACTCCCGACCAAATCTACAATGCGGATGAGAGTGGTTTGTTTTGGTGGCTTTTGCCAAAATAAAGACATTTGTTTAGCCTGCTGAAGCTAGTGCTTCGGGACAAGAAGTGGCTAAGGACAGAATCACTTTCATTCCTTGTTCAAATGTTAGTGGTACGCATAAAGTGGACATGTTAGTGATCGGTAAGGCGAAAAACTGCAGGGCCTTCAAAAACGTTGACCTACCTGTTCATTACAAAAACCAAAGCAGAGCGTGGATGACCAAGTCAGTGTTTACAGGATGGTTTCATGAAATATTTGTTCCGTTGGTGAAAAAATTTCTCCTGAAACAGAAATTTCCGCAAAAAGTCCTGCTTCTTTTTTATATATAACTGTCCAGTTCACCCTGATGAAGATGATTTAAAATCGAAAGATGGTTTTGTCCGTGTGATGTTCTTACCCCCAAATGTAACATCACTCCTACAACCCATGAACCAGAATGTTATTTAAAATGCACTACAAAAAGAGCCTGTTGTGTAAGATTTTGTATAAAAATGATGGTGTGGTTCAATCCTTAAAAGAAACGAACCTAAAAGATTTGGTGTTTTTTTTTCCTGGCAAATGTTTGGGAAAATATAACTGAGAAAGCGATTGTTTGCTCGTGGGGTGGCTTATGGCCTAATATGACATTGTTAGAACAATACAAAAAATACTTTGATTAAAACAAAGAAACAGAAATTTTCAGTGTTGATAATGACGACAACGTAGATGCTGAACTGCATGAGCTGCGAGATACAATCGCTGAAAAACTTGTTGACCCAACCGACAACCTGACAACAGACGATGTAAACATGTGGCTGACCGGCGATGAAGAAGAAAACAACCAGGTTTTGACAGATGATGAAATAATCGAAGATGTGATGAGCAAAGAAGAATAGGAGGAGGCAGCTGTTCACACAATACACCATGATATTGCGATGGATGCCTTCTCAACCTCCGTTAGGTGAGCAGAAGAAAATGGCGTGTCTGCTAGTGATATTCTAGTGTTGAAGAAACTTCAAGATAAAGTGTTAAAAGTATAATTTCAGACAAAGAAACAAAAGAAAATTGACAGTTTTTCCACTCCAATGGAATAATACATTATTGTTCTGTAAGTTTTAATTTTTCTTACGTTTTAATTTGTTAGAAAGATTCAATGTTATTTAAATACAGTACTACTTTCAGCTTTTTACGTATGTTTTTTATGTACAGTAGTAGTATTATGTACAATACACATACTGTATTTTTTTCATAGTTTTTAAAATGAGTTTTTATTAATAACCTTCCAGTAATTCGGCATTTTCATTAATCCAGCACTACCCTGGTCTGATATCTGCCGGATTAGTGAGAGTGTACTGTAATTGGTTCTGAACCACCTATAAGTAGTATAAGATTTCTAAAACCAATTTCACTTTAAAAAATTGAGAAATACCTATTTTTAAGGATTTGGGGTTTGAATTCAAGATTTTCTCGAATCCTAGAATCTAGAATATCATTAAGGATCCGTGAGATTCGATGGTCTCATCTTTAATTAAACGATAAACTAACTTGTTTTGGGTATGGTTGCTATATAGTACGAGTAGACGTTGGTTTCAGCTGAAGTTCTTGATGCGGATTGAAACTTTTCGGTTGCTACTATGACCATCCGTTCACGAGGCTCTCTAAACATAACCACCGGGTCACAACTTCATGCCCCTACCTTATAGACCATGCTCTAGACATGCTCGTGAGGCGGGTGGTCTAACTTGGCGCTCTCTGCGCGTTATAAAGACGGGGGTTGAACCCTGCACCCACCACATTATATCCGTGTGCACTAAGTCGTTGTAGAAAGGGGGAGGGTGAAGACACTAATGTTCTTAATGGATGTGTGTCGGAGATGTTTCACTTGGCGTCAACTTTCTCGGGCTGCCTTCTCCATTTGCATTGAGATCCAACATCCCACCCTCCCTTACACAACGAACTAGAGCTGTAATTAATTTACTTTCACTCGACTCCTTGGAGAGAGAAGTATTATGACTGTCAAAAAAAATTGAATTAGATATTTTGATAAATGTCAACGTTACATGCATGACCACCTGAAACCTATTAAGTGATTTTTCACGATGCCGTCTCTTTGTCTCTTTGTATCTTGGCCTAGAACCGAAACCATTTTACCGATTGGGCTAAAACTATATAGATAGGGGTTTGTTAAGGTTCACCCAGGGAATTTTTTTTTAGTTATTTATCAAACCTTAAAAATTGAGGGTAGTTTACTTAAGAGCAAAAAGATAAAAATCGATTTTCTCAAAATCCACTTACGATTTTATTAAAATTTGTATAAAGGTACTCTGTGCTAAGGGTCCATAGTTCAATCCTTGGTCCCGGCATAGATTTATCTGATTGCCAAACCCTTCCTTCACCTCTGACAAGATGTGTATTAAACACAACTTGAAAATGTGAGGAATGCCAGGCCTCCACCGTGGTTCGGATTCAACGTTAAACTGTAGGTCCTCCATTTCATCTCACAATTACCCTACCATTACACATTAGCGTAAGTTGTCACGCGATACTCCCTCTCGCGAACCTCTTGAAATGTTGTGGTTAATTAAATGATATATAGATTAACACATTTTACAAGTTTTATTTGCACATATTAAGCTGCTACATTCAAGAAATTGTCACAATAGCACCCGCGCCTCTTCATCGCGTCCCTCTCTTAGAACACCTCGTTAACAAGTGTCTCAAATTATTCATACCCCCCACCAGTTTCATGACTATAACATTAATTTTGATACTGAGAGCTGCTGAACTCTTGCGAGCACAAGCAAAACTACCTTTTAAAAAGAAATCAAAATAAATACAGTTTGCAAATGAAAATATTGCTCTCTTTCTCGCACTCACACTGCGAGGTTTTTTTCTTTTAATAATTACTAGAGCTAGAAACAAGCAAACCAAATGTTCCTAACCCGTAGCCTCTGCACGTGTACGGAAATGAATCAACAACAGTACAGTGCGACTAATAAATTTGACACAAACTGAATTTAATTACACCAAAAGCTATGCAACAAAGCAGGATCATTACAAAGTGCGTATAATCCGAATGGGTAGTAAGACGCGGTGCTAGTAATAATAATATATAGGCAATGTTTAACATTACAAACAAAATGTAAATTCTCATTTTTCCGTGGAAATGACTTTAAGGGTGTTTAACTTAAGCCTAAGTTTTCAATTTTTATCATATCCCCACAACTATTTGAAACTGGGGTAGATTCATGGCGAGAGGAAGAATAAAGTGAACATCCCCCCCCAATCGGCCAGGAGACGGACGAACAAATTGGAACTCAGCCGATATAAACACATCTCTGAGCGGATCAACGGAAAATGCGGCATGAAAAGAGACAGCCTAACGAACAAGAATTTATAATATCGCAGGAAAATTCTTATTTAGGAACTGTAAAGATGTTAAGGGTAGCTGACGGCGTCATATCTTTGCGTCTATACAAGATATAGTTGAGGACAGCTCTGGTGGAAAGTAGACTTGTTGGCTTGGCTCTTCTGCATGTCTACAATTATTGTCTAAATTTAGAAAGATCTAGCCAAAACTAGCAAACACAGAATGATCATATAGCCTACATTTAAGGTGTGGCAGAAGGAAGCGCAAGTATTTTTACAGTTTTTATAGTATTACAATTTTTTGGCCAAACTAAATCAAAATTTCTCCAGTGACAACATAGATTTTAGTTTTCTGCACATGCTAATATCAACAGATCTTGAATATTTGTCAAGAATGTCCTGGAATTTTGTCAAAACTTTTTAAATAAAGAGAAAAAGTTTTGACAAAATTCCAGGACACCCTTGACAGATATTCAAGATCTGTTGATATTAAAATGTGCAGAAAACTAAACTCTATGTTGTTACTGGATATTTTTTTTTTTGACAAAAAATGTCAATTCTATAAAAACTGTAAAAATACTTGCGCTCACTTTGCCGCAACTTAAGGAATATAATAAAAACATTATTATAAATAAAGATTGGTTTTATTCATATTTCAATTTGTTTCAATTTATTTCCATGAGTCCAGTATGGCCTCAATACAGCACTTTTAAGGGTTAAATTTTTAAAAAAAATCCTTACCCCCCAGACTACCCGGTAAGAAACAACTCCAAAATTGCTCCCTAAATCCGCACCTGATTTGAGGTATGAAATATCTTATCATTGTAAAGTTGTAGTTCTATTAAAATAAACATCTTTTAATTGAAATATAGTTTTATAAAAAGAATAATGTCTGAGCTATAAGAAAAAAATAAGTTATATATATTTTAGTGGGGTCTTTGAAATTGTAAAATTGATGATCTTTGGTGAATAGAGATGTTCCTCTTTACTCAATGTTTCTGTAACAGTGTATATCATTTTATGTAAGTTCTTTGTTAGTGTGTTTCTGCAACATTGTATATTATTTAGTTAAACAAATTTTACGAGTTTTCAGTTAATGTCTCTATTTTAAGATAAAAGATATATAAAGTCTGTGCGTTGCACCCAGGACCATTTTAAGACCTTCGTAGCCCCTAGGCACTTTTACTTTTAGAGACCTGTGTGTCCGATATTTTTACTAATTTTTATGCTAATTTCATCATTTGCACGCACAAATTTTTTTTTTTTTTTTTTTTATGAATCTTGAAAATACTCACAAATTTTTGTGCCTCTGAACCTCTGCTGACACAAAATCCTGGGCCCGCCAATAGTTCACGATACGTGCAAGGCAACTACTCATGAGGCTGTAACGCATAACAACATCGCCCTGGAAATAATTTCAAATTTTATTTTCTAAAATTGTTCTCCTGTGAAATAAAAATAATAACCGTATCGCAGTGTCATATAAACTGTAATATTTTTAGTTGAAATTTGCTTTTTTTTTTTCATATTTTGGGATTTTTTTTGTTTATGTATTTTTTTCCAAGTAAAATATTGTAGGCATTTAAATGTTCGTAGGCCCTAGGCACTGTGGCTAGTCGGCCTGATGGATAAAGTGGACCTGGGCGCACCGTAATCAATTATTTACTTTTTATGTTCGCCGCCTATTAATATCCATCCGGACTATACACTATTGATGGTAGGGGTAGTGTAAAATTTAGAGAATTTTTTTTACCGACGCAGGTGGACATACGGTCTAAATGTCAAGCTCATCTAGTCTGGGTTTTTTTTAAGACTATGGGCTAGAACAAATTTAGTGAGGCTGATTTTTCTAAATGTTTTCCCCACCCTCCCTCTACACAAATAGGAAAACATTTCCTATTAATTTTACTTTCCTCAAAACTACCTCATTAGTGTAAATAATTGCAGTTCAAGCTCTAAACTTAAAAATTAAACAACCTACTTCAGTGGTCTTATGGTCTAAGGCGTTACTCGCTTGCTATAATATACTCCCAATGGCAGGGAGATCTAGGTTCGAATCCCGGTACATGTATTGAGGGTGGTTTTTTCCAAAATTGTTTTTCACTCGCCCTCCCCGCAAATTCGGATACATTTCCTCTCAATTCAACCTTACTCATCCCTAACTCATTGGAGTAATTAATGCATAGGTGTATAGCCTGACCAGGTAGTAAGACGCGGTGTTTTATATATATAAAACAGACGCGGTGTTATATATATATATATATATGCGGTGTTTTATATATATATATATACGCGGTGTTTTATATATATATAAATTTATATACATTTATATAAAATTATATATATATATATAAAACACCGCGTCTTACTACCTGGTCAGGCTATACACCTATGCATTAATTACTCCAATGAGTATATATATATATATTTTTAACAGTTTACTTGTATATTTGTGTGTATAAAGCTGGAATTTTTTTTAAATATAAAATTACTTAAATGAGTAATGTGCATGACTTTAATTGCAAAAATAAAAAGTGAAATTAAGTGTGAAGAGTAATTATTTACTAAAGACATTATGACTAATTAAATGTGCAGTGTTAGCTCATCCCGGGTCAAACCTAAGTCCGTCAATATGGATGCCCTCCACAACGGTGAACGTAAGGACAAAGGCGTCAGTCTCTTGGGATTTAGTTTGACGATGATAGAAAGTTTGGGGTTTGGATCCTCAGATGCATTCACTGGGGTGTTTATTTCATAACATGGTTGTAGATGAATGTGTGAAAAAGAGAAACATTAAGAGTTTTAAGAATATGAGAGCACGTATGACCCGGTGTATGGATGTTGTTGAAATGAAGGGAGTATGCAAGGATAAGGAAGTGAGGATGGAATAAGTACGTGGTTGTTTTTTGAGCTATGTGCACACTTTCTTGCCTACCCCTTATGGGAACGGTGTGATTAGGTATTTATTTCTTTATTATATGCTTTTCTTATCTCTCTCCACGCAAATGTGAATACATTTCTGCTTAATGATATATTCCTCCCTTCCACCCCATTAGTATACAGTCGATTCACCACTTAAGTGGGGGTAACTGACAGCTAGCAGAAGATGTTTATTGCAATCGTTGATTGAAAGTCACTCATTTATTTTTAGCACCACGTCTTACTAGCCATTATAGTTATACGCTTACGTACTAATTAGGCTAATGGGCTGGGTTGAGAAGATTGAATTTAGAAGAAGTGTACCCGCATTTGAGAGAGTGGGGGAAACTATCATCAATGCACCCAACCGGGATTGAGCCATGATCTCCCTGTCATCGGCAGTTTAGCCTACTGCGATAGTAGAGAGTTAGACCATGTGGTCACCGAAGCGGGTTTTTATATATATATTGTTTAAGTGCATTTGTCTATAATTTTCGGACTATTCGGATTGTCGTTAATCCGGATGATACCCGGTCCCAGTTTGGCCGGATAAACGAGGTTCCACTGTGCGTGGTGCACGAAATAAAATGGATAAAATTGTATGTGTCCTGAGAGCTCTCATATTTTTAAGTTAATAGAGGTTCTCTCTTTAAGAGGCCGACTCGAAGCTGTCTCACTAAGTGCGACGCTAAGTACTAGTCTAATTATTACTGATCTTCACAGCGACGCGGAGGCGAATGGAAGAGGTGATATCAAGAGGGCGCCAGGCGACACCAAATATAATACCAAGTCGTAAAAAAAAAAGAGTTTAATTTTAGTTGGGAACTAAAATATAATCTCTGCTTTCACTGAACTAAATTGGACTGTCAGGGTTGTTTGTGCGGTGATCCAAGGGTTCGAATACCGTATGATGGTAATTTTCCAAAATCCAATTTTAATAAAAGTTACTTTTTCATCCTACCTCATAATGAATGCTGGATAAATCAATGTCAGCCGATCCTTTTCGTACTTACTACTTTTAGGTTCAGTCGTTAATAGCCCAAGTGTTAAAAGGCAGGATTTTTTTTTTCATCATAAATGTGGAAAAGATATTATCCGAAATATGTTGAGATATGCCGCCCAATATAAATTTCAAATTTTAAAAATCCAACTGAATGTTTCTCCTTTTTTATTTTTCGTGTTTTAAAATTACTAAAGTAGATCCAAAGCCTACCTAAAAACATTTAATTATTGCGAATGCCTTTTCCTTATATACACTTTTGCTTGAATAGTACCTCAAATATTAAATAAAGGCTCAAATTATATTTAAATAAACTTTTTCCCAAACTTTTTCAAGTCCCATACCCCTTTCTGGGCCATAGCCTAACCAAGGGACCCTTCAAGCTCTTTTCTCACTCACTCACACATATACACACACACGCACACGTTTTAAAGAAAACAGATACCGGCTATCTTGTAAAGCATAAAAGGTAATTTAAAATCTTTATAAAGCTTCAGTGATAGCCTAAACAAATCACTTACAAAAGTAAATAAAAGCTTGTGACATCACTTAAAGATCTGCGTCAATATGTTCGTAAGATTTACTTTTCGAAATGATTTAATAATTATTTTCATTGGCAAGATAGTCTATTGCGAGAGTGGGCCTTAGATAACGCGGCCACCAAAGCGTATAATAACACTGTTATACAGGCTGTTCCAATTTATTTGGAAAGAGCTGGGCTGTGGATGGACTTTAAAACTACACAAAAAGTTCTTATGAACATATGCTCTATGTTCGATAGTTTCCGAAATAAGGTCTTCCAAACTTTCACTGGAAATTTTAATAGCCTTACTTAATACACCCCTGTTCATATAGATGCAACTTTGCATGTGTATCAGCAGTGATACGTCCCTTACAAACAACCCTGCCTGTGTATCAGCAGTGATATCTCAATTACAAGCGTCCCTTTGCCTGTTTATCAGCAGTGATACGTCACTTACAAGCATCCCTGCCTGTGTAACAACATTTATACTTCACTTACAAGCCATCCTGCCTGTGTAACAGCAGTGATATGTCACTTACAAGAGGTGCAACAAGGGTGTATTAAGTAGGGTTATTAACATTTTCAGCAGAAACTTGTAAAATGAATTCCCACCTTCCCTCCAAGCAATTTTTTTTAGCACTATATCTTATTAATCTTTCGGGTTACACGCATATGTAACTAATTACGCTAGTGGTTTTAGGGATTATTATATTAGGTTATATTTAGAGTAATTGTACCAGCATTTGCTTGAAGGGAGAGTGTAAAACAATTTTTGTAAAAATCACCCATAATACACCCGACTGGGATTCGAATCTTGATATATTTTTAGTCGATAGTTTAGTCTATTATGAGAGTGACACATTAAACCATGTGGCCACTGAAGCGGGTTGCAAATGTTACATCTAATTTAAAATCTACTTTCCTAATTTTTTCCCTTTTAGTATTAATATTCAGATAGTCCGAATATGTGATAAGAAGTGGTAAAAAATTAAATAAAAAGCATTACTGAACAGGAGAATATTTAATTTTGGAAAAAAGTTATTTATTTTAAAACGTTTCAATCAAACTATTTTGAGATTGGGGTCTATTTGATGTTCACAGTGAGACAAATGCAGTTCTTGCACGCATGCATTTCATTTCCTTTCATTACATAATTAAAGGGTGAATTACTGTTCCGCCAGAGGGATTCATCTGTATATGGAATCGGATGAAATTTATTCCGCCTTTTCAACCAAAAGGAATCCTTCATGTTTAAAAATAAAACGCCACTCAAACAAAAAAATATATATGTTTGACATTTTGTAAGCTATACTGCGCAAAGCCATACATCACAGTAAAAATAGGTTGTTTTTTTAACTTCTCGATAAGTAACATTATGTTTTGACAAAATATTACATTACATATGCACTTTTTGTAAAAAATAAAGTTATAATCTATCAAATTTGACGTTTCAATACTTGCCTTCAGGAAACATAAAATAAAGTTATTTTAGTTGTAATATATCATGGTTAAAACCAATTTAATGTTTGACCTTTTTATATAAAGAAATATTATATTTGCGAAAGAAATATACCTTTAGGCACCTGTGGTCATTCATGTATGCTTGTGTGCTGTGTTTATACACCTCTTTATGTGCTTACTTAACTATGTATGGTCAGTAAATATTCTCTTTATTTAGCTTGAAAGATTGTAGTCTTACCTTGACTATTACGCTATGGCCTTATCATATAAGCTGTACCATGTTGGACCAAACAAGGTAAGCTTACCTTGCTTGTTTTCTAAGTAAATGGAGAATACGGTTTCTCCATTCTTCACTTGACGATAGAGAAATTGATACCAGTGAAAGAGTTTTATAATTTTAAAAAGTTTAATTTTCAATTTTGTCACTGATGCCAATAGTGTTATTAACCCTTGGTCACATCGTAGAGAAGAATAGTAGTGTAATATATGGTCACACCCACTGTCCCAGGTGCTATTCCCCTGCTCCCTCTCCCCTCCTTGGGACTTGCCTGGTGACGTCATCTCCTTTCACTCAACCCATTTCCTCCCTGAGGGTTATTGACCCTATATGACACCATCATAATTTTACAATACTGCCCATTTCATATTTTTGCCCCCATTTGATTTTTTACCTCATTTGAGAATCCGTGAGAGGATTGGTTCAATAGAAAATTTATGTTCTGATATTTTTTTTACCCCAATCGTATTTGGTTCGAATTCAAGAGTTAATGTTTTGATTTTTACCCCATTTAGTGTCTTACTTTTCCATACGGTCTGTCTACATATTCACGCTAATCGGATAGGGATGAGGAAAAAATAATTTAGACTAAATGAGAAAAGTAAAAAGCAGTTACCTCATTTTTTCCCTAGCACGCCTTACTACCCATCTGGTCTAACGTATTTAAATACGCTAATATGCTAGGGACTATGGAAGAATAGTTTAAAGGAAACTTATCCAAATTCACGTCTAGGGAGATTTGCAATCATTTAGAAAGGAAAACAATCTTCAGTAGACACCCGACAGGAATCAAACCCCGATCTTCCCATCACCGGAAATATAATCTTTTGCGGGAGTGACGCCTCAAACTATGTGCATACAAATGCGTTATTTTTTTAAAAATTTAATTTTATTGTTTGCAAGGTTAAATAAATAAAGTAAATAAATATAATTATCAATAGCGACCCCTTCAGTGGCTGAACGGTCTAAGTCACCACTCCTGTGCTAGATTGGCCTGCTCATGATGACGGAGTGATCGGGGTTCGAATCTCGATCGGGTGTACTGAGGGCGGTTTTTCCTAAAATAGTTTAGCACTCTTATTCCACCCAAATGTGGGTAGATCACTTTAAAATGGTATCTTCTCCATGCCTATCCCATTAAATAAATTATCATATATGCGTGTGACCTGAATAGGTAGTAAGATGCGGTGATACAAAAAATATTCTTACGAAATAAGAAAAATAAAGCTAAAGAGCTAGTGAAATCACATACATTACCTTTTCTGTATTCATACAGACTAGCAATAACATATTATTACCCACTTCGGTGGCCGCGTGGTCTAACGCGCTAATCTCACTGTAGACTAGACTGCCGATGATGGGGAGATTGAGGTTTGGATTTCAATCGGGTGTACTGACGGTGGTTTTTCCAAAGGGTTTTGTCTTAAATTGTTTTCCACTCCCTCTCTCCACGCAAATTCGGGTACTATTCATCTAACTATAACTTTACTAATCCCTAAAACCATTAGCCTAATTAGTACATAAGCTTTTAGCCCGAACGGTTAGTAAGACGTGGTTCTAAAAATAAATAAAATAAAAGTATATTAATAACTGACCCACTCCCGTGCTCAAATGGACAAAGGCGTCACTCTCGCCATATACTAGACTACCATTGACGGTCAGATCATGGTTTGAATCCCAGTTCGGGTTTACTGAGGTTTATTTTTCTAAAATGTTTTCTCACTTTCCCTTTGCAAAAATGTTGATACATTTCATTAGTTCTACCTTCTTAATTCTTACCATTTTATCACTATTAATATGCATGTGTATAGCTCGAACAGCCGGTAAATTATTATTATTATTATTATTATTATTATTATTATTATTATTATTATTATTATTATTATTAGCACTGTGTCTTACTACCCGTTCGGATTATAAGCACTTACGCTAATGTGTAATGGTAGCCTGGTGATTGTGAGATGAAATGGAGGACCTACAGTTTAACATGGGATCCGAACCACGGTCCTCATATTCACAAGTTGTGATTAATACACGTCTTGTCAGAGGTGAAGGAAGGGTTTGGCAATCAGATAAATCTGTGCCGGGACCGAGGATTAAACCCCGGTCACTCAGCACAGAAGTCAGACACCTTACCCCTAGACCATCAGGTCACCCAACAGCCGGTAAATCTCGGTGAAAAGAAAACAATTAGTTCATAGTATTTCGGCTTCTAAACCGTTTTGACAGTAACAGAGTGATGTTGTTACTAAAGACCTGAACAAACATATTTTGTCATAGATATTTTATGCAAAATATAATTAGGGAATTAAAAACATGGCTTAGTGGTTTTTTTTAACGAATCAAGCATATAAATCAAAACGTATATTGCTTTTTGGAGGATGGAATTAAAGCTAAATTCAAAGCTATCATTCGATGATTACGAATCTTCCACAGTCGAGTTGATATGAAAAAAAATTGTTTCTCTCATTCAGTTTCCCTAAATCCAAATAATGCTGACCTCACTAAAAGTTTGCCCAACTCTTGATTGGAGAAGAGATACTTGAGTGAAGACCAGAGTTAACTGTTAGTTTATTTTACACAACTAAACAGCAATACCAAAGAGTGAAGTATAAATATTAGTAAAATTTTGCAACTAGTCTACAAACTAAAGAATCCTTTAAAACTGGAAAAAAATTTGTTTAATCAATTCAAGATAGTAGAAAAAAAAAGTTAATTTTAAACGATTTAAACCAAATTGGGTGCACACTGTCTTCCTTTAGGATAACATCACTACTAATTTTCTTTTTTGTTTTTTCTTGTGCAAGATGAATAGTTTTTGAAAAAATACAAAATGTGGCTTTTTGAAAGTTAAAATTTAATATTATGCTACATTAATCATAATGTATATGTTTATTTCAGACTACACACTAGTACCTTAAGATGCACATCTGAATGCAATTTACTTAGAGAATATTTAAAATTTAGGTCATGCTTTCTGGTGAAATATAAATTTTATTTTATTTTGACTTTATTTGCTAAATAGTCAATTTTAGTTTATGGCATTTTTGTTACTAATACAACCCCTCTCCCCAACCCAGTTTCAAAATTGCCTGAATCAGATCAGAGGTGTCCAAATTTGAGCAAAATAATATTTTTTGCACCGCATCTCACTACCCCTCCAGAATATCCTCGTATGACTAAGTAAATGGGCCAGGAATAAGGAAGGTAGAATTTAGAATAAATGTATCAGAACTTGCATGGATAAAAAGTGGGAAACCTGTTTAAAATAAACTCAGTTCACCAGGTAGATATTTGAACCCCACCCTCTTAATCTTCAGAAAACTTGACAGTTATGAACTTGAAGTCTATTCTGTGCGCTCATTGATGCAAGGTGTGTATCAATTTTTTTTTTTCAGCATCGCGTCTTATTATTTGTTATTTTTATCTAATAGCATTTACAAAATAAATTTCCAACAAACAAAAATATATTTTCAATTTTACCACTTTTTGTATTCATTCGAGAGCACACAAGTTGACTCTCTAGTCTCTAACGATCTAAAAAAAAAAAAAAAAAGACAAAGAAACAAGCCTTTTCTTTTCCGTTCTTGATTTCATATTTATTTTTCTGTCTCATATTGGTTTGATGGGAGCTTCATTTCCTCCCCTCCCTTTCTCTTCTCCACTTCTTCCCCCTCCTATAAAGAAGTATTATGTTGAAATATGTTGACTGCTTTTACTTTTTTTAGTAGTACCTATTCTTAGACAGGGGTGGTTAATTGTTCGATCGTGATCGACTGGTATATCTTGGTGGAAATTTAATTGATAATACTTAGCACCGCGTCTTACTACCCGTTCGGGTTATACGCTTAAGTACTAATTACACTAATTGGTTAGGAATTGGGAAGATTGAATTTTAGAGGAAGTGAACCCGCATTTGCGTGGAGGGAGAGTGGAAAACCATTTAGGAAAAACCACCCTCAGTTCACCCGACCGAGATTCGAACTTCGATCTCCCCGTCCTCGGCGGTCGAGCTCAACACGACTGGCGCGTTAGCCAACTACGCCACCGAGGCGGGTAAATTTAATTGATCGCGAAGGAAAATTACACTGTTATGAAAAATCAATCTCTGAGTTTTATTGAATCGTAAATTTATAAAATAATATATCAAGTACTTACAAATAATATTTGAGAATGACTAAAACAAAACTTATTTATTCGTGAGACCATGATCGAGATATACCGACCAACTTCCGTTGCCATTAGCGATTATAATACTAACATTTGCAGATAGAGGGTGTCATGGGGTCAGCACAAAGAACCCTCTAGCCATTAATCTCAGTTTTCTAGATCGGAGCTGCTAATTATGTATTCAATTAGCTTCTCATTTATCCTCACGAGGCTGAGTTTGACACCATTACAGACCAACTGCTTTATAGAAAATTTATGTAAGCACCAGGGGTTGAACCCAGGACCTCTCTACTAGTTTCCAGGGACTTTGATCACCAGTCAGTAACTTTAGAAATTTTTTAAAAAATATATGAAAAAACCCGCTTCGGTGGCCGCGTTGTCTAACCCGCTTCTCTCTCAGTAGACTAGACTGCCTATGATGGGGAGATCAAGGTTCGAATCTCAGTCACGTGTACTGAGGGTGGTTCTTACAAAGTGTTTTTTTCACTCTACCTTCACGAAAATGTGGGTACAATTCCTCTATATATAGCCCTACTAATCCCTAAAACCATCAGCGTAACTAAAACATAAACGTATAACCCGAAGGGGCAGTAAGACGCGGTGCTTATAAAAAATGGGAAAATATACATTTTATTTTTCTTTAATTGTTCTATAGATCTGGGAACATTAATATTTGAGGAATTATTAAATTTAAAGAATAAACTCTAAGGTGTATTCAGTATAAAAAAATAAAAAATAGAATAAAAAACTAAGAGTGCTCGCGTGATCTTTGTAGAAGTCAATCCAAAAAAGTTTAGCAACCCCTGGTCTATGGTAACCTAATAGAGCGATAGTGGTGATTGCAGTGTAGCTCAAACAAATTAAGAGTGTGATGTAAATAAACCAATCTCTCGCTCTGTTCTTTGTACCGTGATATCATTACAGCGGGGCAAATAAACACTAGGGTAACGGACAGTGGAAGAAACAACAAGTTCATGAACCGTCATGAAAGTATGCTATAGTTCGTCCATGATAGTTTGGGCCTGTTTTCACCATTTGTTGTTTTAAAGAGCCCGTCTAACCCCACGGATAATACCCTAAGCTTGATTTATATCAATACTATCACGTTGTACCCGGCTTTGCACGGGGTTATTGGTTAAGTGTACAAATAGTAAACTGGTTAAAAAGGTTAAAAAAAGGTTAAAGGGTAAAAAAATCAAAACATTATAAAAAAGGGCATAAAGGCTAAAAAGGACAAAAAGGGTAAAACGTGCAAAAGGGGGAAAAGGGAGAAAAGTAGATAAGATATTTTTTAGCATTTATATGGCATACCCCATTTACCCCTTATAACTTTTTTAACTATACGCCATTTTTAACCTTTTAACCCTTTTTGTATCTTTGCCGTTTTTGCCCTTTTTACCCATTTCAACCTTTTTGCTATTTTGGGACATTTTGCACTTTTTTATTACTTTTACCCCTTTTATTCTTTTGATGCTTTTTACGCTTTAAACACTTTTTTATTAATTTGAAAATCTACATCTTTTTGCAATAAGTACACGGTTTTGACCGAAATAATATTTTTGGGTAAAAAATTTAAAAAGGTCAAATGGGTAAAAATAAATCAATTTTTTAAAAAAGGGATAATTAATAAAGCAAAAATATTCAAATGATAAAAAAGGGTAGTAAGGGAAGAGGAGAAAATGTTAAAAGGGCAAAAAGTAAAATAAAAATATAAAGATTATAAAAGTTAACGGGGTGAAAAAAAAGCACAAAAATATAATGTTCTATAATAGCCGTATCAATTTCGAGTTCTTCCAATTTTCGAGTTTAAATTTTGAAATATCATAATTATATTCAGACTTCATTCGACTCTTCGTGAATGTATATTGACTTACACGTCGAGCTTATATTTTATATCACACCATTTGTGTTTTTTATATTAGTTTTATGAATATTGAGGGAACACACCTTTACTACTTACTGCTTTTTCATTTTAAAATTTTAAAATCAGAATTTAATGGTTGTTTGAAGTGATTCTTATACCCACCTGACAATTTTAATCTTTTTCCACATTTAAAAGTAATTTATTATTTTAGTTTTGGAAATTTTGGAAACCCCCCTTTCTAAATAGTAAATATCTAAAATTGATTATTTATTGGAGTAATGCATCTACATTCATGGCCAAATTTAATCTGCCCTGAAACGTTAAAGTGCCATGGAAAGGAATATAAGTTAAATCCAGTATTTTTGCGGTTATTTAATAGGGAAATTTTTTTGGATATTTGATCACTTTTAAGTGTTGTACGTATATATGATAACTACTATAGGGGGTTGGGATGAGGAAGGAAAATTTTTAAAGAGCATTTACCTGTAATTGCGTGAAAGACATTTAGGAAAAGCCATTCTCAGTAAGACCTGACCGGGATTCAAACCCTGATCTCCGAGTCTTCAGCAAGCCAGTCCAACACGAGAGTGATACCTAAGACCATTCGACCACTGAGGCGTGTTTGGATAAAATATTCCTATAATATATATTTCTAGTTTTATTCTCTACCTTTAGTAATCTCAACAGTTCTTAAATAATCGTCAAAATAATAGTCGCATTATCTAGCACCGCTTCTTACTACCCGTTCGGATTATACGCCTATGTACTAATTACGCTAATATGTTAGGATTTGTAAGGTTTAACTTAGAGAAAGTGCACACGCATTGGTGTGAAGGGAGAGTCAAAAACCATTTAGTAAAAACCACCCTCGTGCACCTGACCGGAATCGAATCCCAATCTCCTCGTCTTCAGCAGTCTAGTCCAACACGAGAGTAGCGCGTTAGACCACGTGGCCACCGAAGCGGATAATAGTTGCATTTGAACAGAAAATATTTAAATGAATGTATTATTATTATTATTATTATTATTATTAGCACCGCGTCTTACTACCCGTTCGGGTTATACGCACTTACGCTAATGTGTAATGGTAGGGTAATTGTGAGATGAAATGGAGGACCTACAGTTTAACGTGGAATCCGAACCACGGTGGAGGCCTGGCATTCCTCACATTCACAAGTTGTGTTAAATACACGCCTTGTCAGAGGTGAAGGAAGGGTTTGGCAATCAGATAAATCTGTGCCGGGACCAGGGATTGAACCTCGGACCCCCAGCACAGAAGTCTGACACCTTACCCCTAGACCACCAGGTCACCCTTAAATGAATGTAAAAAGCCCTAATTCAAATTCCGCGATTAAAATGACAAAAATTTTTTTAGCATAACATCTTACTACTAATTCGGGCTGGACGCATTTGTACTAATCACGTTAATTAGTTGGGGATGTGTAAGGTTGAATTTAGAGGAGGTGTACCCCCATTTGAATGGAGGGAGTATGAAATAACATTTTGGACAAACTACCCTCAATACGCCCGTCCGAGATTGTGAACCCCGAGCTCCCCGTCATCATCCGTCTAATCTATTGTGAGAGTGACGCCTTACACAAGGGTGATCCAACGTTTTTCATACCAAGGGCCAAATCTGGCTATCAATTTGCACTTTCGCAAAATAATAGACTGCAGAATACGATATCAGGTTTCGATCCCGGTCGGATGCACTGAGAGTGGTTTTTTTCCTAATTGGTTTTCAGCTCTGGATACACGCAAATTCAAACGCACTTCCTCTAAATTAAACCTTCATAATCTCTAACACATTAGTGCAATTAGTACATAAGCGTATAAACCGAATGGGCAGTAAGCCGCGGTATTAAAAACAAAAAATTGCATTGAGGCTGAAGATAATATACTTAGCGATCCCATCAACTTATTATAAGCCTACAAACAACACTTAATACACAATTATTTTCAATACTTACATATAAATTGTATTTTTTGTTGGTAGGAAGGATATTTCTAATTTAAATTCAATAAATTAGGTTTATTAATCTCCCAAAAATGTATTATTAAATATGCACCTACACAATTTCACGAAAAAATTTAGCATCATAAATACTATACACATATACATATTGTTACTAATCATTTAATTGCCTAATATAATACAATAGTTTTAATTAATGATTTTATTTGAATTATTAGTTATTTAGCATCTACCGCCGAGAGTTTCCTTTTATTGTTCCTCCAGGATATTACGAGGACCTCACTTTCAGTGAACGCGGGCCGCATTTGGCCCACAAACCACAAGTTCAACTCACTTCCTTAGACTTTGTGGCCACCAAGCCAGTGGGTATGACAAATATTCAAGAAATGTTGTGATAACTATGTGTAGAAAATTTAACTAAATGTATCTAATGAACCAATATTTTAATAAATTTTACCAAATGTGTTTTTGTTATAAAAACTTCAAAAATACTACATACATTTTTTTTTCACATCACCATAATATCTAGTACCTTGGTCTGTCCTCATTAATTTTTCACCAATTTCAAATAGCCTATATTTTGTCAACCAATAGATGATATTTTTGGTTAATCATCTTTTATCTTTAATAGAGGCTACTTTTATTAAAAGGTTTTAGTAATAGTGCTCACAAATTATTCAGTTCTGCTTATCAATGTTGTTATATATTGACCATACCATATCCTTCACATTTTGATTTTGATATATTTTTATTTAATGGATGCAAAAAGATTTTTAAAAGATTTTTTAATATTTATATCAATTTTTGTTAATTTGGTAATATTAACACGTTATACTTTGAACACCATCATTTTATTTATTCTGTCATGATTTCTGAGGAAAATATATTCAAAGATTTTTAAAATGAACAATTTTATTGTATTTTTAGGCCAACCGTGTAGCCTAATAGAATACTTTGAGTTAGCTTGATATATTAATAAACTAACTTTAATAATTATAATTCTTAGAGAAAATAAATATGAATTAATGAAATAGTGGTAATTTATATTTTTTAATAAATTAAAAAGCATTTTAATAAATACGTTATGGTCTAAAATGGAAATAGATAAATAATTAACTTATTTTCAAAAATTGAAAATTGACTACATAGTAACTTGTACGAACACACATTTAATGTACACATAGGGAATATTTCCATCTTATTTCTGTATCGTTTTTAGTACACCCTGTTACAGTGAAATATAACTCGCTTGAAACTTTGTAGAAGAATTATAGACATTCAGATGAGGGTATTTTTTCTTAAATGTTTTTCCACTAGTCTCCATTCAAATGCGGGTACATATCCTCTAAATTAAGCCTTCCTTGTCCTTAACCTACTAACTTAGTTGGTACATATGCGTTAAATCCGAAAGGGTAGTAAGATGCCGTGATGAAAAATAAAAGTATAATCATATGAAAATTATTTTTTGTAACTTTTATAATTACAAAAAAAAAAGTATTCGTATCTGTATCGGTCTGTACATGGTGCTCTTAAAGTTGCCCACCTCCTGACGTGGGGTAGCATGCAACCAGCGACGCGACGCCTATTAATGCCATCAGACCAGCCCGGGCTGCACGTAGACCTGGCAAGGCTAAGCTTCACGGCTGATTGATGACTGATGGCGTGCCTCCAAGCTCGCATCGCTGGTCCCATTCAACCCTCGCTAAGGGTGGGAGGGGGAGGGAGAGAATTGAAGCCATGAACTAACCTTGGGCCAGGGTTTTAGCTTAGCTGTGGAAATAGGAGTATTACGGTGTTCTAAAATACGGGGTCTTCACACTGAAACTCCACTATACTGAACTTTACTTTATATCTATTATTATTTTATTATTATCATTATTATCAGCGCCACGTCTTACTACCCGTTCGGGTTTATACGCACTTACGATAATGTGTAATGGTAGGGTGATTGTGAGATGAAATGGAGGATCTAGAGTTTAACATGGGATCCAAACCACGGTGGAGGTCTGGCACTCCACACATTCACAAGTTGTGATTAATACACATCTTGTCAGAGGTGAAGGAAGGGTTTGGCAATTAGATAAATCTGTGCCGGTTCCTAGGATTGAACCCTGGACCCCCAGCACAGAAGACTGACACCTTAATCCTAGACCACCAGGACACCCTACCTCCATTAATGTTTCCAGCCTGTGACCTGAGTCAGTTTTTTAATCAAGCCATATATTTTCCACTACCGGTTTGCTAGGCCTGTTGTAGCTTAATATGTCTTATAATCTAACTTAAGACCGGGGTAGGCACAACATCCAGTCCCCGGCCTTTAATTTTTCTCTATGAAAGGGTAAACCAACATTTCACCAATGATTAATTTTCGATCATGCTGGTAATCGAACCAGGGACCCTTAGATCAGTAAAAAGACATGCTATCGACTGAGTTAAGGTGTGTATTAAACTGTATGCACTTAAAATGTTGGAGTCTCATGGTAGACACCCTGTATATGTGCATAGGATGATTTGGGTAAGAAGTAACGTTTAAAAAACATTTATTTTTTCTGTCAACAATTATAACATTTTACGATATTATTAGTGTTATTTTAAAGACAAAATGACAGCTGCAAATCAGGTGACTAATGTTTAAATACGTTAAGGTATAATAAAAATTACAGTAAATCTCTAGAGTATTAATGGGACTAGATTTTATCAATACAGAGTGTACTCTAGAGGAAATTTATCTCTAACAGAATTTCGGAGACCTTTGACCTTTTTTTTATTAGGGAATGTTCTCTGCACTGAAAGCGTAGTTGTATTATGTGTCATGCATAGGATTACTGTTGGGGAAGAGAGAGAGAGTAGATTTCACAAATATCAGTCAAAATGTTATGTTAGTGATAATTCTTTCTCTCATAACGAGAGTCCACCTATATTTGGTGACAGGAAACTGTGTCTTTGACATTAGCGGGTCATAGCAATAATCTATAACTCCTGCAGTTCGGAAGCTCATTCTATTTTTTTTTAGAGCTATGTCTTACTACCGGTTCGGGTTACACGTTTATGTACTAGTTACGCTGATGTTTTTAGGGATTAGGAAGTTTATATTTAGAAGAAGTGTACCTGTATTTGCGTGGAGGAAGAATGGAAAACAATATTGGAAAAACCACCCTAAGTACACCAGAACTAGTTTCGAACCTTGATCGCCCCGTCATTGGTAGTCTAGTCTACCACAAGAGTAGCGCCTTAGGCAATGGTGCCACCGAAGCGGGTCTCATTTTATTGATGACAGACTTTGAACAACTTTAAGAAGAATTTGTCAGTTGGAAATTTGTGGAGAAAGCTAATGGTTGTTCAACCAATTGTACATGAATGGCGAAGCTTGGGAAATGGCCTGTAGGATATTGATTTATCCGCATCAGGCTTCATTTTCGTAGATTAGTAAAACTATACTTTTAGAAGGGAATATTATTTATTTTATTTTAGCACCGCGTCTTACTACCCGTTCGGGTTATACGCTTAAGTACTAATTACGCTAATGGATTAGGAATGAGGAAGGTTGAATTTAGAGGAAGTGAACCCGCATTTGCGTGGAGGGAGAGTGGAAAACCATTTTAGGAAAAACCACCCCCATTTCACCCGACCGAGATTCGAACCTCGATCTCCCCGTCCTCGGCGGTCTGACTCAACACGACTGGGCGTTAGCCAACTACGCCACCGAGGCGGGTTAGAAGGGAATAGAACCCGGGACCCATAAGTCGGGATGGAAGGGGATGCGAGGAAAGGGCCCGTGTTTTTTTCAGTTTTTATGGGGAAACATTTGAAAACAGACGAAATCAAATATTGCTCTAGTGGAAATATAGTTTAATTTTCTTCCCACGGTAATATCAACAGTTGTTCAATATCTGACATGAGAATAGCGGTATTAGACGAGAAACTTTTTAAATGAAGAGAAAAATTCACCAAATTCCAGGATATACTTGACAGATATTCAAGAAATTTTGAGGTCATCATCTGAAGAAAATTAAATTCTATGTTTGTACTTGAGCAATATTTTATTTATTTTGGCTAAAATAAAGTTGATTTTTTTTTCATTTAAACTACAAAAAACACTGTATTTTTCTCGCGTCCCTTTTCATCCCACCTTAAACTATGAGCTAAGAATGAACCTAAGTATGGGACGAACCCTGGATATCTCAGTGGTGGAGCATTGGCTTGTTAAGTCAAGGGTCCTGGATTCTACTCTCGTATTCAGGTGACATTTTCCAAATTTAAGAACTTTGGTATTAGTTCAACACGTTTTTATTTCTTGCTTTACAATTGGTTGAAACACGTACAGATTTTGGAATCTTACCTGTATCGATGACCAAGAGGACCAAGGTGTCAAACAAATCTGGTCTGAAAATTCGATGACAGAGGTGGGGCTCGAATCTCGGCTGGACGCAATAAGGGTTTTTATTATAAAATATCTTTCACTCTCCTTTTACACAAATGTGGGTACATTTCTTTAAATTCTACCCAACTACTCCATACTTTAGTATTTTTTTTTTATTAGCACCGCGTCTTACTACCCGTTCGGGTTATACGCTTAAGTACTAATTACGCTAATGTATTAGGAATTGGAAGGTTGAATTTAGAGGAAGTGAACCCGCATTTGCGTAGAGGGAGAGTGGAAAACCATTTAGGAAAAACCACCCCAAGTTCACCCGACCGAGATTCGAACCTCGATCTCCCGTCCTACTTTAGTATTGTAAACATCTTAATATCCTGGACTGGTAGTAAGATGTGGTGCACAAAGAGAAATCAAATTGATTTTAGAGACTTCCCATACAAAATAATTATTTAAATAATTATATTTACACCAAATTATACAATTAAAAACACGTTTTTTTTCTTGAACCCTCGGAGGAAGAAGTATTGTGATCGTACAACAAATTAAAATTGAGATTATGATAAGTGTCAACGTTTCATGATACCTTGGATCCAAAAAAAGTTGTTTTTGTGATGCCACCTGTGTGTGTGTGTGTGTGTGTGTGTGTGTGTGTGTGTGTGTGTGTGTGGTGTGTGTGTGTGTGTGGTGTGTGTGTGTGTGTGTGTGTGTGTGGTGTGTGTGTGTGTGTGTGTGTGTGTGTGTGTGTGTGTGTGTTGTGTGTGTGTTGCGTGTGTGCGTGCGTGTGTGTGTCTATCTCGGCCGAAAACATTTTACCTATCTGGTTAAAATTTAGTGTTTTCATAGGGTTTCCCCGAGGATTTTTTGGAGTTTTATCTTCAATCCTAAAATTAAGTGTAGTTTATCGAAGGTTCAAAATAAGAAAATATGGTTTTCCTCAAAATACATTCTAAAAATTGTTATTAAAAATATTCATATCAAGGCATTGTTTAGCATTAAAAATAAAATGTAAATTCTGATATTTTCATGGAAATGACTTTGAGGGTACTTTACAATAACTAAAATACTCGATATTTCAGCAACTATTTGAGTTATTAAATAAATTACTATCGTAAAAATGTAGAACTATTAAAATTCTTGTATTTAAAATATTTTTATAAAATCAATAATTTCTTAGCTATAAGCATATATATGTATATATATGTATATATATATATATATATATATATATATATATATTACTATGGAGGTCTTAGAAATGTGTGAATTATTGTTATTATTATAATCTTTGGGGGCTATAGATTTTCCTCTTCTCTGAATATTTCTATACAATTATATATTATTTCATCTATACTCTTTGGTGGAGTATTTCTGCAACAGTGTTAATTATTTAATTTCACAAGCCTTACGAGATTTTTGTAAATGTTTCTATTTTAATATAAAAGAAAGAAAAATTCTGTTTCGTTCAACATTTATTACGTGGCTTATTTTTGTTAATACACGCAAAATATTTATAGTTACAAGGCAATTTATCTGGGTGAATGTTAACATTAATTATTTGGCAATTAGATTTACATTTAAAAAAGTAAGCAAACCATTTTAAAAATATTATTTTAATTTTAGAATAGTGTTCAATTATATAAAATAGCTTTTTTGGTAGGGAGATTTGTCATTCATAATTTCTATGTTGTCTTTGTAAGCTCGCTTTTCATTTAATTTTCAGAATTAATTTTTAAATCGTATTCAAAATACTTTACCGTACTACACCTTGAATTGTAGAGCAGTATTATTTTTTTTTAGCACCGCGTCCTACCACCCGTTTGGATTATACGCTTATGTGCTAATTACACTAATGGTTTTATTGATTATGAAAGTTATATTTAAAGGAAGTGTACCCACATTTGCGTGGAGGGGGAGTGGAAAAACATTAGGTATAAACCCTCAGTACACCCGATCGAGATTCGAACCTTGATCTCGCCCTCATCGCCAGTCTAGTCTATTCCGAGAGTGACGTGTTTATTATTAGCACCGCGTCTTACTAACCGTTCGGGTTGTACGCACTTAAGCTAATGTATAATGCTAGGGTGATTGCGAGATGAAATGGAGGACCTACAGTTTATCATGGGATCCGAACCACGGTAGAGGCCTGGCATTCCTCACATTCACAAGTTGTGATTAATACACGTCTTGTCAGAGTTGAAGGAAGGGTTTGGCAATCAGATAAATCTGTGCCGGGACCGAGGATTGAACCCTGGACCCCCAGAACAGAAGTCTGACACCTTACCCCTAGACCACCAGGTCACCCAGTGACGTGTTAAGCCTTGCTGCCACCGAAGCGGGTTAGAGCAGTATTGTTGTAGTTGTCCTCTGGGGGATCACAATATTGCACTGAGGGTTATTTTCTAAATCACGCGAAATTTACTTTTTTTTTTCACACCAATAATTTATTGACAACAAGGAGACTAGGTTTTGTCTATATTTAATAACTTTTTTTTTATTATTTAGCACCGCGTCTTACTACCCGTGCGGGTTATACGCTTAAGTACTATTTACGCTAGTGGGTATGGAATTGGGAAGGTTGAATGTAGAGGAAGTGAACCCGCATTTGCGTGGAGGGAGAGTGGAAAACAATTTAGGAAAAACCACTCCCAGTTCACCCGACCGAGATTCGAAGCTCGATCTCCCCGTCCTCGGTGGTCGAGCTCAACACGACTAGCGCGTTAGTTAACTACGCCACCAAGGCGGGTATTTAATAACTAATCTAGTTGGCGAGTCGTGGGATTATTTAACCAATCAACTTATAAAGTGACCCATTTCATTGGCCGCATAGGCTAAGGCGTCACTCTCGCAGTAGACTAGACTATGACGAGGATATCTGGATTCTAATCCCGATCGAGTGTAGTGAAGGTTTTTTATAAATGGTTTTCCACTCTTCTTCCGCGCAAATGCGGGTAGACGTCCTCTAAATTCAAACTATTATACCCTATCACAGTAGCATAATTAGTACATAGGCGTATAACCTTAACAGGTAGTAAGACCCTGTGCTAAAAAAAAATTAATTTAGAAAGTGCACTATAAATATCCCAATTAAACACTTACGTATAATAATATTACATTTTTAAATGTAAATTGAAAATTGATACAATTAGTAAACTAATTTAAACACTTTCTAAGATCAAATCAAATATTCCTGTAGCTCTATTCGTTCTGCCTAACAATATTACTGTGTACACCGTTTCTTACTGACCGTTCGAGCTATCTACCTCTAGTTAACTAACCACGGAAAATGTATTTCATAATTTTTAACGCAGATATTCAAAAATCTACTACTATACTATGCAGTAATCACTCTGTTATTATGTCATGTGCTACAATCTTACTTTACCCTTTCAGCTCAAAAAAACCACTACACTTTTTGAGCTGAAATTTTGTATGGGAATAAATCGGACGTTCGGTTAACATATAGGCTAGTCAAAATTACTTATACCGCTTAATTTAAACCCCTCTTCCATTCAGCAGCCCCTTTCATTTCTCTAAAACCGCTGGGGTCAGGGAGTCGACCTTAGGATGGGGGGTACACGCAGGTGTTACTTTGAATATGCTCCCCCCCCCCCCCACTCACACACACACATATTACCACCCAAATACTTAGCTCCGGAACAATTGGGGAGAGGGGGTCGCTTAAATTTAACAATATACTATCAATATTTAACTATCCGAACAAATTTGTATCCATTTTTAAATCAAGAAACTGATACATACATAGTTACTGACACACAACACTACAAGTTAAAGTTAAATACTATTAACTAATTAAATAAAAATTTCAACCGAATCGTTAAGAACGCGGACTAATCGTCAAGCTCGTCTATCCTGGTTTGAAGGATTCAGGGGAAGAAGGTATCCCTGCTGGATGTAGAACTACTGAAGGCTCATTTCCTAAATGGTTTTCCACCCTCTCTCCACGCAAATGATGGAATTTTCACTCTAAATTTTACTTTTCTCATCTCCACCCCATTAATGGTAGTGTAATTAAATCTGGATAAGTCACATGGGTCGTAAGACAGGTTACACAAAAAGAAACTTAGTGCTTAAAACAAAATAACACTTTGTAGCCGACATACAATGTATACACATTTTAACAGTAACACACATTTGACCTAACCCTGTTAAGATTAGCCCGATTTAACATGTGTGATTTAAATATTTTTTAATAACACTAGTTTTGGTGTTTTTTTTAAACGAGGTATTTTAATTAAAAAAATTAAAACCACACACTGAATATTTAAACATTAAAAAACAAAACTTACCTTCTTTTTCCCCATTGAGACCGATTCTCAGTACACAACCTTACCACACAACAACAGACCAGAGACTGTCTGACACCTCCTCGCACCGGCCAATCAGAATCGAGACAAGAGGAGTGAATAGCGCATCGCGGTCATAAGACTACAAACGTATCAGACATTAGTTACAATCAGTCGCGGTAAAACTTAACATCGACTGGAGTAGCGTTGTTAGATTGACCTCGCCAGCAAAAAAAAGAGATCATGAAACTGCCAGAACAGAAATCTCCGAGACGCCGTACCGCTACTATTTCAGACAGGTTTATTCCACCAGCCTGTAGTGACCACATGTCAATTGCTCGTCATATTTTATTTAAGGCGGACAGATCTGAAAATACTGATATCTTATTGCAAAACAAAGTCGACTGCCAGAGGATGGAGTTCAGGACGCTCCTCGAGCTGACGATGTGTCCTCAAGGGATACCCGACAAGATTGTCATGTTCCATCTGAGGTCTGGTCTGAGCGGGGGATCCCTCTCTTCCCGCCTTGGCCGGTCAAACCGAGGCCACGTCGATACGTCTGCACCCCGGACTGCGTCCTAGGACCTGCCGGACTTCCGCCCAGCGTCTACGTGAACGTCTTGGCCTGGGGAGGGTGCGGTCTCTTGGCGGCCGGTCTCGGTCGGTCCGTCTTCCTCTGTGACGTCATCACCACCTTCACCGAGAGGTTGACCACCTTCTCGACAGGTTCCAGCACCGCCGTGTGCTACGACGGGCCAGGGGGAAGACTCGCCACCGCCAACAGCGCGTCTCAGATACAAGTGTGGGACGTGTTTGAAAAGAAATTAGTGTTGGAGGTGACGTGCCACTGCTTCCTCCACGGGGGTTGCTCCATCAACGCCCTCTCCTGGCACCCGAAGGGTAAACGGCTCTTCAGCGGATGCTCCAGAGGGGTGTTGTCAGCCATGACTGTGTCGGAGGAGCTGCAGCGTCACTACCAAGTGATCGGGGCGCATCAGGGACAGATCGCCAAGGTCCTCAGCTCCCCCAACGGCAGTTACGTGGCGTCTTGCGGCGAGGACGGTAAGATACGCGTGTGGACGTGGGCTACCCTCGCCCCTCACATGGAGATCGTCGACCATGAGGACCCGGTGTTGGCCATAGCCTGGCACCCGTGGCACGCTTCCTACCTCGCGGTCGGTTCCCGTTCCCTGTCAGTCTACAACGTGGGCAACTGCGACCTGGTGGCCCAGCAGTACTTTGAGGGTCATCTCGTTACCGTGTTCAGTCTAGAGTGGAGTATCGTCACAGGTGAGCTTGTGGTCAGCGTGTGGGTGCACGGTGACGGCAGAACGGAGGTACTCGTGCTGGCGACACTGGACAAGGTGGTGGACAGGTGCGAGATGCGTGGTAACCCTTCACGCGTGCAGTACCTCTTGTGGGGGCCCGACGGGACCAAGCTCGCCACAGCGGGGCCGGACGAGACACTACGGATATGGAATTTTATCAAGTTGAGCGGTTGCGTTAAGAAGAATGAAAACAAAGATGATTTCGGTTGTATAATCAGGTGATATGTGAATTCCGACGTCTCGCGTATGTTTCGCGTGAGTAATTATGACTACGTTCACATTCCTTGTGACAATAATTATGACGCGTTAATATATTGCAAAATATCTTTAATATATAGGCTTGGGATTTTTTTTTGTAAAGTTAAATAAGTGATAAATGGTTGATTTTTCACTATAAACAAACACACTTAAACATCGGACGTTACCATTGAGTAGTGGTAAAAAGTTTCTAAACTAATTAAATGTACTAAAGTGTAAAAAAAACACGTTTTTTAATTCATACGACTCATTAATAATTATTGTAACTCGTGTGTTGAGACAGCAATTAAATTTTTTTACTCAATAATGATGTTTATCAGGAGTAATTTTTTTTGTGTGTGACTTCTGACATGTTACATATTTTTATTGATCATATATAAATTTGACGGTAATAATATTTACATTCTCATTTTTATAAATAAGTTTTTAGGTAAAGTCTCATTGTAAAAAGAAATTACAATTGCTATATTTGTGTTTATTACTACAAGAATTAAATATTTACTGGGGTGAGTAATAACAATCAATTTAATTTGATATAACTTTATGATTTTAGTGGTTAAGGTGAGAGTACAGGGAACTTGTGAAAAGAGCCATTGTTTTACAGTTTTATACAAAACTTTCTTTGGTCAAAACAACTAAATAACTCACCAGTAGAAACTTAAGAGTTTAATTTTCTTCACGTGGTGGTATCAACAGTTGTGAATAATTGTGATTACACATTATCATATCGGCATTAGATGACAAACTTTTAAATGAAGATAAAAAGTTGTCATTAATAACAGGACACCTTTGACAGTTATTAAAGACTGTTGATATCACCATGGGAAGAAAAATTAGATTTTGTTTCTAATGGAGTATTATTTGATTTGTTTTGACTAAAAGCTGGTTTGATATAAGAACTGAAAGTACTTGCATTTCTTCGCACCCACCTTAAGGCCCTTAATCTAAACACACGTACCCATCAGAGTGTTTATGTTGTTTTCTTTTGTGCACCGTGTATCAAACCCCGACCAGAATATACACATATTTACTCTAATTGGATATGGATGACCAAGATATAGCTTAGAGAAAGTATACCCAAATTTTTGTGGTGAGTAGGAAATTATTAGGAAAAAAAAAACACATTTAGTAGACCCGGCTGGGATTCTATTCCCGACCTCTCCGCCCCATAAATCCTGACAAAGCGAGACTCACGCCTTTTTCAATGCATTTACCGGTGTGGAATACAGCTTGTTTTTCATGTCTAGATGAAACTAAACTGAAAGCATATGATACCATTAATAATAATACAATTACAAACAAGTATGGTATAATATAATCTAAATATAAGTAATTAAGACCTGATTTCGTGGCTGCATGGCTTAAGGTGACCACCTCGTGTTAGGTTTGACTGCCGATGAGGGGATTGGGAGCTCGAATCCCACTCGGGTGTATTGAGGTGGCTTTTCCTAAATTGATTTTCACAGTCCCTCCACGTAAATGCGGGTTACTATCTCTAAATTTCAACCTTTCATCATCCTAACTCATTAGCGTAATTAGTATATATGCCTATAGCTTGACCAGTGAATAGTAGTAAGACGTGGTGCAAAAAATAAGTAATCGTATTGAAATAGTTAAAGCATTGCGAAGTAACTTAACGTTTACACTCGTGATTCTGACTAGGAGGTTATTGTTTGATCTTTTAGGTAGCATTGGGTGTTCTCCTCTAGATTCAAACCCTGATACCCTCACCCCGTCAAATCAGACTAAACAAGTCTTAACCGCTTCGGTGGCGCGGCTAATGGTCGCAATAGACTAGACTATGACTGCCGAAGATGGGGAGAAGGGGTTTGATCCCAGTCATGTGAACTGAGGGTGGTTTTCCTAGATGGTTTTCCACTTTCTCTCCCCACAAATGTGGATGCACTTACTATAAAATCAAACCTTCCTGATCCCTAACACAATAGCTAAATTAATACATAGGCTATACCTGAACGGGTAGTAAGACGCGGGCTAAAAAAAAAGATTAGTGTTATTTAATAGGTAGACAAATAAAGTGTATATTCTTAAAAGTGACAGTTGTAGATCACATGATTTGAAGTATGAATATATTAACATTATTTTAATAGATTTAATAATTTGTATGGTGACCTGGTGGGTCAGACTTCTGTGCTGAGGGTCCGGGGCTCAATCCTCGGCCCGGCACAGATTTATCTGATTGACAAACCTTCCTTCACTTCTGACAAGACCTTTATTAGATCACAACTTGTGAATGTGTGGAATCCAGGCCTCCACCGTGGTTCGGATCCCAGCGTTAAACTGTATGTCCTCCATTTCATCTCAAATCAATGTGTATAACCCGTAACGGTTTAGTAAAGACGTGGTGCTAGTAATAATAATAATAATAATAATAATAATTTAAATTGTGTATAAAGCTTTTTCTATCTAAATTAGATTGTAGGTGTGTAATATCTCACAGGGATAGCCAACAGAGGTCAGTGCATGACACACGGCCCGAAAATAGTGTTTCCGTAGGAGGGTCGCGGGGGGCTACTCCATAAACTCAACCCTTATCATTATATTTTAATTTTGTATCGTGTCACACAAAAGAGAGCACCTAAGCATATGAATTACATAAATTATGTGTGCAGCATGTCTTGTGCTAAGTGCATAATTAGGTTAACTTTTTTTCATTAATTGCATCTTGGTACCAGTTTGGGTGGTATTCATACATTAAATGTGTTAGAGTAATATTAAAGATAAAGTTATAATTTTGGATAATGTACCCGAATTGGGTGGAGGGAGAGTGGGAAAATATTTAGTAAAAAAAAACCTATTGTACACCAAGCTGGACTCAAACCCGATATTCCCGTCACTAACAATCCAGTCCAACACGAGAGTGACGCATTAATAATGTGTCCACCGATTCTGCTAAATAAGGTTTAAATAATTTCTATAAAAAATAAAATACACGTTATAAAAGGTCTTCTCGACCCCTTCTCCCTCATCTTTGGAGTATCCGCTAAGTATGTAATTAAACTAATGAAATAGGGAAGAGGAAAGTAAAAATTCAAAATAAATGTACCCCGTGTCTAAAAAAAATATCACCCTTAGTATTCTCAATTGGGATTCAAACCCAGGCCTCCGTCACACGTAAAACCATACTAGAGTAGTTTGAGGTCTGGTACACATGCCCGCCTATGTGGGTTTCCAATATCTGTAACGATTTTCTTTCAATTTAAATATTTGTATAATGCATTGCCTGTTGTAGAGATAAGTAAACATATTTTTTTTAATATCACCGAGCCTTACTACCCGTTCGGATTATACGCTTCTGTACTAATCATGATCATAGTTTTATGGATGAGGAAAGTTATATCTAAAGTTAATGTACTTGAATTTGCGTAGAAGGATAGTGGAAAATCACTATCGAAAAACCACCCTAAGTACATCCGACCGAGATTATAACCTTGATCTACCCATTATCAACAGTCTAGTCTACAGCAAGAGTGACGCCTTAGACCATGCGGTCACTGAAGCACGTATAATAGAAGTTCAATGCGTTGTTTTACACTTTGAACCCTAAACATATTTTGTTTATATTCATACGCCATGGCAGTATAATGACAACCTCTGGAGATCAAATATTGTATGAATAAATCAATCAGAAAACACTGGTTTGTTGTCTATAACGATTTACCAAAATTGGTCTCTCAATGAGCGCTGGAAAATTGTATTTCGTACATTCAGCACAAAATATATCCTCGGAAATCAAACAAAATACTACTTAAATTTGTTGAACCACTATGTTTTTATTTTTAGAAAATATATTGCTACATGGTCTAAGGCGGGGATGGGCAAACTGCAGCCAGCGGGTCAAATACGGCCCGCCGGTGTTTTCAATCCGGCCCGTGGGATAAATTATATAAATTGTTGTATTGTGTTTTGTTAAGTTTCCATCTTGACCCTCAACATTTCCAAACTTGTTAATTGATGTCACAAAATATATGGCAATGTTTGCAGCCTCATATTCATGCGAACAATTTCTTTCAACCATTAAAATTAGGAAACATGATCTTAGAGAGCGACTTACTGATGAGCCTCTGTCTTCTCTCTTGAGACTCACCTCCTCACAGTTTCACTCATCTCACACCCATCATATAAATCTTCTGAACGAACTTACTGATGAGCCTCTGTCTTCTCTCTTGAGACTCACCTCCTGACAGTTTCACTCATCTCACACTCCATCATATAAATCTTCTGAACGAACTTACTGATGAGCCTCTGTCTTCTCTCTTGAGACTCACCTCCTGACAGTTTCACTCATCTCACACTCCATCATATAAATCTTCTGAACGAACTTACTGATGAGCCTCTGTCTACTCTCTTGAGACTCACCTCCTGACAGTTTCACTCATCTCACACATCATATAAATCTTCTGAACGAACTTACTGATGAGCCTCTGTCTTCTCTCTTGAGACTCACCTCCTCACAGTTTCACTCATCTCACACATCATATAAATCTTCTGAACGAACTTACTGATGAGCCTCTGTCTTCTCTCTTGAGACTCACCTCCTCACAGTTTCACTCATCTCACACATCATATAAATCTTCTGTACGAACTTAATGATGAGCCTCTGTCTTCTCTCTTGAGACTCACCTCCTGACAGTTTCACTCATCTCACACATATATAAATCTTCTGAACGAACTTACTGATGAGCCTCTGTCTTCTCTCTTGAGACTCACCTCCTCACAGTTTCACTCATCTCACACTCCATCATATAAATCTTCTTTACGAACTTACTGATGAGCCTCTGTGTTCTCTCTTGAGACTCACCTCCTGACAGTTTCACTCATCTCACACATCATATAAATCTTCTGAACGAACTTAAAAATATACAAAGCCACTAAGGCATTTATGATTGTTTTTTATTCTAAATGTATTTAAACTTATTCACGACAGTTCATTTATTATGTATGTTTATCTCTTTTTTATGAATATTGAAGAAAAATTAGCAAATGAAATTCTTTAGCCAACAATATTTTTTCATTTTTCTCTCTTATAAATAAGTTCGCACATCCCTGGTCTAAGGCATCACTCTCGCAACAGACAGAGCTCTCGATGATAAGGGAGATCAGGGTTTGAATCCCAATCAGCTGTACTGAGGGTACTTTTCCAAAATGCTTTTTCTACGCTCCATCCACGCAAATGCGGGTACACTTACTTCAAACTCAACTTTACTCATACTTAACCCATTAGCGTAATTATTGCAGTTAAGTATAACTCAAACGGGTAGTAAGACGCGGTGCTAATAAAAATGCGTATGAAAACTATGTCGATAGAGAATTACAAATTTTAGTCACATAGTGCTAGGTGTATTAATTCAACTGCTCAGTTCTCTAATGAGACAATTTTTTTAAAAAAATACTTATTTGGCGATACCTATGTATGTCCACTAACAATTTGGTTTTGAATTCAATTATATTTAGAGATAACCTCTAAAATATGGTAAAATGAAGTTACAGAAACCCGCCTCCGTGGCGTAGTTGGCTAACGCGCTAGTCGTGTTGAGTCAGACCACTGAGGACGGGGAGATCGAGGTTCGAATCTCGGTCGGGTGAACTGGGGGTGGTTTTTCCTAAATGGTTTTCCACTCTCCCTCCACGCAAATGCGGGTTCACTTCCTCTAAATTCAACCTTCCCAATTCCTAATCCAGTAGTGTAATTAGTACTTAAGCGTATAACCCGAACTGGTAGTAAGACGCGGTGCTAAAAAAAAAAAGTTACAGAAAACTCAATTTAAAAATGAGATACTTCTGTTGAAGTCCTCAGTTCCATATTGATACATCTTGGCTATATTAATTTTTCTTTTGGAGGTTTTACATTAGAGTAATCCTATATCTTATTTCTGTTATCAACATCCCTTTTTCTCAACTAATACAAAGCCTACAGCGATGAATAAGGTATCAGTGGACAAGATTTTTTACCGACTTCTGACATAGCATATTCAGTTTACGTTAAAACACATTGTTTAAAATTTTAGTTAAAAGAAAAATCTATGATGTTTTAAATGTTTAATATATATATATATATATTAAAGCGAAAGCCCTGACTGACTCACTGACTCACTGACTCACTCACTCACTCACTCACTCACTCACTCACTCACTCACTCACTCACTCACTCACTCACTCACTCATTACTAATTCTCACACTTCCCACGAAGCTAGAGGTCTGAAATTCGGCACAGGTGTTCCTTATAAGCTAATTAGGAAAAGTAAAGATGTTTCATTCCGATGTTTCGTGATTAAGGGGGTGAAATCTGGGTAGCTACCCTTATCAACAATATTGCTTTATAAACTCTTTTTAAGCGTTTATAGAGTGATAATATGATAAGGTTGTTCTAATAATGCCTTCGAAAAATATAGCAATTATTTTTAACCCCGTAGATGCTTCTAAGGGGTAGAAAAAAATTAATACAGACAATTAATTAAAATATGTAATTACGTTTTAATATGCAACTCCAAGAGACGGTAGAAGTCTGTAGTTAATATTTTGCTGAATTTTGTGGTGTTTATAGTGTCTGTGTGAGTGAGAGGGCCCGGCCCGGGGCGGTGTGATGTGGTGGGGAGAGGTGGGAGGGGGGAGACCTATCCAGGCGCACTCGGCTGATAACGCCGCAGTCAGTATACAAAGGGGCCTGCTAAAAATAAAACTCACCATAAGAAACGATACAGGGTCCCCTCCTCGTGGGGTTTCTCGGGTAGCTAAGGACCATGCCACTAAGCTTCAAACAAAAATTCTTCATTTTCGTCCCAAAAAATATATAATATCCCGCGCGAAGAACGGGGATTCAGCTAGTTTTTACATATTACACAGACATTTTAATTATTAGTTTAATATTTTAAATAATCAAAAGAAATATATTATTTTATCTCGAAGTAGTCAGTTTGTAAACATTATTTATTTTAGATCTCCTACAACTTGGGTTATATGATTTAGTCAAGAAAATATCCACTTGAAATATTCCTGCCAGGATGTGGATTTAAAAAAAAAAAAAGTCGATGGAATCCTATGTCTTTCTAAAATAGAAAACAAGAAAAAGTTTATTTTGAAACATAAACTTATTCTGTCCAGGCGCAAATAGTAGAACGAGGGCCTATGTTCATCAAAACAACAGGGTGTTATCAGCAGATAAACAAGAAGTCTTGTAGGCTGAACTGTTTATTTTATTCCCTCTCGATCTGTTTCGTTCATTGGCATTAGAGTGTGATAGTGCTTATAGTACTTAAGTGCGTCAAGTTAAGACGAAGACATTTCGCAAAATAGTTTTAATTCACCAACTATACGACGTCCTTAAATACCCCAATAAAAAAAGAGATAACGAGAGAATGAGCTCTGTAGAATGACATCTCCACTTGTATAAATTGAACACTCAGAGCATTCTGCATGTGTCGGCTGTAACTAGAACGATGCTATTTTGTTTGTTGTAGCTGGTGGCGCAAGAGAGACGACTTAGTACTAGCGCTTCCCGTACGATGGCAGCGATGTCGCTCGGCTTCATCGTCATGGTGACGCCGTGGACCATACAGGAAGTGGTGGCGGCGTGCACCGGAACCAAGGTACACTTCCGCCAGCATGGCGCCACTTCCTGTTAGGGCGCATCCGACCAACTCGCATTTCGTCAGTTTTGCATTATCAACAGTGGCGCGTAATGTGTGTCTCGTAATATTTGTAATCTAAATAGAAATATTTAGCCCAGTAACCTTAGATATTGGCTCTGATCATACAGTTTTGAAGAGTTACTATTCAATGTCGTTTTCTATAATTGTTTTGGCCATTAGAGTTAACATAATCACGTTTACAGCCATAATGAAATACTGATCTTATATGTAAAACCATTGAAATATATTTTTTCTAAACAAAATTCACTGTAAATGTGCAACCTTTTTGAAAGTTATCCCCATCGACAGTGCAATACATTTTATTCTTTTAGTTCCAAACATGCTTGCTTTTACTTTATATCCATTACTGTTTCCAGTCTGTGGTCTGGGTCAGTTTTTTTTATTCAAGTCATTTTTTCACCGCCGGCTTGGTAGGCCTGTCGTAGCTTCATATGCCTTATAATATAACTTAAGACTAGGACAGGCACAACACCCAGTCCCCGACCATTAATTCATCACTGTGAGAGGGTAGACCCGCATTTCACCAACGATACATTTTTCGGCCATGCTGGGAATCTAACCCGGGACCCTTAAATCAGTAGACAGACACCCTACCGACTGAGCTAAGGTGTAAGAATTAGAACCTGAGCCAAAACCTAATTAAGAATCAAAGAGAACAGGAATTTTTATTTCGCTTTAACCGTAAACAGAACCGTAACTGGAAGAACCTAATCAAAAACCAGACCCGATAAATATTTCGGTTTGACCCTCTGCTAAAAAGCCCCTCTAGCATCCTTCCTAACGAGTTTGTATTCTAGAGCAAGCCGTTCTCTAACCATTTCCTATGCCACATAATTACTAATAATATTTAAGTGTTCAGTTACCATATTTTGCATAGATGTTTTATAAAAAAAACTAAAATTCTGAGTACACTGAAGTTTAAAATTAAAATAGAACTTAATTTAAATTCTGCTAATGTGACTCGGCTATTTAGTGTCTGTAGATAAAATAAAACTTGACTTTTTAAAAATCAACCTATTCCTATATAATGAAATAAAGAGACTGTTCAATAATTATTATTCAACTTTAGCTTCTGCTGAAATATTTAAGATAATTATAGAAGTTTTGAGATCTTTTTTTGGACAATATTATTTTGTGTGTGGGGTCTTTCTACGCGTCACGGCTATCCACACATTTACTTCCACTAATGGGGAATTTAAAATTTAGTATAAATGATAGGAAATTTACAACATTTTCATCGACGGAAACAAAAAAAGATTGATTAAATCCCCCTTAGTAAAATTGATCGTGATTTAAACCCCGTTCTTCTTGTCATCGACAATAGAATCTATTGCGAGAGTGACGCCTTAGACTATGCCACCAAAACGTGGGACTTACATGATAAATTGTTCAGATAAATTTCATTCGGTGTGGTATGATACACACACGTGCTCAAAGTAAATTATTCATTTATTATCTTGTGAATTTTTTGGATTAGGGTAGGAAGGGGAAGGAGTGACCACACACCATGCCCTACCACCCGTCCGCTCTATACACAAATCTTGGGCAAAATATGCAGTGCAAATGAGAGAATCTAGAACCTTGTCCATGGTGTTGACTGGTCAACTCAATGGGACGAGACCAAATGGAAACATTGATGAAGATGGGAGGATAACATTAGAATGAACTTGAAAGATATGGAGTGTAATGAGGTGGACTGGATAGAACTAGCTCAAGATAGGATAGGATGTAATGAGGTGGACTGGTAGAACTAGCTCAAGACAGGATAGGGTGTAATGAGGTTGACTGGTAGAACTACTTCAAGTAGAGATGGTGTAATGAGGTGGACTGGATAGACTAGCTCATAGGTAGGGGTAATGGGTGGATGGATAGAACTAGCTCAAGAAGGGATAGGGTGTAACGAGTGGAGTGGCTAGAACTGTCAAGATAGGTATAAATGTAAGAGTGACGGATAGAGCTAGCTCAGACAGGTATAGGGTGTAATGAGGTTTACTAGGTATAGCTAGCTCAAGATAGAGATAGGGTGTAATGAAGTGACGGAGTTAGAACCAACTCAAATATGGCTAGGTCGGGTACTTTTGTTAGTGTGGCAATGAACTTTTGGGTTCCTAATGCTATAGTGTTATAAAGTATAGTAAGTAAGAGTAGGGATGAAGAAGTTAAAATTAATTTAGAGAAAATGTTGGTCACTCGTACACCAGGGGCACAGACAAATAATTAATATACCCAGAAACTCAACCTCCACTCTCCAGGTTAAAACGGTTACGCTCCTTTTGGCAGCTTGAGTCCTTCAACACTAGGATCGCTGCGGTCAGTCCTATCATCACCAGCAGTGACACTAGCGAAGCCCAGTGTTGAGGACTCAAGCTGGCAAAAAGAGCTCAGCGAAACCCCCGTAAGGTTGAGAGTCTGTTTCTTACTTTTCTGTGACCAAGGATTATCATTACCGAGAACCACACTACTGGTCAGCCTAGAATCAGTGGGGCACCCTCCTCAGCCTTTCTAACAGGACAAGATCTTTAAAACAAAAACCGTATTTATTATATCCGAAGTAGTAATAATCTAATATAGTATATAAATCTATGTACATGGAAATATACGTGTACCATAATCTAAATACTATGTGAAATTAAAATATATTTTTATTACAAAAATTGTATTTTATTTTTTATTTTCATCATAGGTTAGGTTAAACCAACACGCTACTGACAAAATGGTGGTTAAAGGCACTAAGTCATTGACTTGATGCGTACTATTCCTACCCAACACAATAATTACCATTGCTACATAAAGGATAGCATGATTAATTCAGTAATTATTGTATCACAACCAAAAACATAGTTCATGATAATGCTTATGAGTTATTTCTTTTGTACACGCACTGATTAAAATATACATATCAGTTTATGCTAACCATCTGAGCCTAGCGACGACAGAAATAGTAATAATTATCTTGAAAATAAGTTGAGCGTCCACCCAATTAAATATTACATGAACTACAGAGAATCGAAACACAAAACAGTAGTCTCTCTATGGTCTGACACTTCGCAAGTCTGACACGTCTTGATAATCCGACACTCGGCAAGGTCGGTATATGATAGTTTGGTGTTACGACTTGTTGATGTGTGCGTGACAAAAGAGAGAAATGATGTTTTACAGTACAGTTAACAACCGTACAGTAGTTGTTTGTTGCCACGTTGTGGTCGTTCAAAACAGTTACTAGCGTTGATTAATACGAAAAACATAACTTGTGATACAAGTACGTTGAGATTACTGCAGTTTAAATATTTGTAGGACGTCCTTCCTAAACTATTCATTCCAGTAACCAAGCGATCTAAGACGTTAGACTCGCATTTTATACGGTAACCGTTGACAGGGAAACCAGGGTTTGAATCCGATCGGGAAACATTGAGAATTATTTTCCATATCTGATTTTTCATCTTCTCATCGTGCCAATATGAATGCATTTCCTCTTAAGCTACTCTTATCTTCCTTACAGCTTGGTTTAACCGTTGATAACATGTGTGTTTAAAATGTCTTCTTGAGATTAGTTTTAACGTGAAATAGTTCACACATGAGGTTTCCACTAACGAGAAATATGTCTTGTGTGTATCAGGTGCCACCGTTCTTGGACTTCCTGGTCACTTGGTTGGCGCTCAGCAACAGCTTCTGGAACCCGTTCCTCTATTGGCTGCTCAACAATCACTTCCGACGAATCAGCAAGGAGCTCTTCCTCGCTAAGGTATCCAATAAACACTAAATTAACCCTAGATTACTATCGTACGTCAAATATACGTGTAGTGCCTGAACAATTCATCCTGACTCCCCTCCCCGGCAAGCGAACCTCCCCTCCTTCGAGCTCTGCCTACAACTGTCAGTCAACAATTTAGCTGTCGTGATGGATGTTTGCATCTTGGACGTTACGTTACGTTATTTGGAAGGTTTTTATTTTACTATTCAGCACCGCGTATTACAACCCGTTCGTGTTATACACGTATATACTAACTACATAAATGTGTTAGGGATTAGGAAGGTTTAGTTTAGAAGAAGTGCACCCTAATTTGCATAGAGGTAGATCCAAATACAATTGAGGGAAAAACCACCCTCAGTGCACCCAACCGGGATTGAACCCCGGCCTCCCCGTCTTCGACAGTCAAGTCCAACCCTAGAGTAGCACGTTAGAACATGCGGCCACTGAAGCGGTTATTTTGAAGTATAAGCCAGATTTACATACCAGCAGTATTAATATATTCGCGGAGGACACCCGAAGTAATTATGCCCAGATTGTTAAAAATTAGTTTAATAATAATATTTTGATTCGTTTCTTACTAACAACTAAATAGTTCCAGCCATTACAAAAACATTTAAACATACCAACGTTAATTGTATTTACATAGGTTTTTTAAGACCTTGATTATTTTTGTTTTGTAGTTTGATATATTAATTTTGTGTTTGATGTTGAGTTTGATTTTGATGGTGTTAAAAATAGAGAAAATAAAACAAAACAAATCAATCAAATAAATACTAAAAATTAAAGTCAGATCATTTAAGAAGCTTATAAAAGGTTTCATTTGTTAATACGTCAGCTTTGCTTATCGATAGCAAGACAAATTTACAACGATGAAAATAATCTAGGGTTAAGGTAGGTGTAAGAACGTGAGAAAATATCGGTATTTTCGCAGGGTTTTTTTAAGCAAAAAACTGCACTGCCCAAAATAAATAAAATATTGCTCCAGAGTGAAACGAGTTTGATCTTCTTCACGTGGTGATATCAACAATTCTTGATTATCTGTCATGGGCATAGCAACATTTAACAGGTCGGGTCCAGAGGGGAGAAGGTGAAAATGTTCCCACCCCGAAATGGATAGGAAACGGACAAAAAAGGTGGAATCGTTCCGAAATAAACCCATCTGAGCGGATCAACGGAAAAGGCGGCATGAAAAGAACCAGACGAATGAACAAGAATGTATAATATAACAGGAAAAATTCAAATTGAGGTATTGCAAAGATGGGTAACTGGCAGGGTCATTGTTGCGTCTATACAAGACATGGCTAAGGACAAATCTGGTGGAAAGTAGACTTGTTGGCTTGGCTCCTCTATATGTCTTCAAATATAATTTTTGACCGACAACTAGCCAAAACTAGCAAACACAGAATGGTCATGTAACTCACATTCTAAAATTGTATTATAAATAACGATTTGTTTTATTTATATATTTCCATATCTTTATATATTGTTTCTAGGAATCCAGGATGGCCAAAGACGCAGCTTCTGAAGGTTAAATTAAAAATATAAATCCCTAAACTCCTCCAGTAAGAGATCTTCACCCCCTCTCCCCCCACCAAGATTGTTCTGTAGATCCGCCCCTGGGATAAGATGACCAGCTTTTTAAATGAAGATAAAAAGTTGTCATTAAATCCCAGGACACATTTGACAGATATTCAACAACTGTTTATCTCACCACTTGAAGAAAATTTAACTTTATGTTTCTACCGGAGGATTTTCTAAGTATTTATTTTGGAAAAAAAAAATTTTTTTATAAAAACATCAAAGATACTGTCCTTGACTCATGTTTCCGACACCCGCACTTTAACCAACCCATATGCGTCCTTGAATTTAATTGAAATATATGGACACTAATTAGACCCAACACCCAATATATTATAAGGGAGCGTTCCGTATAATTCTGTGTATTTAAAAAGTTTGGTTGGGATCGTTTTATTATTTTAAGAGTAATACAAAGGCTCACTCAGATAAATAGACATAAAATTAACGCTTTGCTAAATCTCGAATTTCTCAAGATATAAAAAAAGTCATATTTAAAAGTTTCTTAGTTTTATTTATTTGAGGTATTTAACATACACTTTCTGAACCGACTGATTAAATTATGACACGTGAATTTCTATGATCGAGAGTGAAAGGGCCTGCCAATATTTCCGAGAAAGGTATTTTCACATAATTTTCAGGGTTGTTTTACATGCCACAATGGACATGGAACCAACGGCTTTACTTCCCCTCCGAAGAAAGTTGTGCTACGGATTTTTATCACTCAAGAAAATCCGGGATTTAATCCCATGATCATCAAGTCCTGAGGCGATCAATTTCCCCCAAGTCTACAGATGTCGACCATAGATTCTTCAACCTTTTATATTTAAATACATGTAAAATAAAATTTAAATATTCAAGAGTAACATCATACAAAAATCTCTGAAGAATACATTTCCATTAAAAACCTAACGATTATAAAATGCAATTATATCACAACGCACAAATAATTAAAACGTCAAGAGTGGTAGAAGTCGCCACTAACAGATCATACTGCTTTAAGTCCTTATACAAGACGAACTTGTCTTCATATTGTAATCGGCTTTCAGCTGTTTGTGAAGGACTACTCTGTGTTTTCTTCCCGACTTAACGAAAGGCCCAGAAACTCTAAAAAAAAAATTACGAAAAGTTTTTAATCACCAAGGACTTACTTACTTACTTACTTCTTTACCAGACACGCCTGTAGTTTTTTTTTAACACACTTGATAGTTTTAAGGTCATTCGACAGTAAACATTTTATTGCACACTTTTAACAAGAGTATAATTATAGGCTATAAATAGTGATCCATTGATTTCAAATCATTAGAGTTCACGAGTTATAAGGGATCAAACTTGCTTTTTTTTTTATTTAATGCTTTTTGACTTGTAACTCGTGAACTGTAATGATTTTAAATCATTTAAACACTAGTTATTGCTTATAATTACAAACTTAAGAATTAATAGCCGGAGCTATTACTAAGCCAGAGTCCCGGTTCGATTCCCGTGTCCAGGTGTCATTTTTCAATTTTCAGAATAATTACAAACTTGTTAAAATTGTGTAGTACAAATTTTATTTTCAAATAAGTTTAAGGCTGGTCTCACACAAGAGTAGCATTATAATGTTGGTAATAAAATAATCAACAGATAGAGTGTAATGAATGTGTTATTTTCCATACTGGTGGGATATGTTACAGTACAAGAAAAATAACAATTTGACACAATAAAAACCTTAGAAACATCATATACAGTCATATTTTCAAAAGGAAGGGTCTTTTAGAAAATAAAAATATACTTTTTGTGTTCAACTATGGTAACAATTTAATATTTTGTTTGTGTTCTTTTATATATACACTACAATTTTCATAATAAGGGCCGACAACTAAAATGATACATGGATTTTTTCATAGATATTAGCAATACCTATAAAATAACACTGATTAAATACTAAACTATTATCAATGTTGGCCTAAAACAGTTAGTATTTTCTAAAAGGCTCTTCCTCTGAAAATTTGATTATACTGCTATATTGCTATACATTATTATTACTAGCACCGCCTCTTACTACCCATTTGGTTGTACGCACTTACGCTAATGTGTAATGGTAGGGTGATTGTGAGATAAAATGGAGGACCTACAGTTTAACGTGGGATCCAAACCACGGTGGAGGCCTGGCATTCCACACATTGACAAGTTGTGATTAATACACGTCTTGTTATTGCTATACAGGGTAGCGCAAACATCTGAGTACCGTGATACAGTAGACAAGCGAACGCTAAACAATTTACAAGTGTCAAAGCAATTATATCTCAAAAATAGCTACACACAACACATGCTTTGTCAAAAACAACCTCCAATTGTAATAATCATGTTTCAGTTAGGCCAGTATTTATCTAGTTTAAATTTTTCATTCAACAATAATACTGCACAAACTGCTATCCATACGAATAAGTCCCCTATCCAATATATATGTATATAAACATGGTTACTTATGGTCCTGTACTTCCTTACATAGAACAACAAACAAATTTGCACTGATGTGTATCAAATTAGGGCTATAGCAGACTAATTTAAGTTTATTATTTTTTTAGCACAACGTCTTACTAATTGTTCTGGATACAGGCATATGTATTATTTAAGCTAATGAGTTAGAGATGATGAAGGTTGAATTTAGAGTAAGTGTACCCATATTTGCGTGTAAGGTGATTGAAAGATCATTTAGGAAAAAACTTTCAGTACAATTGACCGATTTTCGAATTCCAAGCTCACTGTCACTGGCAGTCTATACAAGGCCTGATTAACCATTAGGTTGACTAGGCTGTGGCCTAGGGCGCGAGATTTGGGGGGGGGGGCGCACATTTTGGGCCACAAGTTTTTTTTATTTGGATGCGAGAAATGTTGAGTGTAGAAAAGCTATAATTAATATTATAATATAATATAAAATTTGTTTCCAAAAGTAAAAATGAAACCTGAAATAATATTATAAGGCATTAGGGTTATTGTTTTAATGTAAAGCTACTTGAATTTCTGATATAAGTTACATGTGAATGATGTGATGCGTATTGCCATTGGAATCTTGATATAAAACATTTAATTGATAATTTGAAATTAAAACAATTCAATAATAAATTTAAGTACATTTTTTGTATCTGCCTCATGTGTGTCAATATTAATACAATACACCACTAAACGGTGGGTTCGCATAATACATTTATTAATTATTAAATGATATAATTATATAATTTACAATTATGTATTATTTTATTACAAGGATGCATAGTTAATAATATAATCAATATAAAACTACCCCATAAAATAACACAATTTAGACATATACGTATTTATTGGTTGTCATCTAAATTTAGCGTTATGGTTGGGGGTGGTGGGCGTGATTGCGGGGGGGGAAGGTAGAGTGTTACAAGAATATTAGTCTAGAGCGGCCTCAACCCCTAATCATCCTCGGGTCCAGACTATTTCAAGAATGACGCCTTAGACCATGTGGCCACCTAAGCAGGTTTTATGAATTATTGACTTTCTGAGATCTTAATATTTGAGGTTTCAAAATCATTATTGTGTGTGACATAGTATATATATATATTTTAATATCTTTATATACTCTCCAAAATATTTTGCATGTTCAAACTCATAGATAGGAATCTATTAAAACACTTTAACACCATTTCAACTAAATGTAAATGTTCAAGCATTGTTCTTGAGCAAACAGAATACACATCAAAATAGACAGTGCTCCTTTTTCACGTGGTTTTTATGGATGGTTTTCCTAGAGTATAAATTGTTGCACTGGCTAATAATTAGGGTTACATGTCTACTCTGTGAAGCAATACTAATATCTGCGCCTAAGTTTGTCACTACACCAGTCATGTCTGGACGCAGACGGCTGACTCGTGTGGTACCCAAACCAATCTGCGAACAGATGCACAAAATGTTATAATACTTTGAGGAATAGGCGTATCTATCTCTTAGCTATTGGAGGTGAGGAGAGGGGGGAATGGAAGCAGTTTAGCTTTAAATTCGAAAATAAATATTAGATCCTACTAAAATCATCGAATAAAGAGGATAAAGTTCCACGACTGTGATCTGTAACTCAGAGAACTAATCCACCAACTCTATCAGAGGTGGATATCACTTCTGATATCAATGCTGAGAGAAAAAGGCTACAGCCGTAAAGATTTCAGATTTCCTAACAAATGAATATCATGAATGATATAACGAAATTAATTATACTTATAAGTAAAAAATTATATATTATGTATTGCTTAAAACGTATATATTAAATGTTCTAAATATATCCATTCAATATTTCTTTAACGGTACTAAGAGTCTCATTTGAGCTTTTTTGATTAGCACCGCGTTTTACTACATGTTAGGGTTATACGCTTATGTAATAATCACACTAATGGTTTTAGGATGAAGAAGGTTATATTTAGAGTAAGTTTACTCACATTTGCGTAGAAAACCATTTTGGAAAATCCACCCTAAGTACACCTGACCGAGATTCAATCCTCTATCTCCCGTCATCGGAAGTCTAGTCTACTGCAAGAGTAGCGCCTTAGACCATGCCACCACCGAAGCGGGTTTGGGCATATTATTGGGGTTTGGGGAGAGGGGATTCCTTCTGTATCCCCTGCTAGCGATGCCCGTGCCTAGAGGTGCCAGACACCTAAGAATGTAAGATAAGATTCACTGAAGGGAATATGTTGCACCTATGAACTAATCCAGTAGGTTGACGTCCCTATTTTCAGGTGCTGTGTCGGAGGAAGAAGGAAGACGTCCGATCCAGCTGCTGCACCAGTGCCACCCAACCGGCCAGGCTCCCCCGACGCCTTGCGCCGGTAGCTCCAGCGCGAGCCGCGACCTGGAAGGGCTGAGCGAGAAGTACTGGGGTGAGATCCTCGAGAGGACCGTTTCGTCCAACAGCCTTCAGAGGCTGCAGCGGGTCTACGGGCACCACGGCCACAGCCACGGCGCCCTCCCGCCCCTCAAGGGTCACAACGCCACGCATCTCCCTCCCCCTCCACCACCCAGGATCAACGGCACCATTACCGTCGGTGACAAGAGACTCTTCCAGCCCGATGACCTGGATGACATGTGAACAGTGAAAGGGTGTGAGGCAGCAGCGGCGTGTTGGGTAGTGTCGCCAGTGCAAGCAGAGCTTGTTAAAAACTGTACCTGTGATATGTTCTCCCCAACTCAGTCCCCATTTGACCATTCACATGTAGGCTTTGCCCTACATGACTAATATGCCTGGACAATGAATGTTCTACTGAGTGTAGACAACAATTTACAGCTATAGTTTAGACTAGCTTTGTTTATTCTGGCAACACTTTACGCCACGCCACCGTTGCGAGGTTATATCCCAAGAGACGTGGTGACACTAGAGCGTGTAAAGAACCCTGAGTACCAAGGGAACATGGTGTGAGGATTACGCGTCCAATCACGTACGGCGATCTCTCTGTCCTACCAGTATAGATCTAACCGAAAAACTGACAATCCCAGCTCAGGGACATCAAAACGTTTCCATGTTGCGGTGTTTCCCAAACTTTCTCCAGACGCATACCCATTCCGTGGTCCTTATGATTCTCTGTAAGAACAAAAATGGAAAAAAATACCTGATCTTTTGTAAAGTATAAACGGCAGTTCAAAATTTTAACAAAGACTCAAATGCTAAGCTATTATATTTGTTAATTACGGTCATAGCTGCATCTAAATATCATATTCTTTAAATTGAAAAATTGAAAAAGCAAACTTTCGAGTCGAAGATGGCTGCATTATCTGATAGTTCGTGATATTAATTGATCACACATTTGTATCCGACGGTTTCCACACATCCCTCACAGACTCTGCCTTAAAATATAAATGGAGAATTACCTTGGGTATGGGAAGATTCCTGGGTATTTCAGTTGTTATAACATTGGAGTACTAAGCCAAATGTCCCGGGTTAGATTCCCGCGTCCAGGTGTCATTTTTCAATTTAAACAATATGGTATTCAATGGTAAGATAGAGAAAACTTTGATAAGAGAAAGAAAGGGTTATAAAAATCCATGCCATCACTTCAGAATATGTGTTAATTTGTGTTAAGGTCACTTTTTAAATTCAAAGTGAAGTCGAAACGAAGCTTGAACCATGCGAAATGAAATTGAAGTCTTAGATAAGATTTATCATTAAATCATCCATTAAGTGTATCTCGGTAAAGATAAAGGTTCAGAGAAAAAAAATTCACAACACACTTTATTATTTCATGCTGGTATATTTGGATTTATCCATCCTTGTGTCATTTAATACCTAGACTGTGTTAAAATACTTTAATAGATGTCATTAAAATGATTATATGTTGAAATATGCAATATTTAATGAGATATTTCAAATATGTTCCTAATGTAACCTAATATAAACGATATTTTCCTCTTTCTTCAAAAAGTTTTTTAAGATGCCAAGGTTATTGCAGGTACCTAGGTTGAAGGAAAGGAGATGTTACCTTTGACATCGACATTTAGAAGCCTCACACACACACCTATTAATTTGTTTATTAACGTCCACAGGCGTCACGGCCAATGGGGATTCGGATACGTGTCCCACCAATATTTTGTCAAATGAGGAACTGAGGGATACGATACTTTGACTAGTGAAATAAACACGATCCCATCAACGATTTTTTTTTTTACAAATAAATTAAAAACATGGAAAATTTCTTATTACTGTACTGACTACAGTAGGCCTACCGGTGTTGAATTCTATAAATATATTCCCTCGCGAGAGTACAGCCAAGGTAAGGGGGAGCTTTTAAGTAAAAATAATACATTGTTTTATAGTGAGAAGAACAAGAGAATTGGGAAGTTAAGGGAAGATCTATCTCCCCCCCCAATAATCAGAAGGTGGTGAGGTCAGTAGACGTACTACTATCAAAATATATTTTATAATAATATTAAACCTTCTGTGAAGTGTTGGAGATGGAGAGCCTGGAGGGAAGAGACCAAGAGGAAAACCGAGGAAGAAGTGAAGAGATGGCGAAGAGGAAGTCATCAAGAGGGAGGGAATGTCAAATATTCGGCAGTTGAAAGAGGTGGGAGCAATGACTGGCAGACTGAACTGGAGGAGGAGGAAGACTGAGGAGGAGGTGGAGAGATGGCGTGGAGGAAGTCATCAAGAGGGAGGGAATCTCAAACACTCGCCAGTTGAGAGAGATGGGAGCAATGACTGACAGAATTGAACTGGAGGAGGATGATGATGCTGGTCCCAATGACAGATGTAAACCTACCTGGGAGATGAAGAAGAAATAACCCTAACTTATGTATCGTGTACCTAGGAGGGGGGGGGGGGAGGATGAGCGTATCTTAGTTTGGGAAACACTGCTCTAAAGAAAACATTCTCTGCCGAGAATACTAGTCAGTATTTGTGGCGACTTGTATATCTGAAAGTGAAACATTGAATTAAGAAAATATGGCTGTATTGGTGCTCTGACCCTATTCTGTGTTCTGGTAAACTAGTACGTGCATAAGCTTAAGGAGGTAACCGAATAATTACAAGTTTAGCTAGTCTGAACTTTACTTATAATTATTCAACTTTTTTTTTTTTTAACTATTTCAGCTAGACATTGCTACATACTGTATTGGGAAAAGGTTATATAATTGTTTATAAATTAGTAATAAAATAATTTAAACAGATACTAAGGTACACTACGTTTATCCTGATAAGTATAACCTATGTACGGTAAAAGAGGTGGTAAATGACGTGTAGCAGAAAGTTCTTTATTGCAAACATTGGCTGAAAGTGACCAATGTAAACCTATTTGGAAATGGAAATTATGTGTTTAGAAATACTATATCATCAATAAAAAGTTTTAATAAACGAATCTAATAATATTTACCTAAGAATCACTGTATAATTGGCGTTTTCTTAACTCATTGAAAGAACAAAATATATTAATACAATTATTGTTTTTTTGTTTTACGGTTGTGGTATTAAGAAAAACTATAGAAAATTAAAATGAAACTAAAGAATAGACCTATTATCTTCACACTTGTATCCTGTTATAGCTGGCCACCAAAATAAATCAATGTTTTTTGTAACTTAGAAAAACCTAAGTTTCAAAATAAAAGTTATTTAATTTTGTAAACAGGGTAAAACAACTAGGATTGTTTGTATCACGTGATAAATCACCATTCTAGTTCGCCATCTTAATTTATGGAGATAACGCATCCTTTTAAAAGCTCTATTCTGAAAAAAAACCATTTTAAGTGAACCACAGACGCCGCTTATACAAAAAAAAAAAAAAAAAAAAAAAAAAGAAACATCCAAACGGTTATTTTCAAAAGTTAGAGTCTCAATAATGTAAAAACAGTTTTATTTTCTCGCTATATTATAGGTAGAGAAAGTATTGTGATCGTCAACAAAATTGAACTCGAGATTTTGATGAATGTTGACGTTTCATGACCCCCAGAAATAAAAAAATGTTGTTTTTGAATTTCCATCTGTCTATCTGCCTGTATGTACCTCGGACTAGAGCCTAAACTATTTTACAAATCGGGCTAAAACTTGGTATCTAGGGTGTTCATAGGGTCACACCGAGAATTTATTGGAAATGGATATCCAACCCTAAAATTAAGGGTAGTTTACTGAAGGGTAGAAAGAGAAAAAATTCTATTTTCTCAAAATCGGCTCTAACGATTTTGATTACATTTCATTTCTAAATCTATATATAGATATTAAAACAAAATTGCCACCCTCAATATTTTAGCAAAATGACTTTAAGGGTGTTAGCAATATTCATTAAAGTTGTAGTAGGGAAAAATATTTAAGGGTTCCGGTCTGATTATATATATTTATAACTTTTCGAACACTAAAGATAAAAGTATTGCGAACGTAAAAAAAAACACCGGAAATTTTTATGGATTTCGATGTATCATAAAAAGTGGTTTTTTCAATACCGTCTATCTGTGTGTCTGTTTAACCCTAAAATTAAGAATAGATTCCTAAAAGCGAAAAGAGAAAAAATCGATTTTCTCAAAATCAGCTCTAATGATTTTGATTAAAATTTGTCTCTAGGCGTTATTATTATTATTAGCACCGCGTCTTACTAACCATTCGGGTTGTACGCACTTACGCTAATGTGCAATGGTAGGGTGATTGTGAGATGAAATGGAGGACCTACAGTTTAACGTGGAATCCGAACCACGGTGGAGGCCTGACATTCCTCACATTCACAAGTTGTGATTAATACAAGTCTTGTCAGAGGTGAAGGAAGGGTTTGGCAATCAGATAAATCTCTGCCGGGACTCTCTAGGCGTTGATTAAGACTATAAATAAAATGTAAAATGGCTACTCTCATTTTCCTATAAAAATGACTTTTAGGGTACTTTACAGAATCGGAAATTTTTGTATCTTCGCAAATATTTGAGATACCAAATAACTTATCATTTCGTAGTACTATTAAAAGAAAACACTTTTGTTTGAAACATATTTTTATGAAACCAACAGTTTCTGAGATATTCACAAATATATTAATATAATTTTTTGAGCTTTAGTTTTAAAGAAATACTACTTTAGTTTTAACGCAATAATTCTCTAATGCCATAGAGTAAGAAACAAGTTAAGTCTCTCAAAAATTGTATGTTCTCTTTCCTTCGACCTCTTAGGGGCAATTTTTGTACAGCAATGATCTATTTCTATCATTTTAGACCTAATAGTCAATATCTACCTTTTTATTGGTCAAAATCTAGAAATGAAAAATTTAATAGCAATGCGATAACCATAAGATGTGCAACCCTAATATTCTTACTTTCTTGCTACCTTTACAGGTAGAGCAAGTTTTGTGATCGTCAAAAAAATCGAAATTGAGATTTTGATAAATGTTGACATTTCATAATCTCCCGAATCCGAAAAAATTGTTTTCGCAATGCCGTCTGTCTGTCCATCTGTCTGTCAGTCTGTAGGCTAGAGGCTAAACTATTTTACCGATTGGGATAAAACTTGGTATCTAGGGTTTTAATAGGGTTGCCCCGAGGGTTTTTTTGGTATTAGATATCCAAACTTAAAATTAAGTTTAGTTTACTGAAGGGCAGGAAGAGAAAAAATCAATTTTCTCAGAATTCACTCTAACGATTTTGTTTAACTTTTATATCTGTAAATCGTTTATCATCATTAATAAGATGGAAATTCTCATTTTCTCATGAAAATGAATATGAGGGTACTTTATGTGAGGTAGATTTTCTAATTTTCATCATTTCTCTGCAACTATTTGAGATGGTAAATATCTTATCGTTGTAAAGTTGTAGTACTATTAAATATAAAAATATTTTATTTGAAATATATTTTTATAAAATTAATAGTTTCTGAGTTATAAGCCAATGTATATACTTTTTAATTCAGGTCTTTGAAAATTAATTTGATTCTTAAGCTCTTTGGTGGTCAATTTTTCTGTAACAGTGTTCCTAGTTTCTAATGCCATAGAGTAAGTAACAGTGTATATTATTTCATTTATTATATTTGGTAGAGTGTTTCTACAACAATGTATAGACCTATTATTTCGTTTCACAAACCTTACGATTTGTTATAAAATGTCAATTTTAAGATAAAATAAAGAGAAAGTCTGTGCGGTGCACCGTACTATTTATTTTAATTGTTTGTTGTGAAAGTTTTTACTGCCAAAAGTGTCAACCAATCAATATTCTTGCAGATCATATGGTTTGGTGAACGGATTGTATATATGGTAGAATTTCCTAGGTGTCACCACCTCTCCTATCGTAAATAGGGTATAGCAATCTCTCCTTTAATTAAAATAAATATTTCCCTATGTTACAAGCTACACCATAGAGTAAACGTGCAAGAGATAAGAAAAACTTTCTCTCTTTCGTGTTTGGATCAAACGTCCTAACAGGCTGAAAAAGTTAAGGTTTTTAGATTTATAGTTTTCAAATTGATTTTTCTAATACCTAAGTCCAGTTCCCAAAAATTATAATTCTATTTGATATCGAAAAGAAAAAGCAAACTTGTTATGATTTTACATTATATCATATTATATTAGCAATTTTGAATTTGTTAAAGATTTCATGGCTCATGGATTATATGGTACCGATCCAAGCCAACACGTTCCTTCAAGCTATTCCAAAGTACTTATTTTAAAGATAAAGCGGCTTATAATTTGCATTACTGATACTACAAATACAGGTTTATCAAAACAAACTCTGCCATTTAAAACATCAAGTAATTTCTTGTAAAGAGATTACATCACAACTAGTGCATGGTAAATAACATGAAGTTTACTTCACCGCTTTGCCACTTGAAGCATCAAGCACTATCTTGTAAAGAGTTTACATCACAACTAGTGCATGGTAAATAATATGAAGTTTACTGTACCACTTTGCCACTTGAAGCATCAAGAACTATCTTGTAAAGAGTTTACACAATAGCAAATACATAACAAACAATAATAGGAGGCTTATTGCAAAACTTTACCACTTGAAGCACCAAGCACAAGCAATCAAGAATACCTTTCAGAAACACACAATGTATTAATATAGTTCTGTACACTTTTCAAGAACCCACAATAAAATAATACATTTCAGAAACAAACATCAGGAACACATTTCAAAAACACCTAATTATAAATATATTTTAGGAACACATTTCAGAAACACCTAACTATAAATATATTTTAGGAACACATTTCAGAAACGCCTAACTATAAATATATTTTAGGAACACAATTCAAGAATACGCAATAGGGAATACCTTTCACGAACACAACATCATGAAAATACATTCAGGAACCCATTTGAAGTACACTCAATCAGGAATAAATTTCATGAACACAAAATCATGAACACATAGTTAGGAATAAATTTCAACAACACACACTCGCGAAGACACAATCAGAAATGCATGGTTGAGAAATTATATACGGTAGTTCATTAAATTGTTTCGAGATGCGGTCTAAAACACATGGACTATTTATGAATATTTTTTTAAACGTTATCTGATTTTTTATTTTGTTTGAACTCAATTTTTGATAAAATATTAATATAAAAACTTCTTTAAATTTCACGTGATTTTAAAAGTATTTAAAACAAAACAATAAATAAATGCGGCTAATGCTGATAGGCTGGTAATTTTTATATTAGTATTTTCAAAATAATAAAATAATTCTTAAGTAATCAATTAAATATTAAATCGATATAAATTACTTGTCATTGAAGTAATTCATATATACTGATGATTTGAAGTCGGCATTTGTACATTTGTCACGGAAACCTTCTTTTGTATAGCAATTATTTATGTAGCAGGTGAAGTAAGTTATAAACCAGATGTAAAGCAAATGAAGTAAAAGTTAGTTAGAAATACAACTTTAAATCTCATCAGAGTTTAAAAACTTTTTACTCTGGCCTGAATATTAAAATATTTAATCCCATAGTTCCATAACAAGTTTTTCATAAAATTATACTTGTTTCGCCCACACAAATATACATAGAATTTATTTCCATAGAGTTGGAGGAATTATATATTATCATATATTGTGCATTTATATTGTTTGCAATGTTATTGTTTTATAGTAAATAATTTAAATGAATTATTGCATTTTTATGTGTAAAGTTTGATGAATTTATTAATTTGTATAAATAACTAATGAATAATAATATGGTGTTGGTGTTTTAATATTGAACAGCCAAAAATCATCTTTGTCCCGATTTTGAAAAAAGATTAATATTGAAATAATAAATCAAATAATTCAATGATAAATCATTAGGTAAACCTAAATGTTGAAATCCTCAAAGTAGCCTTTATAAAAAAAATGGATCTAAATAAACTATAGGTCTATCGAAAACATAAGAACTTTAAAAAGGAGATATTTAAGTACTGAATCCGAAAATTATATGTATGTTACTGTAAAAGTCTGAAGACCGGTAAATCTTAGAATTTACCAATACCTGTTAGTAAAATTCCAAAATGTCTTAGAAAATGTTTACATTTTGAGTTTTAACCATCTCTTGAGTCCAGTGGGAGAGAGGATATCTGGTTATAGCTTTGACCACACTCAAAAGTAAACCAATAACCTAAACTAACCTAACCTAAGCAAGCCTAATCCAACCTGACCTAAGGTTATTTGATTGATTTTAATTATGTAATTAATGTTAAATTATTTATTTATATAACAATTAAATTTTTATATTCAATAATCTTAGATATTAATAATTTATAAAACGTAATTATACTAACGATAAATTTTTATATATCTAATAAATTAGCACGAACCCCCATTTTATAAGTTAAAACAATAAAATGGAGGTTCATGCATGTACCAATAACCTAACCTAACAAGCCTAATCCAGCCCGACCTAAAAGTTGGATTAGGCTTGGTTAGGTTAGGTTAGGTTATTGGTTTACTTTTGGGTGCTGGTCAAAGCTGGAACTGGGGGTACTCTCTCCCACCTCACTCCAGAGATGGCTAAAACTCAAAATTTATACATATTCTAAGATATTTCGGATTTTTACTAAAAGGTATTTGTAAATGATACGATATACCGGTAAATTCTAAGATTTACCTGTATCCAGACTTTTACGGTAACATATAAGCCAAATAAACAGTTTTGGGTTATTCAACCAAATTTATAACTTATTTTGAAAAGTACCAGAAAAGATTTAATAGACAAAATATAAATTCAAAGTAAATTGGGGAGCTGTAGTCTGATTCACAACATCAAAAAATAGCTCATTTTGATATATAAAATAAAATCACTTAAATAATATACTAGCGACTATAACTGTTGCTATCTTGTTATTATTGAAACGATTTCAATAATTTTACTATTGTTGATTTAAAAAACTATATACATAAAAAAACCTTTTCCTCACATACAAATTAACGATAAAAACGAACAACTGTTAGTCTTAGCCCTGCGTTGTACTGATTAAAAATATTGAAAAGTTTCGTTACGAAAGTATAAAAAAAGTATTGTAAATACAACGAGCAGTGTTTCTAAATATTTACATAAAAATACTATATTTGTAAAAAGCGTTGTATTTTAAAATACTAGCAAATATAGCTGAGTGTTTCACAACATGTATTCATATAAGTTTATAAATATATTTTATAGTAATAATTCGAAAATATGGTGTATTATGTTAGTAACTTAATTTCATTTCTCAATTTATTTATGTAATTATGTGTGTCTATAAATATATATACCTATTTATAAATATATTTTTTAGGAATTAAGTGTTATTGCTTTAGATATAATGTTAAGTTTGACAAACAAACAAGGCCGTAGTCAGGGGGGGGGGTTTCGGGGTTCAAACCCCCCCCCCCCCCGAAATTTCATGAACAAAATATATATGGCTTTATTTATGGTTCAAACAATATCAAAATTAAGGTACAAGTACAAATTAGGGGGCTGTGTTACCATAAAAAGCACTTCAGAGAGCTTCCAGAGGTGTTTATTATTTAGAATTTTTTCTAGCCTTCGTCGCAAATGGAAGATGGGCCCACCAAACCCCCCCTGAAATTATTGGCTGGCTACGGCCTTGCAAACAAACACAGTTTTTCACCATTTTTATGTTGTATTAAAGCATCAAACTTTAGGTAATTTAATGATTGTTTAGTGCTAGTTAAAAACCTATGTCAAGAGCACAAACTTTCAAAAGTAACACTGTATAGTGCAAGTAGTTTTTTTTAATAAACAGGCACACATTTATAAGGAGTACAACATTTTCACCATGTTTCTTGTCTTTTATTTGTTATTTTTATTTGTCCCTTGAAATTGTGTCTTGTTTTACTTTAACACCCACCTCGGTGATCGAATGATCTAAGTCAGTGTTTTCCAAACTTTTTTGCTCGTGGATTCCTTTTGGCTTTGTAAGATATCCACGGATCCTCACACCCTTACTTGCATAAAATACAGTGTCTGGATGAATGCTACCTAAAATTTAAAAAAGTATATTAAAATATATTATTTTTCCAGAGTGACGCAAAAATTATACATGTTATAGTATAGTAAGTAAACATTCAATCCTAATTTATAGGGTAATATTTTGAATAATGGTTTTGTTTCTTCAACTCACAAAGTCCTGGTAGAGATTGTAGACAGATGAATTCTCATGTCGGGTGCAATGTCCAGTCTGCAACGATATTTAGATTTTGTTGCTGCATACCTTGAAAATCCAGCTTCCCGCAGATAAGTTGTTGGAAACGGAAGAAGTTTTAAGTATTGCACATTTAGACACTTGTGGATATTCTTGGAGAAGGCTGCAGCAGAATTCAGCCAGAAGAACTTCACTGAATTTCTGTTTCAAACCAGTATCAGATGTAATATCTATCAAACACTCGTAATTTTGCACAAACATTGCATCCGGTTTCTCTGAAACACAATATGGATTTCGTACCCAGTAATCGTCATCTGTAGAAGATGGAAAGTATTTCTTAAACGCTTGTTGCAAACCATTTAAATATTGGACGATGCTACTATGAATAGATTCTTCTAGGCTAGATTTAGTTTCTATCAAGAAGTCATTCAAAGTTTGAAAGCAGTCATACTGTCTTTTTTCAACAAATCTCTTCCAAAATTCAAGTTTACAATCAAAAGACGCTATTCTTTCCCTTGTTGTTTATACCGACGCACTCTTTCCTTGACATGATATAGTTAGTTCATTAAATCTCGTAATAATCTCCGCTAAGGAAGCCAATTTCTGAATCCAAGAGGTATTCACCAGAGAGAAAGATCAAATGGGTGATCAATAAAAAAAAAGAATAAATTACTAAGCGAATTTCAAAAACTTTAACGAGAACCCTTCCCCTAAACAACCATCTTATTTCTGTGTGAAGTAACAACGTTGTGGGTTCGCTTCCCATTTCTTCGCAAAGTAATTTAAACATTCATGTATTAATTACCCTTGATTTAATGTGGTTCACTATCTTTACAGCATCATCCAAAACAGTTTTTAGGTCTCATCACATAGTTTTTGCGAAAAGCGCTTGTCGATGGAGCACACAGTGGCTATTTAAACAAGACGGCACCAACTCTTTGATACGTGCCATGACCCTTGCCGTTTTACCTGTCATTGCTCTGGCTCCATCAGTGCACGCATCAACACACTTTTCCCAACTGTCTTCTCTCATGTAAATATGAATTACTTTAAAGATTTCTTCTCCAGTCGTACGATTTTCAACAGATTTACAGAGCAACAAATCCTCCTTGTGTTACACCCCACTCTACTACCTTTTATTTACGACCACGAATAATATAAAAGGGAGGGGGCGTAAACTAAGGAACATATAAAAAGGGAAATCATATGCAAGATTTAATAACAACAATATGAATGGTTTATTCAAAGCAATAACAGCAGAGCAGAAATCTTTACATGGTCTCAAAAATCAAACTGAGATATGTTGAAAATCAAAAATAAACAATAACGTCATTTATTATTTCGCGCTGTTAAACTGAGTGAATGTTACATCACACGTAACATATCCTACATTCAAATTGGTCAGTCTTGAATAGACTGAACAACCCATAATGTTGAATTTAGTACCAACAATTATACCAAATTATATCCATATAAGGGCCTTATGGGCCTTATTAAAATGTTAACAAAGTGTCTGATTCACACCAATGAATGCAGACTTCAAAATGTTAATAATAAATATTAAATATTTATTAGATATTTTAAAAGACACGAGAGTTTGGCTAACAGACTTTAGTCAAACTCCCGCGGGACTATCTGATCTCGACACATAGATAGGAAACGTCCACAAGAACCTTACTTGTGACTATAAAGATAATACAATACTAGAAGCAAAGCATAGCAAAAGATTTGAAAATATTCTAATGTGAATTAATCTCATGATTAATTTTATCAGTCAGAAAAGTTACGTTATAATAATCCATACTTTAAAATATAAACCATAAAAAGACTACCTTAATATTATCAAAACAATTACTAGTAACAACAATTTCAAAATTAATTATATTTAACGTGTTCAACACAAAATCAACTAATAATTGTGGCTATCTAAAAAAAGTTTAAGTAATACAACAAACTCTAGCGCCCAAGTGGTGACAGACAAAATATAGAGTATCATATCAAAATAAATGTTCAGGTAAAAAAAAATTATTAAATAGAAAAATTACGACGCCTAGCTTGGCTAATATTAAAAGTTAAATTTAAGTCAGAGTTCAAAATATAAACTGCCATAGTTTTAGTCCGTAGAATATGAAAGTTTATCCTGACATTGTCCAAGTCCAGGACAGCACTCCTCCATCGAGCGTTGAGATAGAATAGTCCAGGACAGCACTCCTCCATCGAGTGTTGAGATTGAATAGTCATCTTTGAATACACGAACATCACTTTATAAAGGGTTTTCGTTGCTGGGGACGCAAGGTGGGGGAAAAGAACGCTCGGTCGGTGACGTCCTTCTAGAAGCTTTCGACAGTCACGTAACCCATTTGTTGTCAGAGCTCCATCCAACTCCCAAACCATTTCTTCAATCACCTGATGTTGTGGATGTAGTTCACGTTTCTTCCCTCAGAGGGCAGGTAAGCAGTCTTCCTCTAGTCGAGGCAAATTCTGGCCGGCCTATTTTAGTGTTGCGTTGATCAAACCAGTGTGGACATCAGCTGTTGGAACATCGTAGCTCGCTCGGTCAACTCCCCGTACTAGGATTCTATAGGTGTTGGCCCGTCTTGGTGGTTGCTCTACCCAGAAGATACATTCAGTAAGTACATGAACAGTTTTATTTGAAGAGAGATAGTTTGGTTTTATATTGTTCAGAATTGCTTATTATATTGTGCCAAACTACGAGAACTACAATAGAGAAGAGTACTATTGTAGGAATTTTATTAGTTTCAATACTATTTGGAGCGGGTAGTATGAATCAAAAAGGAGAGTTACACGTGAAGGTTAACATGGGGGCGGGTCCTATTGTAACTCATTGTTACACTTGATTTTGTTCAGAAACAAGTAACGCACAAATACAAGTAATACTGCTAGCCCTGACACGTCTGTTGATTCGTCAAGTTGCGACGTAAAAGTAACATTACATTTAAGTTGCGACATCAATTCTTTTTCTATATCTGTTGAGAGATCTTGTATGTGACGTTTAACAGGTATTATTAGATAACCTAATTGTTTCAAGTTTCTTTTTTTTGATTGCTCATCAAGCACACAAGCTAGCATTTCAATCGCACAAGGTTTAATTAGGGTTTCAGTGATAGTATGGGCTTCTCCTGGAAGCGCTATACGATGATTCACTCTGTAGGAGGCCTCGGTAGAGCTTACATTGTCAGTTTTTGAACTTTTTACCGTAAGACTCTGACAGTTTGTCAATGCCCCAAGCTTACGCTTGAAAAAACTAACATATCTGCCCTTATATTCAGGGTGATTATTATCACGATGTCTACGAAGTTTGGCAGGTAACATAGAACTGTTTAAGAACACTTGGTTGTACATGACACATAGTGCATCTGGGGAAATTTTATCACCAGTATACGTAAAACCCAGAGACAAATAGGAATAATTGTATTTCCATTTTTTTACTACTTTCAACACTTCTAGAGCTGTCATTTCTAGATGGAAACCTAAAACGTTGAGATTCACTTACAACGTAGGTTACACTGGTAGTCGATTGTTTACTTAAATTACTTCTTTTTAGCCACTTATCCATGAAACATATTAAAAATAAGAGTATCAATATTACTGCATGTTAGTTCCCTCACTTTGTTGTATCTACAACTAAACATAAGAGGAGAGGAGCTCCCATTAACAGTTATTAAGAATATTTATACACATTGTCATGAAGACATTCAAACAAATTGACTAACCCTAATTAATATATAAATAACACGAGCACACGATACTTAACGAATGCGGCGAGTACAATGTTGAGCACGAGTGAGAAAGAACATGTCACTAAACTGCGATCTGTATTTATAGACTTTGAGAAAAATGAAGGATGGAAATAACAATTTCACTTCAACTACGATTCAGCAAAAAAAAAAAAAAAAAAAAAGCATAACTTGTAAACTGAGGTGGCCCAATCGGACTTAGATAAATATACAAATAAATCAACTTAGATAAATATTCTAAGTCATATGACCAAAAGTATAGTCAATTAAATAAGTTTAAAAAATTATTGATTTAAAAAAATAATCAAAGTATCCATTATATAAATTAATCCGCGGATCCCCTGGGCACTGTTCACGGATCCCTTGGTATCCGCGGAGCACAGTTTGGGAACCACTAATCTAAGTCATCACTCCAGAAATAAATTGATGGACCACTGATAGTAGAGATATCGGGATTCGAATCCCGGTCAGGAAGGGAATTTTCCTAAATAGTCTTCCACTCTCCCTCCACGAAAATGAGGATAATACACACCTCTTTATTTCTAGCACCACGTCTTACTACCCGTTCGGGTTATATGATAGTAATCACGCTAGTGGTTCTAGGGATAAGGAAGGTTATATTTATAGAAAGTGTACCCGCATTTGTGTGGAGGTATGGTGAGAAACAATTTTGAAAAACCACCCTCAGTACACCCGACCGAGATTCGAACTTCAATCTCCACGTCATCGGCAGTCTAGTCCACTGCGAGAGTGGTTACAGCCCAAATGGGTAGAAAGACGCAGTACTAAAAAAAATACGTTTCACGGGATCAGATATTGCTCAATTTGATGTTAGGAATCAAACAGGTTCTTGTTTACAATTCAAATATATTTCTTGATAGATATGCACGTTTAAACTACAGGAACACCCGCAGTGGTGGCAGATTGGTTTACGGAGATAGAATTGCATTTTACTTGATCACAGTTGTGGAAGGTCGGGGATCAAATAACTGGTGGGTGTACTAAGTTATGTTTCCTCTCTGCTATTTCACTGATTTCTTAAAAATACTCTCTCTCTGTTAGTGTGGGGGCTGCTTATTCTCCAATCAGCCCTCCTCATATAAACCCTTTAAATAAATACACAAGAGTTTCTGTTTTTAAACTACATTCTAAAATTCAAATAAAAAATTAAATACACAAGAATTTTTGTTTTTTAAAATACATCCTAAAACTCTAATAAATCACAAAAGTTCAAAATAAGCACAGTGCACTAAATCGTGTCACATTAATTTCTAGTTGTTTTTCTTAGCACCATGAGCATGGCGGCATTAGATGACAAACTTTTTAAATGAAGCGAAAAAGCTGTCATTAAATTTCATGACACCCTTGACAGATATTCAACAACTGTTGGTATCACTGCGTATATCCCGAACAGGTAGTATGAAGCAGTGCCTCAAATTAAAAAAAAAAGACACATGTAAACATCTGAAGATAATTAAACTATGTTTTTCTATTGAAGAATTATTTTCTTTTGATCTAATAAATGTTTTGCTATAAAAATTGAAAAGCCATCGACCTTTTTTTTGCGTCTACTACACTCACATTAGAACCAATCAATTAGTACTTTTTTTCTTTTTCATCCTCCACCTGTTAGTTCAGTTCAGATTAAACGGGTACATTAATTATGCTAATAGCGTAGAAACCAGGAAGGTAATATTTAGGAAATATATCCGAATTTGTGTGGAGATAGATTGGGTTGTGAAACCATTTAGGAAAAATAGCCAGGTACCCCCGGCGGGGATTCAAATCCCAACCTCCGGATCAATGGCAAGCTGGACTAAATCATCTTAGTATTTATATTATATGCCCACCGATGCGGGTATCAGTAAATTAAACCCGTTAGTAATCACCTGCAACAGTACCCAGCCTCGTGTTATCGTGGTTAGAGATCCTGGCTGCTGACCTATAGGCGCCGTTATCGATTACCAGCTGGTACTGGAGGATTTTTATTGAAGGGGGAATAATTCCCATGGTCATCATAGTGTGGTTAATTAGGCCTAAGTTAGGATAATATCTTAATTGTCTCCACCCTGTCATATTCACTATCATCATTTCCTTATATCGTCGATACATGGAAAGGATGTACGATCAGTACAGTCGGGCATCTCCTGGGAAACGGTAGACTAATTCCGGCTAATCTTCCCGCAAAAAAAAAACTGAGCTAGAGATGTTGATGTAGCTCAGTCACGCCATTATCTTTATTTCCTGCTTCAGTGGGCACATGAACTAATTGACACTCTTTTCTAATCTGATTTACCAATGAAAAAGAATTTGGGGCTCAATCTATGTCTAGATGTATCGAGGGCCTTTTAACACATAAAAATAAATATCTACCTAAAATAAACGCAAAGTAAATTGTTTTAATAGTTTCGCGCTCTTATTTTACGCAAATTCTAAACTCTACCAGTTTGATCCCTATTCCATTAGTGTAATTATTTGCAGAATGACCGTATCGGCAATGAAAAGCAGTTTTGGGGGAAAGTACCTATAATTAAAGTGTAATCATGTATAAAACAAATAAACACGATTCTAAACTAGCAGAGATTTAAAGGCAATGACATAAATAATGTGTGTAGGGGGAAGTCCCCTAACGCCGGACGGCACCTAGTGCCGGACACTCGTACTATTTCGGCAACTCAAAACGCGAGCGATTCAATGATGTTTGAAAGGGGCGCGAGGGGACGTAGCAATACCAAGTCACGGGACGTGGTTTGCCAGTGACGCACGTGACAACAGTGGGAGCGGTTGTTTGCTGTTCTTGGCGGGAAGACACTGCGTCACATAATATTCAGGTGAGTTTTATAGCTTAGTATTTGTGATCAGTTGTTTGTGTTTATTTTTAATAAGGGTAGTGTTCCATTGTTGCTTGTAATCTATCAAAGTTTTTGAAGATTTACAAAATAGTTTTGATCTGGAATGTATAATTCTGTCGATTCTCTGTCCCCTAGTACCGGACACAAAGTAGTCCCTTAACGCCGGACAGTGAATATGTTATTTTTCCTTGTCAGTATTTATACTTTTTATAATAATTGTTATACGATTTTTCAGAGGACAGAAGAACGGAATAAAATCAAAATGGAAGAGAAGAAAAAGAAGGGAAAATGGGACCAAACAAGTTTACAAACTGCGATTACTAAGGTTTTGACTAAAGAACTTACTTTGAGAGAAGCTTCGTCGCGCTACAATATTCCAAAAAGTACTCTGCATGATAAAACATCATCGGTAGATTTACTAACACATTTTCACCCGAGTATGAACAAGTTTTAGTGGACCACATCAAAGATTTGTCAAATAGATGTTTGTCACTGATGAAAAAGGAGTTTTTGAAATTAGCTTTCGACTTGGCTGAATCTATGAAGATCCCTCATCGCTTTAACATTCCATTCCATTAGAAGAACCAGGAACTTCCTCAAACACTACGGATAACAACGGAAAGGGTCCCATATCTGCCGCTGATTTAGCAATAACTGAAAGCGCCGCCACAACTTGCGATTTGGTCTCAAAAGAATCCACGGCTCTCCTCAGGATTCCACCCACGAAACAAGAATCAGCAGTCCTAAGCCATCGACTAGCTTTGATCCAGATATTATTAAAATTGTCCATAAATTGTCTCCATTACCAGATGCTGCAAAAAAAGATCAGCTGCTCGGAAAAGAAAATGTGAAAGAAGTGAAATTTTGACATCATCCCCATATAAAATTGCTGTCGAAGAAAAAGATAGTGAAAAGAATGCTAAGGAGGAAAAGAAAACGATGAAAACCAACTTTAAAACTGCAACAGAAGAGAAAGGGGAACAAAGCAAAGGCGCAAAAGCTAGAGGAAAAATTGTAAAGAAGGGGAAAAAAGCCAAAGTAGTAAAGGCCAAAAACAAAGATGAAGTGAAAGCTAAGAAAAAGCAGCCATTAATTAAATCATCTCACAAAGAAAAAACTACTTGCGTAGTGTGCTTAGAGGACTACGATGAAGACTGGATACAGTGCTCCAGCTGCCATGGGTGGGCTCATGAAGCCTGTGCTGACATTACAGAATGTTTAGACGCCTATATATGTGATCGGTGTCAGATGTTTTAAAACTGTCCGGTGCTAGGGGTTCGAAGTGAAGTCTGTCCGGTACTAGGTGCCACTTGCAAAGACTGCGTTTATTTTCACCAAAGTTTAATTTATGTTTTTTAATATGTTTATGCAGAAGTTGCATTTTTGTTTATTTATTTTGATTTTAAAGTTTGTTGACTTATCTATGTAGTAAATAAAGATATATTTTTCGAAATAGTTTTTTTTATTTTTCCTAAAAACCTTAAGTGTCCGCCACTAGGGGACTTCCCCCTACCTGTGATCTAGACTATACCTTGCTTCATTTGTCCGTCCATTCATTCATTCACCTGCCAACATCATGACCTCTTGCCACTGTGAAATGTGGTGTTACCGCTAACATACAACCTTCTAATGCGTCTGGTTGTTGATTGGTGAGTGCGAGCTTGTGAGGGGGGGGCTGATCAAAACCACTTTCCAATGCATCAATAAATAGATTTTGATTGCGATTGCTGAGGTGCGCAATATACTAATGGGTCCGTTTCTAAATGGTTATCGACCGTGGGGGTAGAAGCCAACCTCAACAAATCTCCTGCAAGTTTGTATTTAGTGAAATGTAGATGGGGCTTGATGAAAGAGGGGGTGGAGTATGTTCTTGTAGCCTTAGGGTTTTGTCTGTAAAGGGGTTGATACATATGTCACACCCCAATAGAGAAACTACCCAATTAACGAATTAAGAATATTTCTGCTCATTCTATGAACTGGCTTCTTCACTTGACCATTTCAAGAATTCGGTAAAAGTTTAATTAACTCTTGCCCATTTCATGAACTGGAACTTAATATAATATCTACTACAAGCTTAAATGAAATTCGTTTTAAGATATTATATTAAACTAAACCAACCTAACTTAACAAAACCTTCGATTCTAAAACGACTATAAGTTAAATTAACTTAAATACTAAACCTGTACTTCGCTTGTTCTTTTCGTGGATCGGGCAAAAACTCTTCCAGTTCATAAATTAGGTAACGATTGGAACTTACCAGTTCATGAAATGGCCGGGTTATCAACTGGGCAGCACAAGCGCTGCATAATTCATAAGCTGGACTAATTTTGGTTCAGCTCATGAAATGGCCAGAAATTTTCCCAATTCAGGAACTGGGCAAATTCACGAATGGTGTCTAACACATATAGTAGGAATCTGATAGGCAGGACTGCATCCTGACAATTACAAAACTCACTAAAACTACTTTCATACATGCAGACGTAAAGTCATGTTTTTTGTATGGACGCCCGTAGATGTGCGATAAGTGGGGCTCCAGCCCCCTCTATCACTCTGCAATATTGACTTTTTTTGCTGTTAATTTTTTTAATCGTGTATTTGGGATTTGGCTGCAATTTGCTACTAGCAAATTTGAATCACCAATATCCAAGTTAACAGAGAGAAAAAATTATTAAAATGTAAATTTCCTCCCATTCCCTCTCCAACAGCTCTCCTTTCTATTTGTTCTGTTCAATAAACTTATGAAAAATATAATGTTTCTTTTGGAGGTGTTCAGCTACAACAAAATTTTATTTTTTGTTAAATGCTCAGAAATTTCTTTTCTTATTATTATTTTTTTGCGAAAATTGGCTCTTGAAACTCATGAAATTGGCTTATAATTACGTTCAACTGCTCTAAAATTCCCTCACACAAGGTTAAATTTCTGAAATATTCTCTCGCGGTGAGGGTAGGGGGCTGCCACACCCCCAGAAGATGGTAATCCAATACGCCTCCCATTTGGAACACCCACATGGGCGACAGAACATACCCCGTAACAATTGAAAGCAGATGAGTAGATCTGTACTGACTCCAACCTTGAGTTTCATAATTATATATTTAGTGAAATCTTATATGCTGAGGGTGTACCAAAAAAATTAAAATCTTAAAAATATTCAAAAGGAAGAATCTTTCAATATATTTAAAACGTGACGCAATTACTTTTGACAGTAATTTCTGTTACTCTATGCAACCAATTTTCATATTTAAAAACAATGAAAACTTGTACACCTAAGATGTGCCAAAAAGTATTCAAAAGCGGGAGAGAGGGTATTTTTAATAAGGGTTTAAAAATAAATAATAAATAAGGCAGTGGTTCTCAAACTTTTTCATATTGTACCTCTTGGTCATGACTAAAAGTCTATTGCACCTCCAAGATAAAATTTCCCTAAATGACAGGTAAATGGGTAAACAAGCAAAGGAAAAAATAGCTCTCAGTCCCCTCAAAAATTCCCCGTCACGTTTGGTCCTCCGTCATGTTCTCACTTGTCATTTTGCCAATTTTCCCTTGAGAGCTGCTCCCCTGGGGTATACATACCACAATTTGAGAACCACTGCGCTAAAGCTTAACTCTTGCAATAAACTAGACTGCCAATTACTGTGAGATTGAAATTAGAATCCCGGTCAGTTGTACGGAGAGTGTTTTTTCCTAAATTGTTTTCCACTTTTTATCCTCCCAAATGAGGGTACATTTAATCTAAATTAAACTTTCCTCATACCTAACTCCTTTGCGTAATTAGTACATAAGTGTACAACCTAAAAAACATAGAATAATAAAATTTAGATAAATAGACAAATATTCTACCTAGATTTATTTCCACTATTCATTTCTATAATATGAAAGTTACAGTTGAAAGCTATCATTGCAAAATTGACACATCATGAGTTAACGATCTGGCTAAGCTAATATGCTCTAGAAAGCTCTTAAGGCCCCCGGTTTATGGTAAATCTTCCTCCTCTACGGTTAAACACGTCTACATTGACTGTAAGTTACAGACATGTTCCCCTTCTAGAACTTGTGGGGAGTTGACGGCCGTGATTTGTGAACAGTCTTGGATGAAGTTGCGCCGGCCAACACAAAAGTGGAGGGTGAGGATAAGACCGCCTTACAGACTAGTGTTGCATCGTTAGTTGAATTCTCCGATATACTCTTGTAATAAGTCTCACGCTAACGAGCCGTGGCAAGTGTTTTGAAACTATACCGCCTCATTACCTCCATTGTCTCAACCAACACCTTTAATGGCTGCTGGTAAGACGTACTGAAATGCTCTTGTTCAACACCGACCCCCGAAGTAGGAACAGAATTGGAGGGGATGGGAAAAGAGGGAGGAAGGAGTAACCATTTGAAAATTAAATTCCTGGGAGCAATGAAAGGTAAACTTTGATTTTAATAGGAGGCCCATTTTCAACCACCAAAATTGATTTAAAATCATTAAAATTTGACATTCTAGAATTATTCAAATAAATTGAAAAATGACACCATGAAAGGGTATCCAGCCCTGAAATTTTGGCTTAGGACGCCAATGCTCTATAACCACTGAGCTATCCAGGGATCATCCTATGCCCAGCGTCATACTTCACTCATTTTAAGGCATAATCTGTGATGGACGTGTGTAAATCGCCGGTTACAAATATGATTGAAGAACGACGCTGCATATGAAAAGATTCCTGGATGGCTCAGGGGTTAGATTACTGGCGTATTAAGCTCCAGGTACCTAGTTCGCTCCCGTGTCCAGGTGTCAGTTTTCAATTTACAAATTATGATATCTATATGCTTATATAACCGAAACTAACAACTATAACAGCTTTTTTATTTAATCCATAAATACATTAATGTTGTAAAAAATTACTAACGCCTCCTTCACCCTATCTTTCATATGACCTAATCAATAAATCTTTCAACTTAGCTTTAATGTGTAGAAAAGCAAGTGGCTTAAAACTGAAACTCTCAAGTAAGTTTAGTATGATAACCAATTATTTGTATTAAAATACATATTTTTCTATTTATACGTACTAAAACATTTTAGGCCCATGCTCTGTACATATGTATTACTTTTACTGTGACAGTGACGGTTTTTTTAATTAAAATTACAAATTTGTTAATCAAAATTGTGTTTTTATTACAAGTCCTCTTTTTATTATAATTATTCATTAAATATTTTATAAACTGACAATAATATTATTATTAAGATAATTATAAATAAAAAACTTGATTAATTAACAATATTAAATGTATTTTTATAGGAGCCTTTTGAAAACTAATTGCCCCCCTTCAACAACAGGTCTTGGATCCGCCCTTGAACTCGAATGATGTTTACATTTAACTTTGCAGAGGAAAACCACTCGAGACGCTCAATAACGCATTCAGGAATACATGGGCTGACCAACAAAAGTGATAACTAGAACCAACTTGACTGTGTCACCAGGTAAATCTTTGAATAAATCACCATTTTTTTAAACATATTATTTTTATTTTTTATCACCACGTCTTACTACCCGTTTTGATTATACGCTAATGTACTTATTAGAGTATTGTTTTAAGGTTTATGAAGGTTATATTTAGAGGTTGTGTACACACATTTGCGTGGAAATAGAGTGGAAAACAATTTAGGGAAAACCACTCTCAGTATACCCGACCGAGATTCGAGCCTCAATCTCTCCGTCATCAGTTGTCTGGTTCACTGGGAGTGATGCCATAGACCACATGGCCACCGAAGTGGGTCACACATCTTATAATCATCTGGAATCTGTTAATGTATTTACACAAATGGAGTATAGATGAGGAAAATATAATTTATGAGAAAATGTACCACCGTTAGAGTGAAGGGACAGTGGGAAATCAGCTGGTGGAAAAAAAACACCCTCAATAGTGCCTGACCTCTCCATCACCGGATAATAAAAACAGATGAGACTTACGTCAGCCATTTCAGTGCAAATGGTCTAAGGCGTCTACTCTCGTGATAGACTGGCTGCTGATGACGGTAGATCAGGGTTTGAATCCCGTCAGGGTCTACTAAGGTGTTTTTTCCTAAATGGCTTACCACTCCCCTTCTATGCAATTGCGGGTAGATTACTTATAAAATAACCGGCACTGAGGTGTAGTGGTCAGTGAACCTGGCTGTGAGCCTAGGTATCTCAGGTTCGATTCCCGATTGGCACCTTAGGTATTTCTCCCAAAAGGGGAACTACCCCAACAGTACCAGGGTCTGGTTAATTAGGCTTAAGTTAGGTTGTACAAGATTCCACTGGTTCCACACCCTCATACTCACTATCACCATCATCTCATCTCATCGGGACATGGAAAGAGCCGCCAGGAAAGGATGTACAACTAGTACATTCGGGCGTCCCCTGGGTAACGATGCATTATTTAGTACCAGCTAACATTTCCACAAACAGCTACGAAAGATGTAGCCCAGACGCGCAATATTTGTATACCTCTAAAATACTTCCTTCCTCATCCCTACCCCATTAGATTAGCTATCATATATATGAACTACTTGAACAGGTAGTAAGACGCGGTGATAAAATATTTTCCTTAAAGTAAGGGAGGTGACCTGGTGGTCTAGGGGTAAGGTGTCAGACTTCTGTGCTGGGGGTCCGGGGCTCAATCCTCGGTCCCGGCACAGATTTATCTGATTGCCAAACCCTTCCTTCACCTCTGACAAGATGTGTATTAATCACAACTTGTGAATGTGAGGTAATGCCAGGCCTCCACCGTGGTTCGGATTCCACGTTAAACTGTAGGTCCTCCATTTCATCCACAATCACCTACCATTACACATTAGCGTAGTGCGTACAACCCGAACGGGTAGTAAGACGCGGTGCTAATAATAATAATAATTAAAGTAAGGGGTGCCCTTGTAAAAAAAAAGATCAACCAATGAGTAGAATAAGTCAAGTTAATGGGTCTCCTCTTTCCTTCATTGATATGCACCCTAGCAAGGAGCAACTACAGCTGCAGCGGCCCCATTTGACGGCCGCGGAAGTGAACGATTGTTCGCATCCACCCAACCCGGGATCACCCCCCCAAGAGCTCAAGCTCAGCTGCGGATTACATTTATAGGGTTGTAATTCAACTCGCGTGGAATAGAGAGCGGGAGGCAGGAAATTTCGCGTACACATGTGCGCCGCTCGCCGGGGGTAGCGTGAATTATCTCACTGTCTCTTTAAACCCCATTTGAAAAAAAAAATAATAATTCCATTGGGATTCACTTGGGGAATAGGGGGTTTTGTGGGGGTAGGGAAAGATAATAGATATGGATAACGCTCATAACTGCAATGGATCGAGATTTTCTAACGTGAGTTATCACTGACGTAACTGCGATATTTCAGGATGTGTAATAGCGGTCCCCCCCCTACCTATTCTAATGAATCAGGAAACACCCAGGACATATATTTTCGGGTACCAAGCACGTACGGAGATCAGTACTATTTGAAATAGTGTTTTTTCCATCGTAGGCTATAAAATCGTTTCAGAATATACCAAATTAATTTTGATAATTACAGTTGACATATAAAAAAATTAAATGGAGGTTAGCTCATAAATTTACTTATTAATTTTGTGACACCCCAATGGTTTGATTATTAATTATTCTACTGTGCACGTTTTGTCACGTGATTTGGAGTTGATAAATTATTATTATTATTTTATGTCATGTTTGGGCATCAGGTTGTTGAATTTTTCTTTCCAACTAGTTTATCAATAATATCTATATTGCGCTAGTCGTGTTGAGCCTGACTGCCGAGGACGGGGAGATCGAGGTTCGAATCTCGGTCGGGTGAACTGGGGGTGGGTTTTCCTAAATGGTTTTCCACTCTCCCTCCACGCAAATGTGGGTTCACTTCCTCTATTCAACCTCCCCGATTCCTAATCCATTAGCGTAATTAGTACTTAAGCGTATAACCCGTACGGGTAGTAAGACGTGGTGCTAAATAATAATAATAATAATAATAATATCTATATTATTAAATTCACATTAATTTATTCTGATTCTTTCTCATATAACACTAATCACATTATAAACACTTTCTTCGTGGAATTCAGGTCACACCTCTAATCATAAGTATCTACACAGGGTGTATATTACACCTACAATCACAATTCTATACACAGGGCAAGGGCGTATAAAGATGGCGGTCCGGGGGTTACGGACCACCTGGAATTTGTTGGACACCCCCTTAAAGGGGGTCTACAAATACATATAAAACTCTGATTAAGTTTTAGACCCTTACTACAGTTTTAATTGTATATATCATCAACCAAATAATAGTTAATGAATATTTCAATATTCACCTGGTAAAACTTCTGATTGTAAAATTACACCATTTCAAATACTGCACTTCTTTTCTCATACATTCATAATGTATTGCAAAATAAAGGGCGTTTCTTGGAATGATCCGAGTAAGTTGGGTCCGAGAAGATGAGGCGAACGTATTTGCTATCACCTGTAAGATCCTACTTGAGGAATGACCCTAATAAAAGAGCAGTTTTAAATAACAGAACAACCGTCAGAAGTGGAGTTTGTAGCTTATGTAGAGAGGCTCACTACTCTTCCCCCTAACCCCATTATATTAACATGCCTACTTACTCTCAATATATTATTCGCTAACTATGAAAAGTTTGAAAGAAGAAAAGGCAGCGTCGGGGGGGGGGGTCCGGTCTCCCTTAGAATTTGTTAGTGAACCCCCTTAGAAAAATGAGCTTTCTACGCCCTCGACACAGGCTGAATCTTACACCTCCAATCACAGTTCTCAACACAGACTGTATCTGACACCTCCAATTACAGCTCTCTTCACATGGTATCATTTTACTATGGATTCACATATTCACCAAAAATCAAGAACAGAACTGAAATATGATCATGTGACAATCTCCAAACAATTCTCAAAAATCAGTGCAAACTGCGTTGGTCGCTATGCTTTGGTAGAAACAATTTCAGCTATGGCCACACTGCCCCATAAAATCTGCTTGGAAGTACCAATCATCCTTCAAAACCAACCTACTCAATCAGTGCACATGCACCTTAAAAGCTAGATGCGGGCAGACAGCTGTGTTTACTGTTGTTGTGAGGTGATCCGAAATAATTGGTTAAATGGAAAGGGGTTGGGGTGTCGTTCTTGTTGTTTTAATTTGTTTCACAACACAATGATATTAAAATATCCACCATTACATTTGTATTAAAGGTGTGATTATCCGCTTGAAAATAAAATATGTTGTTAGTCAGCTGTTTCTAGTTTGCGTTACAAAGCATTATGGGACAACATACATTTCTGCAATAGTGTTAATTGTTGCGTCACTCAAGCACATGCTGCTCTCAATTTTCGGTGAAAGTGTGAATCAAGCTCTATGGTTCAATATTTGTCGTGCACTATCGGACTCAAGTAAACAGGACGGAAAGGGTGAATTTTAAGAAACTTGACAAGTATTCGCCCGTATAAAGGTAGGGATAGAACATTGTCCTCCTGGGTCTGAATCATGCGTGCTAACAGCTCTCCTAAAACTATATGTGAATTTGTTTTTAGAAACCTACCTTATCGATGGATATGGCGCGTTGGAAACTTTTAGAGCATTCGAAATAAAAGTAGACCTAAATGTCTAAATGTCAGTCTCAATTGTTTTGTAAATAATTCTTGCTGGGTCTACTAATGATGGTTTTTCCTAGCTGATTTCCCACTTTCCCTCCACTCAATTGCGGGTATGTTTCCTCTCTAGATCCACACTTCCTTATCCCTGGCCCATTAGAAAAACTACATGTGGGTAGCTCGTGCTTGATGGAAAATAAATAGCAGAGTGGTCAAGATTTACACATTCTCACTGCTATCCCATCTTACAGCCTTCAAAATTGGCGCTATATATCAAAAGTGACCATTCCAAAAAATATTGATTTACGTCTGAATACATTAAAGTAGATATTGTAGTTTTTAGAATTATTATTATTATTAGAAATATATATGTCAACCTAACTATTAAATATTGAATTCAACTTACTAATATTTCTTATAAATTTATTTTCAATTTTAATTTTTTCTCGGCGTAACCTAGTTTATTTTATTAACATTTATACAGTCATTTATTTTATTTGTCTATTAGTTTTGAAAAGAAAACATAAATGAATAATGTTTGAGGGTTTTATTTATTGCAACTTTATTTTCCAGTGAATTGAAATAATTATACTTATCAATGCCCTGAATGTTTATAAAATATAGACAAATATGGGCAAAACAGCATCGATTTCACCTTAACAAATAATTCAAACTTGAAAAATTAGTTAAATGTCTTGTTGTTCGACAAAAGTCATTAATACTCCGATAGAGGAAAGGCGTGTAGTCTTCAATTTGTAAATATTTACATTCATTTGTCGCCTACCTAGAATTACATTTCAAATACTCTTTCTTTACATTTTTACATGAAAATATTTTTGTTTTTGAAAAGACAATAAGCTATGGAAATTTTTCATACCTTTTATTATGAAAAATAGAAAAAAATTGATTACTTGAACTACTTTGCACAGCACTACACAAACATTAAATATAAATCTTATCACAACAAAAATATGCTTTAGAATCCAAGTGACTTTCCATTCAAATAAAACAATAGTAATAATCAATCATTGTAATAGGGTTATGAAGAAATAGCTTATGGCTACTATATATTAGGAATGTTAGGATTCTTCGTACCCAGCATAAAGAAATAATCCTTCACTTAGGATCAGTTTGGCGCAAGAAATAACGATCAATGTTTCAAAAGAAACCAAATTATTCCACTGACAAAAAAGATGGTTTCATTAACAAGCTTCCCTTCTTAAAGTAAGTATTTGCTACGGCGTGACCTTAAGTTTGTTTATTTTGATCTCGAAAAGTGGTGTTTGTATAAGATTTGTTTTCGATGTGTTTTACTACCCATCTAGCCTATACGCGTTTTAGTTAATTTATTTGCCCACTTAGGTGGTAGAATTATCCGCCACTTTAGCAAAAGACCAGACTACCAAGACGGGTATATTGAAGTTCGAAACCAGGTTGGGTACACTTTTAAAAAAAAATTGTGTTCCACTATATCTCCCCGCAATATTATATATTATATTTAATTGTTAATTTGACACATTTATGTGTTCATGTTAACTACATGAGCCTATAAAATTATATTTGCATTTTTTACTTGCTATAATTATTTCAAGTATTTAACTTAAACATTTTTATTAAATATATTTTTGTTTTATTCTCACATATGTTTCTGTGTCCATTTTAATTGTGTTTTTGTCATTTTTTTTGTATATATTTACAGGTATATTCATTCATTATTTATTTAATTTATATAATTGATATCATAATTTGAGCATCTTATAACCGTTAAATCAAAACACATAATAAACTTATATCAGTCACGTTTATACTGAATCCATTGTAATTAGTTCATTCTATTTATTGTTTATTTTGCCAGGCACGTTCTGTATCTATCTAATTTATACATTATTATTTCAAGGTATTAATTATTTGGTTTGATCATCTATATCCATTAAATCTAACAATTATGTATCCAAGTCTTATCTATTACCAACTCTATTCGTCAATTTAATTAATGTGTCCAAATTTATCATTGGTGATTTGAAATGTCTATTTTATGAAATTTCTGTTTTGACTATACTGATTGTAAAGATAACAGATACTAGCAGAACATAATATGCCAGGTTGAGTCAGAAGGTCAGAATATAATCCCAACTGAAGACACACCAGATAAAGTGGACGCCGGCTTCCTTACCTGGTTGATGTTGCAGGAATGGATTGAGATATCGCTACTTGCTAAATTTTTTTCTGGAATAACTCCTCTATACCCACCAATGTTAAATTCGATTCAAGATTGTCATAGACTAAAAAATTGTCTTAATATTTCTTACTGTCAAGAAACAAAGTGACGGGTTTTCATGAATATTAGATAGTTTTAAGGTGTGATAAGAGGTATGAGCCTACTTGTCTTCTAGAAATAGGGTGCTGCTATCACATTTGCAGAATATATTTTCCTTCGACCCTTACATGCATTTGGACCACGTACCTTCATTTCAGGATCCGAAAGCTCCCAGGGTTAGATTGTCATGTTTGAGCAATGGCCCCGTGGTGTATTGGTCAGTTCACTTGACTATGAGTTGATAGGTCCAGGGCTCGATTCCCGGCTGGTACCGTGGAGATTTTTCCGAAAGAGAAATTATCTCAAAGATTACCAAGGTTTTGTTAATTAGACTCAAGCTAGGTTTAAATAGTTTCACGTTCTCATACCCACTATCACTATCACTATCACCTCATCTCATCGGGATATGAAAAGAGTCTCCACGGAAAGGATGTACGATTAGTACATCCGGGCTTCCGGACGTGTCCCCTAGGCAACGGTACATTAATAGGTTACTGACTAATATTTTCACAAACTAGCCTATGAGTGATGTATACCCAGACAATCATATATATATATATATAGTAAAAGTCCGTTCCCGGTCATAGAAATTACGAGCAAATGATTCAACAGATTTTGGCAAACGATCTCTAATTTTAAAGGTTATAGGTTAAGGGTGTCGGGAAAAATAATAGTTTCCAGATAAAATCGGATTTTCCTAGAGAATTTTCGGCTTTTCATTCTTTGCTTACATCACCATGAAAACCTGATTTGTGCATTGTTTTATACCTGTAAATAAAATATTTCTCCTTGGTTAAAAATAATAACTTATTCCGTTAGTAAAAGATTTTTCTTTGATTAAAAATAATAACTCAACTCATATTTAAGCTATAACGTGAAATAATTATAGAAATTATGGCGAAAAATGTATGTATAGCGAACAAAACAATTATATATATAGACCCTATATGTTACGAGAGATGTGTGAAATCTGGATAATGTTGAGATTAGCCAGGAGATGTCAGCACTATCCAAGTGCAGTGGATAGAGTCAGAAATAAAAAGTAATTCATCTCATTAACGACCCTATCTGGATAATCTTGACCTTAGCCATCCAGACTTGGATAACTTGAATACTATTTATAAAACCAAGCAAGTTTCAAAAGAGATTATATTTTGGAATGCTAATTCGATCTAGGTCCTAAAATTGGATCGTGGCAATGCACTAACATTCAAAATGCCCCATTTTGGTGCTTTATTTTCCACCCACCCAACCTAATCTAACCTAACCTAACCTAACTAACCTAACATAAATCCTATAATTTGACAGTATCCAAGTGCTGTTGGATAGTGTCAAGATTATCCGGATAAACTTTGGAATATAATATTCATTCCCCTTTCATTCAACCTTATCCTAATAATTTGGATAATGTCAATCTGGATAATGTCGACTTTATCTAACTTCGGACTTTACCCGTAGCATATATATCAAATAATAAAATAAAAATATGCTAATATGGTCTTAATCCTAAATCAATGCCACAACATGGCATCTGCTAAGGGTGATTTGCGTCTCTGAAGGAAGCATTCTCATAGTGAACTATAAATAACTCGTACTTTACCTAATATCTCGTACCAGTACTGGTGGATACAAAAATTAATGCTCCAGATTCACAATATACTGGCTTGCCATTAAGGTTAGAGTTGTGTCTGGTTGGAGGGGGGGGGTAGTCCAACATGTGATTTATTGTTTGGTCTTCCCTTTCTCTCCCTTACTACCCATTCTGGTTATATGTTTATATACTCCCCATCATCGGCGGTTTAGTCTCTTGCGAGATTAGCGCCTTAGACCATGCGGCCACCAAAGCGGGTCAAGTTTTAATTAAAGGCTTAATCTACGGGGTAGGGATGAGGAGGGTGTAAATATTGAATTTACTTCCCTCATTAACATAAAAAGTAAACAGGGAAACAACAGAGATAAAGCTTATGTGGAAGACCACGCCCAGTGCCCTCAGCCTAGTTTCGAACTCCTGCCTTTTAGTTACCACCAATTCTGTCTACAACAAGCCTGACGTCTCAGATCACGTGACTAAAGGCTCGGATATTACGTCGTTAGTTAGCTTTATGGAGGTAATCCACCGCTTGTACAGTTAGCGAATAGCGAAGTTTATAAGATTGAAATGCGCTTTAGTTTATGTATGTAGCCCTATCAACAAGGGCGTAGAGAGCTATTTTTTCTAGATGGGGTCCGCTAACCATTTCTAGGTGCATCCGGACCTCTAACATCCGACACTGCCCGTTCTTTCAAATTTTTTGCAACAACATGGATGATAAGAAAAAGGCGTGTGCAGTGTATGTTTGCCACTGAGACTGAAGGAAATACTGGCGAGAGCAATCGCACACGTTGAGTCTTACTGTCAGTATTAACGTCAGTCTCTCCCACCACTTGCAAGACTGATGGACTGAGACTGATGTGATCAGAAAATTTGGATCACATCAGTATTTTCGTACGTCCGACCATCAATGCCCCTACACGATAAGTCAGACTGTTAATATTAATTATTACTTTATTAATACTGACAGTCTGACTGATCGTGTAGGGACCCTATTAGGGTGAATACTCAAGTAGGATCCTACAGATGATAGCAACCATGTTCTTTTTCTCGAAACCCACATACTCGACTAATTCCAAGAAACATCTTATGTTTTTCAATACCATATGAATGTAAGAGAAAAGAAATATAGTATTTGAAATGTTTGAAAGGGCTAATTTTACAATCGGAAGTTTTACAAGATGTATCTTGAAGGTGAATATTAACATATTCATTAACTAATATTTGGTTGATGACATATACAATTAAAACTGTAGTAAGAGTAAAATATTTAAACATTAGGTTTTTATATGTATTTGTGGACCCCCTTTAAGGGGCCGCCCATCAAATTCCAGGTTTTCGGACCCCCCCGGAACCCCAACTTTCTACGCCCTTGCGTATCAAGTATCATATTTGTAAATCGGAAAAAATGACACCTGGACAATGGAATCGAACCTGGGACACTTAAACAATGAGTGAAGAATGACCCTGGACATGGGATGAAACCTGGATAGCTATGGCACAGTAATCCAAAGGTTCCGGATTCGATTCCCATGTCCCAGGTGTCATTTTTAACAATTTACGAAAATAAGGTTTATGTTAAACCTAGCTCAAGTAAAAGCCTACTATTTATAGCTTAACTTGAAATTATTATATTTTCCAGGACGAAGAAGGCTTGGTGCGAGTCCATCAATGAAAGGAGTACTTCTTTCACGGACCTGACTGAACCCGAGACACCTCTGGGTGTCCTAAAAGAGTATTCAGAGACCAGCACCTTGCATGGTCTACGCTACATATCTAGGAAGGGCGCACCTATGCTCGACAGGTATTGACATGTCATCAAGACCATAAACCTCTCTCCCTCCATGTTATTATCGTTACTAATGTCTCACTAGTAGTTCTGTGAACACTGTACCTCTCTCCCTCCATTTTCTTATCGTTACTAATGCCTTACTAGTTCCTAATAATATATTAAAATATTCATGGCAAAATCTATGTATTTTTAAAAGGGGCTCCAAAATGTACATTTGTAAGAAAATATCTCCATCTTCCTCATTCCCACGCCAGTAGTGTAGTTAAATGTGTAGCCTATAGCCAAACGGGTATGAGACGAGTTAAAAATAATAATTAAACATGTTAATCCAAGTTGGTTTTAGGATTATTCCTATTTAAATATATATTTGAAATGAAGATTGCTATTGGGGGTTGATTTCCAGACTATGTTGGCTCACGGCCACTGGCCTTTGTGCTGGGTTCGCTACCTGGTTCGTGCTTTCCGCCTGGCAGCAGTACCGCAACAGTCCCACTGTGACGAGCGTGGAATCAACCCACTACCCCCTGTACAAAGTGCCTTTCCCCGCCGTCACCGTGTGCACCTCTACTAGGATCAGGCGGCGCTACGCTGAGTCCCTGTTGCTCAGGTACTTGAACAACAGTTTAAATTACAGTTAGCAGCCTTTATTTGGCATTTTCAGGGAGGACGGATTTGCGGGTTTTTGCGTGTATGTTTCTTACAGACATACAATAAATCATGGGATTATGGCCTCTTAAACTTGAGTGTGTTTTCTTACAGACAGATAATGGAATATGGTACCATGGCCTCTTAAACTTCAGTGTGTTTTCTTACAGACACATAATGGAACATGGTACCATGGCCTCTTAAACTTCAGTGTGTTTTCTTACAGACACATAATGGAACATGGTACTATGGACACTTAAACCTAAGTGTGTTTTCTTACGGACACATAATGGAACATGGTACTATGGACACTTAAACCTAAGTGGGGTTTCTTACGGACACATAATGGAACATGGTACTATGGACACTTAAACCTAAGTGTGTTTTCTTACAGACACATAATGGAACATGGTACTATGGACACTTAAACCTAAGTGTGTTTTCTTACGGACACATAATGGAACATGGTACTATGGACACTTAAACCTAAGTGTGTTTTCTTACGGACACATAATGGAACATGGTACTATGGACACTTAAACCTAAGTGTGTTTTCTTACGGACACATAATGGAACATGGTACTATGGACACTTAAACCTAAGTGTGTTTTCTTACGAACACATAATGGAACATGGTACTATGGACACTTAAACCTAAGTTTGTTTTCTTACAGACACATAATGGAACATGGTACTATGGACACTTAAACCTAAGTGTGTTTTCTTACGGACACATAATGGAACATGGTACTATGGACACTTAAACCTAAGTGTGTTTTCTTACAGACACATAATGGAACATGGTACTATGGACACTTAAACCTAAGTGTGTTTTCTTACGGACACATAATGGAACATGGTACTATGGACACTTAAACCTAAGTGTGTTTTCTTACGGACACATAATGGAACATGGTACTATGGACACTTAAACCTAAGTGTGTTTTCTTACGGACACATAATGGAACATGGTACTATGGACACTTAAACCTAAGTGTGTTTTCTTACAGACACATAATGGAACATGGTACTATGGACACTTAAACCTAAGTGTGTTTTCTTACGGACACATAATGGAACATGGTACTATGGACACTTAAACCTAAGTGTGTTTTCTTACGGACACATAATGGAACATGGTACTATGGACACTTAAACCTAAGTGTGTTTTCTTACGAACACATAATGGAACATGGTACTATGGACACTTAAACCTAAGTTTGTTTTCTTACAGACACATAATGGAACATGGTACTATGGACACTTAAACCTAAGTGTGTTTTCTTACGGATACATAATGGAACATGGTACTATGGACACTTAAACCTAAGTGTGTTTTCTTACAGACACATAATGGAACATGGTAGGTACTATGGACACTTAAACCTAAGTGTGTTTTCTTACGGACACATAATGGAACATGGTACTATGGACACTTAAATTTGAGTGTGTTTTCTTACAGACACATAATGGAACATGGTAGGTACTATGGACACTTAAACCTAAGTGTGTTTTCTTACAGACACATAATGGAACATGGTAGGTACTATGGACACTTAAACCTAAGTGTGTTTTCTTACAGACACATAATGGAACATGGTACCACGGACTCTTAAACTTGAGTGTGTTTTCTTACAGACAGATAATGGAATATGGTACCATGGCCTCTTAAACTTGAGTGTGTTTTCTAACAGAGAGATAATGGAATATGGTACCATGGCCTCTTAATCTTGAGTGTGATTTCTTACAGACACATAATGACATACGGTACTATGGGCTACCCTCTCAACACTACGGAGAGGAAGGAGCTCTGGCACATCATGGCCGCCTTCTCCTTGCTCCAGTTTCCCTTCTTCTACCGCGTGGAGGAGCACGTCAACGCAGATCTACCTCACATGGAGCTGTTTGATAATTTTAACATCTCGGACTTCATGTTGAAGGTCAGACAACACTAACTTGAGTTCTATAATAATAATAATAATAATAATTAGCACTGCGTCTTACTACCCGTTCGGGTTATACGCATAAGTACTAATTACGCTAATGGATTAGGAATTGGGAGGGTTGAATTTAGAGGAAGTGAACCCGCATTTGCGTGGAGTGAGAGTGGAAAACCATTTAGGGAAAACCACCCCCAGTTCACCCGACCGAGATTCGAACCTCGATCTCCCCGTCCTCGGCGGTCGAGCTTAACACGACTAGCGCGTTAGCCAACTACGCCACCGAGGTGGGTTTGAGATCTATAGATTGTTTCTTTCAAACCCATTCAAGTCTTTCTTCTTTTTTTTCAGAGGACAGTCATAAGTTGTCATTAATATAATATATTAAGTTGTATTAACATAATATTGAGTTATTCGTTGAAACATTTTAATATTCAAACTATACATCGACAGTGATCATTAGCGTTCGGACTTTGACGACAAATTTCCAAAGAATACCTAAAAGTATGAACCAAAAACTTGTTAACTACACCTAACTAAATCAAACACGCACTTTACAAATGGAAAATAAACGATGAATATTTACTTAAAAGCATTTAACAACTTGATTATCGCAGTCAGATAACTATGATAATGATCTACAAATATCCCAGGTTGTGTTGGGGGTGGGGGGGGGGAATAGCTTTGAATTCTGAAGCAGATATTTGTAAATCAATATCATATTCAGTAAAATGCAAGAGTTTAATTATCGTTAGATACTTTTAAATTACATATATTGTAAGTGTTTTAGTTTTCACTGACCTGCTTCGGTGATCATATGGTCTAAGGCGTCACTCTTGCAATAAACTATACTGCCTATGACAAGGAGATCGGAGTTCGAATCTTGGTCGGGTATAACGAGGGTGGTTCCCCCTAAATGGTTTTCTACTCTACATCCACGCAAACGTCGGTACACTTCCTCTAAATGTAGCCTTCCTCACCTTTAATTAATTCGCGTATTTAGTACATGTGCGTATAGGCTAAACAGGTATTAAAATGTAGCGCTAAAAAAAGTTTAATTTGAAAATTGTATTTGATTTTGTTGTGTGCATCAATTAGGAGTTTTTGTTCATATTTTTACATCACTTTTGGAAAATTTGCCATAAAAGTTCAGGTTACAATAAGGCTTTGTTTTTAGCACCGCGCCTTTCTACCTCTTCAGTTTATACGCCTAGGTACTAATTACACTAGTGGTTTAGGTATTAGGAAGATATAATTGAGATGAAGTGTAACCGAATTTGCATGGAATTAGAGTGGAAAACCACCCTCAGTGCACCCAACTGGGATCTAACCCCGATCTCTCCATCTTTGGCAGTCTAGTCCATCACGAGAGTGGCGCGTAAAACTCAGCGGCAACCGAAGCGGGTAATTAGGCTATTACGATTGATTTAGAGTTGAGTGTGAAGAAAATTATACTAAAAGTAACTATTTAATGTGATGTAGGGGACGAAATAAAAGACCAGTTTTTTCCAGTTTTTATAACAAAAAACTTTTTTGCAAAAAAAAATTGCTTCAGTATAAACATAGAGTTTAATTTCCTTCCCAAGGTGATATCAACAGTTTATGAATATCTAACATGAATATAGCGGCATTAGATGAGAAACTTTTTAAATGCAGAGAAAAAGTTATCATTAATTCTAGGACATCCTTGACAGATATTCAACAAACTGTTGATATCACCATGTGAAGAAAATTAAACTCTATGTTTCTACTGGAGCAATTGTTGATTTAGTTTGACTAAAAAAAAGTTTTGATATATAAACAGCAATACACTTACCTTTTCTCGTGCTCCCCACCTTAAGCACTATTTTATTTTTATAGTCAAAACATTTTTTTTTTCAATTAAATCTTTAAATAAAAAAGTACTGTACCTCGTTTCCTTCCACCCAGCCTTAATAATTCCCGCCCGAAGTGTAGTTGATGTTTTGTCCGTCAGGTGATGCCGACGTGCCAAGAGGTGTTCGAAGCGTGTTTCTGGCACGGGAAGGTCATCCCTTGCTGCGAGCTGTACCAAGTGCAACGTTCTGAGTTGGGCTACTGCTTCTCTTTCAACTCTCTGACGACCGACGGAGCCAAACATTGGTCAGTTGAGGATGTTGCCTTCCCGTGATGTAGTGACAACTCAAAATAGGATCTTTTTTTAATCATCGCGCTTTAATACCTATTCAGGTTATACGCATATGTACTAATTACGTTTATGAGGTAGGGATGAAGAAGGTTGAATTAAGAGAAAGGTAACCCGCATTTGCGTGGAGGTAGAATGGAAAAAACCACCCTTGGTATATCCGACAGGAATTCAAACCCCTATCTCCCTGTCATCGGCCGTATAATCTATTGTGAGAGTGACGCCTTAGACCATGCTACCGAAGCAGGTATATCCCATTTTAATGTATTCACGTTTAATTCGGCGAGTTTTAAAGATATAACATTGGGACAAAAATCATAAATTCTTAAGTAATTATAAATATAGTCTTAAAATGACAAAAAAAGTATCTTAAAGTAGTTCTTTTGTAAAAATGAAAAATTTGATCGGTAGGCGTATAGCCCGAACGAGTAGTAAGACGCGGTGCTAAAAAAAAGTTTCATTGACGAATCCATCCAAGCAATGAGGAATAGAAGGATATTTTCGAGTAAATTTACTCGTATTAGCGTGGATTAAGGATGGTAACCTCATCCCCAAAGACTATTAAGGAATTAAAACACCGACTTTACCCGTCAACGCTTAACAAGCTCGAAACAAATCTAAGAGACTTTATTATATTGTGAATCGCTTTCGGAAGGAAGACAATCTCAATCCTATGAACAAATAAATTTAAGATATTTATAAAACTCTTCCGGAAGCTTGTCGATCTACATATGTGAGTGGATATTTGCTCTCTACCGAATGACCGATTGAGCTCACTCTTATTCTTGTGTTACAATGGTTCTTGTTTAAGCTGCTGGCCTACCAAAACCTTTGTAAACGTTGATAGATGAACGGACGGATGATTTCATGATTTCAGCCCCGCTTGGCTTGACCATGACGGGGACGAGGAAGTCAAGTCCCAACAGGACCCTGAGTGTGTCTTGCGACGCAACATGGGGGTGGGGTCAACCACAGGGTTGGAGGTGTTCCTGAAATCCTCACCTTGGATCGACACGCTCGCCTCTGGACAGAGGGATGTGGAAGGAGTCAGGGTTAGTAATGCACACCTGATTGTTATAGAGATACATAAATCACTGTTTCAGCAACACGTGGCATTAGACATATTGTTAACTAACCATGTAGAAGTGTTTGGAAGGTTGATTTAGATAAACAAAGTTCCCAAATGAACAAATTAAATACTGCAGGAAAAAAATTACATAATATAGCGTTTAGTAAATAGTTGTGTATATGTTCTAGCGTCTATTTCCTCATCCTTTGGTGCTTGCTCAGTGCTGTGTATGTTATAGATTCTAGTGCACCACTACACCACCCCTGGTTTCTTGATCAGTGCTGTCTATGTTGTAGATCCTAGTAAACCACCCCTGGGTTCTTTCTCAGATATGTGTATGCTATAGATCCTAGTACACCACCCCTGGGGTCTTGCTCAGCGATGTGTGTGTTATAGATCCTAGTAAATCACCCCTGGGTTCTTTCTCAGATATGTGTATGTTGTAGATCCTAGTACACCACACCCTGGGGTCTTGCTCAGCGATGTGTGTGTTATAGATCCTAGTAAATCACCCCTGGGTTCTTTCTCAGATATGTGTATGTTGTAGATCCTAGTAAACCACCCCTGGGGTCTTGCTCAGCGATGTGTGTGTTATAGATCCTAGTAAATCACCCCTGGGTTCTTTCTCAGATATGTGTATGTTGTAGATCCTAGTACACCACCCCTGGGTTATTGCACAGTGCTTTCTATGTTGTAGATCCTAGTAAACCACCCCTGGGTTATTGCACAGTGCTGTCTATGTTGTAGATCCTAGTACACCACCCCTGGTTTCTTGATCAGTGCTGTCTATGTTGTAGATCCTAGTAAACCACCCCTGGGTTCTTTCTCAGATATGTGTATGCTATAGATCCTAGTACACCACCCCTGGGGTCTTGCTCAGCGATGTGTGTGTTATAGATCCTAGTAAATCACCCCTGGGTTCTTTCTCAGATATGTGTATGTTGTAGATCCTAGTAAACACCCCCTGGGGTCTTGCTCAGCGATGTGTGTGTTATAGATCCTAGTACACCACCACTGGGTTATTGCACAGTGCTTTCTATGTTGTAGATCCTAGTAAATCACCCCTGGGTTCTTTCTCAGATATGTGTATGTTGTAGATCCTAGTAAACCACCCCTGGGGTCTTGCTCAGCGATGTGTGTGTTATAGATCCTAGTACACCACCCCTGGGTTCTTTCTCAGATATGTGTATGCTATAGATCCTAGTACACCACCCCTGGGTTATTGCACAGTGCTTTCTATGTTGTAGATCCTAGTAAACCACCCCTGGGTTCTTTCTCAGATATGTGTATGTTGTAGATCCTAGTACACCACCCCTGGTTTCTTGCACAGTGCTTTCTATGTTGTAGGTCCTAGTACACCACCCCTGGTTTCTTGCACAGTGCTTTCTATGTTGTAGATCCTAGTAAATCACCCCTGGGTTCTTTCTCAGATATGTGTATGTTGTAGATCCTAGTACACCACCCCTGGGTTATTGCACAGTGCTTTCTATGTTGTAGATCCTAGTAAACCACCCCTGGGTTATTGCACAGTGCTGTCTATGTTGTAGATCCTAGTACACCACCCCTGGTTTCTTGATCAGTGCTGTCTATGTTGTAGATCCTAGTAAACCACCCCTGGGTTCTTTCTCAGATATGTGTATGCTATAGATCCTAGTACACCACCCCTGGGGTCTTGCTCAGCGATGTGTGTGTTATAGATCCTAGTAAATCACCCCTGGGTTCTTTCTCAGATATGTGTATGTTGTAGATCCTAGTAAACCACCCCTGGGGTCTTGCTCAGCGATGTGTGTGTTATAGATCCTAGTACACCACCACTGGGTTATTGCACAGTGCTTTCTATGTTGTAGATCCTAGTAAATCACCCCTGGGTTCTTTCTCAGATATGTGTATGTTGTAGATCCTAGTAAACCACCCCTGGGGTCTTGCTCAGCGATGTGTGTGTTATAGATCCTAGTACACCACCCCTGGGTTCTTTCTCAGATATGTGTATGCTATAGATCCTAGTAACACCACCCCTGGGTTATTGCACAGTGCTTTCTATGTTGTAGATCCTAGTAAACCACCCCTGGGTTCTTTCTCAGATATGTGTATGTTGTAGATCCTAGTACACCACCCCTGGTTTCTTGCACAGTGCTTTCTATGTTGTAGGTCCTAGTACACCACCCCTGGTTTCTTGCACAGTGCTTTCTATGTTGTAGATCCTAGTAAATCACCCCTGGGTTCTTTCTCAGATATGTATGTTGTAGATCCTAGTAAACCACCCATGGGGTCTTTCTAAGCGCTGTCTATGTTGTAGATACTAGTACACCACCCCTGGGGTCTTGCTCAGTGCTGTCTATGTTGTAGATCCTAGTACACCACCCCGCCGTACTGCCCGAAGCGACGATGGGCCTGTTGATGCCACAAGGTGAGGGCATGGTGTACAATGTAAAACTGTCGGTGTCCTTGTCTGTCAGTTCTTCAACTCTGTGGGAGATGTCTCCCATTGAGAGGGACTGCTACTTCCCTAACGAGAAGAAGCTTGACCTCTTTAGCACGTACACCCAAGAGAGTTGTCACGTGGAGTGCAGACTGCAACTGGTGCGGGACCGTTGTGGATGCCATCCTTACTTCTTCCGTCACTCACAAGGTAGAACATTTCAGTGGCCAAATAGTGTGTACCTGGTTAATAGTAACCACTATTTCCACCATTCCCAAGGTAGAACATTTCAGTGGCCAAATATGTGTATCTTGTTAATAGTAACCACTATTTCCGTCACTCCCAAGGTAGAAAATTTCAGTGGCCAAATATGTGTATCTTTCCCAAGGTAGAACATTTTAGTGGCCAAATATGTGTATCTTGTTAATAGTAACCACTATTTCCACCATTACCAAGGTAGAACATTTCAGTGGCCAAATAGTGTTTATCTTGTTAATAGTAAACACTATTTCCACTATTCACAAGGTAGAACATTTCAGTGGCTAAATAGTGTTTATCTTGTTAATAGTAACCACTATTTCCACCATTACCGAGGTAGAACATTTCAGTGGCCAAATATGTGTATCTTTCCCAAGGTAGAACATTTCAGTGGCCAAATAGTGTATATCTTGTTAATAGTAACCATTATTTCCACCATTCACAAGGTAGAACATTTCCTTGGCCAAATTGTGTGTATCTTGTTAATAGTAACCATTACTTCCACCATTCACAAGGTAGAACATTTCAGTGGCCAAATAGTGTTTATCTTGTTAATAGTAAGCACTATTTCCACTATTCACAAGGTAGAACATTTCAGTGGCTAAATAGTGTTTATCTTGTTAATAGTAACCACTATTTCCACCATTACCGAGGTAGAACATTTCAGTGGCCAAATATGTGTATCTTTCCCAAGGTAGAACATTTCAGTGGCCAAATAGTGTATATCTTGTTAATAGTAACCATTATTTCCACTATTCACAAGGTAGAACATTTCAGTTGCCAAATAGTGTTTATCTTGTTAATAGTAACCACTATTTCCACTATTCACAAGGTAGAACATTTCAGTTGCCAAATAGTGTTTATCTTGTTAATAGTAACCACTATTTCCACTATTCACAAGGTAAAACATTTAAGTGGCCAAATAGTGTTTATCTTGTTAATAGTAACCACTATTTCCACCATTCCCAAGGTAGAACATTTCAGTGGTTAATAGTGTTTATCTTGTTAATAGTAACCACTATTTCCACTATTCACAAGGTAGAACATTTCAGTGGTTAATAGTGTTTATCTTGTTAATAGTAACCACTATTTCCACTATTCACAAGGTAGAACATTTCAGTTGCCAAATAGTGTTTATCTTGTTAATAGTAACCACTATTTCCACTATTCACAAGGTAGAACATTTCAGTTGCCAAATAGTGTTTATCTTGTTAATAGTAACCACTATTTCCACCATTCCCAAAGTATAACATTTCAGTTGCCAAATATGTGTATCTTGTTATTAGTAACCACTATTACCACCATTACCAAAGTAAATGCCGTCCTTGCTTTTTCCATAATTCAAAATCTTGTTGGAACTCTATTTATGTTCCCCGGTCAGACATTTTGTCGAAATGACCACCATTATCTTGTCAGAACTTGACACTTAGACTGCATGACCATCAATGTGGCCGATACTAAAATTCATCCTGATAGTGTGCGTCTGAAGCGTTACTTTTCCAAGTTAAAGATGTTGGTAGAACATTATTTTGGCTCGGATTTTTATTTAATAAAATATTTTTAAAACTTCTTCAAAATTGTGTCTATGAATGAACCCTAACGAATTTTGGGATTCTGAACATTATGCCATATTTTTTTAAACTAATAATTTCTAATATTTTTACATCCATCTATCTCTCCATCTATATACCTATCTATCTAAATTTATTATATATATATTTATTTATTTTTAAAGTAAGTGTGTGTCTGTGTCCAGAAAAAGACTAACCCCCTTTAAATGAGCTGGAAATTTGAAATTTGATGATTTGTAAATTTGGCTGAAATTTTGCCCCATATAACCATACAAAATCTAAAAATGGAGAATTTCAAAATGGTGATCCAGGAAATGGGAAAACATTTTAGAAGAGGTAGAAAATTAAAATTTGTCATTCATGTTGAGAAAATCCTCCAGATATCATAATAAATATTGAAATATGAAGTTTTTAGAGTGAGTTATAGAAAAGAGAGTGGGGGGCTCAAAATTTCCAAAACTAATAGAAATTACTACTTGTCAGTGTGGAAGAAAATTAAAATTCGGCATGCGTTTAAATGAACCTCTACAAACAATTATAAAAATCGGAAATTTAAAAAAATTAATTGGAGCTCGGGAAATATCAGATGGGTTATATGGCAAAACAATTTTTAGATGTGATAAAAAATTTAAATTTGGAAGGCAGGTAGAAGCACATTTCTAGATAAACAAATAAGTCTTAAAGTTTGAAATCTAAATGCCAGTTGGAAAAATTGGTAAAGGGGATTGAAGAGTTTACAATTTCTGAAACTAATAGAAAAAAACACTTTTTGGTGTGTCAGAAAACAAAGATTTTTTAATAAGTGTGAAGGGACAAACCCAAATAACCAGCAGAGTCTGAACATTTACTATTTAAAATGGGGGTCCGTAAAATGGTTGGGCATGATACATCCAAAAGTATAATTACAACCCACTCTTTGGTTTAGTAAAAAATTAAAATTTGGTGAGAAGCTAAAGAGAGAGATCACACCAATATCCCCAAAAAGTTAAATATTTGATGTTTAAAGCGGGACTTTTAAAATTTCAAACTGGAGTGTGGGAAATGAAGAGGGTTCAGGGAGAGAGTAATAATTTGAAATCGCTCCAAAATATTTTTTTTTAAACTAACTTTAGTCGTGGAAAATAAATAAGTTTGAAAAATTGGTAAAAGGACCATACAAGTTAACATAAAAGTTGGAAAGTATGAAATTCCAAAGTAGCTGTCTGGGAAATGGGCGAAAAGTGGATTCGGGGTTCCAAAATTCCTAAACTAGTATAAAAAAACTTTTTGGAAATGAGAGACAGTTTTGATTTTAAATAGGTACAGGCAAAAACCTAAAAATATGATCACAAAATCAAGTATTATTAGGTAATCAATAAAGTTAGCTCAAGATTGTACAAAGAGGAACTATAAAAATGTTGGTAGCCGGATGTTTACGTCCTAATTTGATATAGCTTTGATACGGCTTAATGTGCTAGTTTTTAATATACTAGACTGCTGCTGATGGAGAAATCGTGGTTCGAATCCCGCTAGGATAAACTAAGGGTGGTTTTCCCTAAATGGTTTTCCATTCTCCCTTCACGTAAATGCGGTTACACTTCCTCTAAATTCAATCTCCCTCATACCTAATATATTACCTTAATTAGTTTAAAAAATGTATTCTAACAAAGGATAATATTTATAACGTCCACTGTTTAGGCGGCTCTAGGAATAAAATTTGAACTTTTTTGAATCAAGAGAGCAACTATTATTATGTATGCTGCCACAGGGATACTCCTTTTAACCTAAAACCATGGGTCTCCTAGTTACACCCTTTTTTCTTGATCACACGCTAAAATGCTTAGTCCTTATTTTCACTTTCAAAAGGGAGATGCGTTCATTGAACCCCTTGCTATTTTTTTAACAAATTTTAATTGTTTTGTATTTATTTAAATAAATGGTACGGCGCACCGCACAGACTTTCTCTCTCTTTCTATAAACTCGTAAGATTTCTGAACAGAATAATGTACATTGTATCATCACAACTCCACATAAGAACACGCATAAAATAATGTACAATGATATAGAATCAATGAGAAAAGAGGCGCATCTTTGTCCACCTAAGAACATTTCAAACAGTTTAATGTCTTCCACAAGGGTCAACACTTCGTATTAAAATTTCTATTTCTGGTTAAAGTTTTCACATTTTATAAGGTGTTGCAGATCTTCAAGTCATCGCATTGATATTTAATTATTCATTTATACATTTTGACCAATAAAAAATGTAAATATTGACTATTGAGTCTAAAATGGAGATAGATCATTGCTATGCAAACATTTCTCCTAAGAGCTTTAAGGAAAAATAACATACTTTTTTAGATACTTATATTTAATTACTCTATGGCATTGGAAAATTATTGCGTTAAGACTTAAGTAGTATATGTTTACAACTAAAGCTCACAAAATTGTATTAATATATTTGCAAATATCTCAGAAACTGTTGCTTTTATAAAAATATATGTCAAATAAAAGTTTTTTATTTCTAATAGTCCTACAATTTTGCAATGATAAGTTGTTTAGTTTCTCAAATAGTTGTGGAGATACGGAAATTAACGTATCTGTAAAGTACCCTAAAAATCATTTTCATAGGAAAATGAAAATAGCCAGTTTATTTATAATCTTAATCAACGCCTAGATACGAATTTTAATCAAAATCGTTTGAGCAGATTTTGAGAAAACCAAATTTTTCTCTTTTCACCCTTCAGTAAACTACCCTTAATTTAAGTTTTTATAGACACACAGACAGACGGCATTGCAAAGACTATTTTTTAGGGTTCGGGGGGTCATGAGACGTTGACATCCATCAACATTTCAGGTTAGTTTTTTTTTACGGTCGCAATACTTAAACTTTAATATCCAAAAAGTTTAAAAATGCATATAATTGCGTATAGATTGAAAGTTATTGATTTTATAAAAATATGTTTCGGATAAAATATCTGTATTATAAATATATATACATATTTGTAATGCTAAGTAATTTCATATCTCAAATAGTTTCGGAGCTATTATAAAAAATGTTAATTTACGCATCAGACCGGAGCCCTTAAAGCCATTTTGCCGAAATATTGAGGGTAGCCATTTTGTTTGGAATATTTATTAATGTTTATAAATGAAATTTAATCAAATCGTTAAAGCCGATTTTGAGAAAATCGACTTTTTCTCTTTTTGCCCTTCAGTAAACTACCCTTAATTTTAAGTTTTAATAGACACACAGACAGACGGCATCGCAAAGGCTATTTTTTAGGGTTCGGAGGGTCATGAGACGTCGAAATCCATCAACATTTCAGGTTAATTTTTTTTACGATCGCAATACTTAAGCTTTAATGTCCAAAAAGTTAAAAATATATATATAATTGCGTATAGATTGAAAATTATTGACTTTATAAAAATATGTTTCGAATAAAATATTTGTATTATAAATATATATACATATTTGTAATGCTAAGTAATTTCATATCTCAAATAGTTTCGGAGCTATTATAAAAAATGTTAATTTACGCATCAGAACGGAGCTCTTAAAGCCATTTTGCCGAAATATTGAGCGTAGCCATTTTGTTTGTAATATTTATTAATGTTCATAAATAAAATTTAATCAAAATCGTTAGAGCCGATTTTGAGAAAATCGACTTTTTCTCTTTTTTCCCTTCAGTAAACTACCCTTAATTTTAGGGGTAGATATCCAATTCCAAAAACCCCTCGGGCAACCCTATGAAAACCCTAGATATCAAGTTTCAGCTCAATCGGTAAAATATTTTAGGCTCTAGTTGGAGGTACAGACAGACAGACAGACGGAAATTCAAAAACCACTTTTTCGGATTCAGGGAGTCATGAAACGTCAAAATTCATCAAAATCTCGAGTTCGATTTTTTTTGACGATCACCATACTTTCTCTACCTGTAAGATAGAAAGTAAAAATTATAATTGTTGTTTTACAAAATAAAAATAAAATACTTTTTACCAATTTGAAGCATATATTAAAATATATATTCAGTGAATTCTAAGCAAATATAAATTTAAGCCCTAAATCTTTAAATGGATCAGTTTAAAAAGACACATTGGTGGCCTTATGGTTTTAAGGCGTCACAATCTCTATAGACCAGGTTACCAGTGATGGGCAGTTGGAGCTTATATTCTCGAAGGGGTGGGCTAAGGTTGGTTTATCCTAAATAGTTCTTCATTATTTTTCACCGTAAATGCGGGAACATTTCATCTCAAATATCAAGTTTCTCGATCCTTAACCTATTTATGTAAATATGCAGTTAGCCTGGACGGGGAGTAAGACACGGTTAAAAAAGTAGTTTGAAATATACCAAATAGAATAAATAAAATTAATTAACTCTTTTGTGCTTCTGCGCTAATGGGTTCCACTAAAATAAACTTTTGTTTTTATTTCAATAGATTGAGTGAAAAATGTGTCACATTTATTGGCCAGTGAAAAGCTTTCGCATGTTTTGTGTTTCAATAATTACCTTCCGATGTTTGCATGCTCAACAAGTTATTTGTTAATCAAATTAAAATAATAAAACCAATCTATGTCACGTATCATTTTGGTGGTAAAAGTGTTTCCGGTGAAATGGTAATTCCAATATGACCGTTTCATTGCTTTAAAGTGTTTTTTTTTGTCGTTAACGGTAATGACCATTCACATATTGTGTTTGTACTTGAAGAGGAAAAACAAATGAAGCCATAATGAGTATATTTTATTTTTAGATGGTGTCCCGGAATGTCATTTGAGCAATTACTGGTGCATAGCGAACTTAAGTGGTAAGTAGTTTGTTTATTAGTACATTTTAGTTCTAGTGTTTTGGCTATTAGTGACTTAACCTAATTAATTTTAGGAGAAGCATAATAAGAGTCTAATTAGTTAATTTACAATTTATCTAAATGGTTAATCTTGGTTCACAATCACAAATAAATCAATAATAAATGCGTTAAGACGAGGGATTAGGAATTGAATCAACGTTCTCTGATGTAACAGTACATAAGTCAAGTCACTGTCGATTGTGGTTTAACAGTTACTTGAGACGTTGTTGGATAGAATTATATTTTATTTATTATGTATTATGTATTTATACATTCAAGGGGATTGTTCAAACTAAGTAGAGATTAGTTTTCATAAATTATATATAATCTAAAAATTTAATCTCGCGTCATTCTAATATTGCTTGTTTATTTTAACTTACATAAATAGCTATACTATTTCAATATTCACTTTAAATTAGTTGTCAATTTGGGCGAAATTCAAGAGGAAGACCAAGACTGGAGAATGCGAATCAGATAACGAACGATGTTGGTAGAAGAAGGTACAAACATGTAAAAAAAAACTTGACCCAGGATAGGCAAAAAAGGAGAACTGCAGAAAACCCTTCGAAAGATTGATGACCTGATGATGATGATGATTATATTGATGATTGTTTTTAACTATTATCAACCAGAGATTTTTGACAGAAGCATTTGTGATTGGCAAAATATCACGTCAGGTTTCAATAATAAATCAATGCGTGCAGAAAGGGATTAGATCCACTTTCATAACCTTTCAAGAGATTTATTGTTAGTCTATTATTAATTATTTGTTTTGAATGTTTCAATCTTTTTTTTAACATAAATCAATCATCACTGCCCCCGCTTCAGTGGCCGCATGATCTAACGCGCGACTATCATGTTGGACTAGACTGCCTAAGACAGAGGGTGGCAGAAAAAATCACCATTGCTATCATAACAGATAGAGCAACTTGGTTCCTTTCATCACTAATCGATGCATCGTCTACGAAGACATAAGTTGGCATAAAACCCACCTCGGCTACGTAGTTGGCTAACTCCTCAGTTTCGTGTTGAGCTAGACTGCCGAGGACGGGGTGATCGTGGTTTGAATCTCGGTCGGGTGAACTGGGGTGGTTTCCCCTAAATGGTTTTCCACTCTCCCTCTACGTAAATGCGGGTTTAATCCCTCTAATCTCAACCTTCCCGATTCCTAATCCATTAGCGTAATTAGTACTTAAGCGTATAACCCGAACGGGTAGTAGGACGCGGTTCTAAATAAATTTTTAAAAAGTTGGCATGAAAAAAATTACATAATTATTTTGACTTAGTTGCCTTTCTTGAATCAATGACTGTGAATTGTTTGATTTAAAACCAAACTAACGTGTGCATAACTCATATATCATCATAGATATTAATAATATCCAACTACATCTTTATAAGACATTAATATTTTCGGCGTCTTCGGAAATCGGACGATATATATCCGGGTGCTACTACCGATACGTGCTAGTAACTCATCACATCAAATTTGCTGGGGCCAATTCTTTCAGTCACGTAGTTGAAAAAATGTTATGTTGATTTAAATAAACACCCCAATCTAGCTCAGGGTTGATACATAATTACATCTAGTTAATAGGTAATAGTTTTTTGGTTATTTTTTAGCATTTTAAGTCTCATAATTTTGTATAGACAATGGTTCAAATTGGTTGACTTATGGTTGGTCTAGATTTCCTTCTCTATTTGACTTATGTCTACCAAGAAACAAACAACACCAGAGATTTCTTCAGCACTACTAAAACTGTATATGGCCCGTCTACTCAAGGCCTAAGTCCCCTTAGATCTAAGAATGGCACTACAATCCTTAAAGACAACAGCTCTTTTAGCACACGTTGGAAGGAACACTTCAAAGAACACTTTAACAGAGATGCGCATGTTGATGAGGGCATTTTCACAATAATTCCTCAAAAGCCCGTACAAGACCACCTTGGCAAAGCTCCTTCTCTACAGGAAGTCAAATATGCAATAAGACAGCTCAAGAATAATAAGGCAGCTGGTTCAGACGGAATTCCTGCCGAAATATTCAAGGAAGGGGGCCCCGTTATAATTGAGCATACACATGCACTCATCGTCAAGATATGGAACTCCGTAAGGCATCCCTGCTGACTTAAGAGACGCACTAATAGTAACCATCTTCAAAAAGGGAGACAAGGCTCAGTGTGGCAACTATCGTGGAATATCCCTGCTTTCCGTTGCCGGCAAAACTCTTGCCAGAATTCTATCCAACCGTCTGATACCACTCGCCAAAGGTTCTTTACCAGAAACACTATGTGGATTTAGACCCAGCCGAGGTACAGCTGATACGATCTTCAGTGCAAGGCAAACGCAGGAGAAATCCAGGGAACAAAACCGCCCTCTATACATGGCCTTCATTGATCTCATCAAGGCCTTCGACTTGGTTAATCTAAATGCTCTTTGAAAGATCTTAGTTCTAATTGGCTGCCCCCCGAAATACATTCAGATTCTTCACCTGCTACAAGATAACATGAATGGCACTGTTCTGAGCAATGGACTTGGAAAACCCTTTGAGATCACAACGGGTGTCAAACAGGGATGTGTAATTGCCCCCACTCTATTCTCAATATTGGTTGGAATTATAATTTATCTTATAGATAAGAAACTGCCACCAAGTGTAGAAATATTGTACAGGACGGGTGATGGCTTATTCTACCTTAGCAGACCACGAGCAAAGACCAGGAGATCTACAACGTCAGTTCTCGAACTCCAGTAAGCAGATGACAACGTTGTTTTGGCCAACTCAGAAGAGGACCTCCAGGCTATTTTGACTACATTTAATGAGGCATATACGTTAATTGGTCTGGGTATTGATATCGGAAAGGCGCAGATTCTGTATCAACCTGCACTCGATTCCAACGTTGCAGCTCCTGCCATCACAATCAATTGGGAGGTCCTGCAGAGCATCGAACACTTTCCTTATCTTGGCAGTCACCTATCGACAAATGCAAATGTTGATTGTGAAACCCAACACCGCCTAAAATGTAGCAGCGCAACTTTTGGACGGTTGCGAGAGAGAGTCTTTGACAGCCATAATATCAGAACTCAGACGAAACTGTACGTGTACCAAACTATCGTAATACCAACTCTTATTTATGGGTGTGAAGCTTGGACCACCTACAGAAGACACCTAAAATGCCTGGAGAGCTACCATCAGCATTGTCTTAGGAGAATCCTCAGAGTAAACTGGCAAGACCGGCGTACTAACATCAGTGTCTTAGAAGAGGCCAATACCCCCAATATGGAAGCGTTGATCATCAAGCATCAACTTCTATGAACAGGACACGTTGTTCAAATGCCCGAAACTCGACTCCCAAAACAGATGATGTATTCACAGTTGAAGAATGGCCAACGAAACCTGCGGGGGTAGCACAAACGGCACAAGGACGTTCTTAAGTCCAACATGAAGAAGTTCCTAATCGACATTGACAACTGGGAGACCACAGCGGCCAATCACCCGGCATGGTGTGGGCTTGTCCACGAAGGCCAACATCACTTTGACTACAACGACGAAGACACCAATCTGACAAGCGTAATTCCCGGAAAGAGCGAATACGTCATAGGAGAGTCAACCCTCAACAGGTTAACGAAGACAACACACTGTGGGAGAGTCTGTAACTCCAGGATTGGTATTTACAGTCACCTAAGAACCCACAATCTCAACCAATGATATCCGTGGAAGACAATCAGACTCATTAGCGAGAGATAGCCCATCATCATCAATCATCACCATCACCGAGAAAATAATATATTTAATATTTTGCACTTTAAATGTATTATTAGTGATCAACATTCTTAAAATTAATCATTATTACTAAACTTCCTGGGATCCTTTGGGCCACTTGATAGCCCGCCATGGACCACACTTTGAGAAACAATTATTTATAGATAATTCGGAACACCATAGAGGAGGATAAAGGGGTAGGGGAGGGACTAATCTATCCATCATGGAGCTGGGTGTGTAAAGTCCAATCTTGATATAAAGGGCCTCAACTGACAGCTATAAAAGCTTCTAGATCTACTTTCACATATATTCATATGTCAAGTCAAGTGACATGCAGCTGTCACTTTTGAGAGGACTGTAAAATACTTATAGAATAACACTAATAATATAGTAAAATATTGACACTCATTTAGGTGGTTGTATGGCCTAAGGTGCTACACTCATAATAGACTAGACTGCCGATGACAGGGAGATCGTAGTTCGATACCTGAGGTGTACTGAGGATGATATTTCCTAAATGGTTTCTCACTCTTACTCTCTCTACACACAAATGCGGGTACACTTAATCTAAATTCAACCTTATTCCTCCATGACTTATTAGCATAATTAGTATATAGGCGTATAATCCGAACGGGTAGTAGTATGACGCGATGCTTAGAAACAAAAAAAAAAATGTTGACAACAAAAAATATGTATTTATTTAAAAAAAATACCCTTCCTATAAAAATAAAACTCTATTATTAGGTGTTAAGTCTAAATTTCATTTTGTTTGAAAGTCATACGTTGAGATATCCTACAAGGTGGCCATAAGTCTGAACACATGGTCAAATACACAGATACACAAATATGGGCAAATATACACGTTTGTGTTTGTTTTAGATACATCAAAACATAAAAATACATGCAAAATAAAGTTAGGACAAATAGCTGTTATTATTGGTGTACAGCTTTCTTTGGTGTGATTTTTTTTTTTTTTTTTTTTTGCCATAGCCTCTGACTTTATGGGCACTCTGTATGTGTCAAAACAGGACACGTTAATGTGCCGTCCATAAGCCATGTTATTACTGAGAAATGTTTCGTCTTCTGGCAGAGGAGATCCACTCGCTGAGCCCTCCACCCGGGACCCCTGGGTTCGACTCTGGTATGACGTCTCTGAACTGCTCTCATTGCCTGCCCACCTGCCACGAGACCAAGTACCTTCTCGACGTGGACATGCATGAGGTGAAGAACCCTCTTCGTCCAGGCACGGGAGGATACCTGGACATCTACTACAAGGATCTAGCCGCGGTCAAGTACCGCAGGACATCGCCTTCGGAAGGATGCAGCTCGTCGGTACGTAAGTGGGGGGAAGGGGAAGAAATGGTAAGGAGCATTGACCGTTCTTTTGTTTACTCACTGCATACTACTACTGGTTTAGGGATATCCACGTATTTACACAATTAGGGTTGGGATGAGAAAGGTAGAATTCACCCTGGCCGGGATCGAACCCCGATTTCCACGTCATCAGCAGTCCAGTCCATTGCGAAGTGATACCTTGTACCATTCGACCACTGAAGCGGATGCAATTTATGTAACCTCTAAGAGTTAAAAAACAGATAAATGAATGGTGGGGTCCTGTGTTTCCTAATAAACTGATTTCCAGTGATTATATTTGTTGAAAAAAAAAACTTTCTCACTACTACCGGCTGGTTTCAAGCCCCGACCTTTCTATCCCGGATAAAGTTAATATTTAGCTGCCTATTATTCGCCAATTACCATTTTTCTTTAGTTGTGTTATTTTTCTAGTTTCTTTCGGTGGCATCGCGGGTCTGTTTCTGGGTGTCAGCATCCTGAGTGCGGTGGAGTTGGTGTACTATTGCTTGAAGATGCTGTCGGTTATCTTCACCTGCCTTATCTGGAACAAACTTACCGACCTTTGCAAAAGGTAAACTATTGGGTAGATTATAAACACTCACAGATGCGTCAAGGTGACAGTCAAGGTTTGAGAAACAGCGAGGATCATCTCATCATCATGAACATTTCCCAGACACCGGCTGGGTCATTTGGAACATAAGCTTCTACACCCCTCCTTTCCTTCCACCCCTTCTCTCACTCAACCTTGGTCCAGTTCTCTCTTCTCTCCTCCATAATCTTCCTTCATCTGTACCTTGGTCTTCCTCTCGACCTCCTACCTCTCACCTCTACATTCAACATCCTCCTGGTTATCCTTTCCTTTCTCCATTTTTCTCACATGGTCATACTACCTTAGTCGATGCCTTCTCTATCCTGTCCTGGACTGGTTCTTCCTTTACTATTCCTCTTACTCTCTTATTTCTCATCCTGTCAAATTTGTCACACCGATCCTGCTTGTCAGAAATGTCAATTTCCCTCGCCTGCATTCTGCTTTAACCTGTTCCTTCATTACCCACGTTTCTGCAGCGTATGTCGATATTTGAATGGTAGGTAATAGGAACTGTAGATCACTCCCTTGCACTTGTCTGGCATACCTCTGCTCCAAATCAGGCTTCAAACACTATTGAAAAATGCCTCTACTTATCTTCCTCTCTCACTTATTTATCTCCTGTCTCTTCTACTCTCCTCTACAATACTCCCAAGAAGACATGTTTGCATATTTATTATTATTATTATTATTATTATTATTATTATTATTATTATTATTATTTGAGTGTTTAACATGCACTTTCTGAACCGCCCGATTTATTCTATCAGTACATGACTTATAAACTAACTTAAATATAGAGCAGACACAACACCCAGTCCTCTCATCATTAATGTATCACTGTGAAAAGGAGAAAACCACATTTCATCATTGATAAATTTTTCGGCCATGCCAGGAATTGAACACATTCCTGTTAGCTCGGTAGGCAAACGTACTACCGACTGAACTAAGATGTCGGATACTTAAATAATACTAAGATGTTAATTTATTTACAGTAAAACCTCGTTAGATCGAACCCCGGTAATCCGAAATTCCGGATCCAAACACAAATTTCGGAGAAAAGGGGGAATAGGTTAAATCTAATGAAATACATTTTATTGGTTAACAAGCTAAAAGTTAAAAGATAATTTTAATAAACAGTGATATCTGATATTATATGCTTTGTATTTACATGCTTTAGTCAGAAAAAGTGTTTTAACTGTAACTAAAAATAATTACATTACATGCTATGTGTAATTTATACATCAGGTAAATAAATGAAAATTTGATTAAATTTAATCAATTATAAATTAAAATTTGTGAAAATACTGTATTCCCCCGTTTAAATCGAATATTCACTAATCCAAACACGCTTCAGTCCCAATTAGTTCGGATTAACAAAGTTCTAGTATATTTTTATTTATCCTTATAGCAGGCACTCGATACACGTAAGACCACACTGAAAGTAAACTTTCAGGGACCAAATAAAATGACTAAACAACCTTTTATACATACAGTAGAGTCTCGAAAATCCGGCCCTCGATTATCCACATTCCGTTTAATCCGACATATCTTCATGACGTGCAATTTACATTGTTGTGCAGTATCCGCATGCATATTATTTTCCCGCTACCATCGTTTGTTTGTGTGTGAATCCCATACCTCAGTGGTTATAGATCTGTTCGCCCGCCAGAGTGAATGTTTGAACTGATCTCGTTCATACTGTTATTGAGTTTTGCATTTTCCCCATTTAATGTAATTTTATTGTGTGAGAAATATGGCAAGTGAATATAGAAACAAGTGTTTCTTTCAATTGAAGAAAAATTTCAAGCCTTTAAAAAAGAATATTTACCGACAAACCCTAATTCATACTTATTTTGCACTTCTATTTATAGTAATTTGGATTTGTTGTTCCGCCCTTTCCCTCCTACTTCACCTGTTTCCATATTAACCGGTGTATTAATCACAGCTTGTGAATGTATGGAATGCCAGGCCTCCACCGTGGTTCGGGATCCACGTTAAACTGTAGGTCCTCCATTTCATCTCACAATCATCCTACCATTACACATTAGCGTAAGTGCGTACAACCCGAACGGCTATTAAGACGCGGTGCTAATAATAATAATAATAATAATAATAATATAATAATATATAATAATAATAATAAAATAATAATAATAAATAATACATATAACCGACATTTCGGTAATTCGACCACCTTTCGGTCCCTTTTAGGTCAGATTATTGAGAGACTTATCTTTATCTAAATCATTGACCATCAAATTAAAATCGTAGTTGATTTGCAGTCATTTCGATAGGAAAGAAATTTTTGCATTATAAAAGCATATAAACAGTTTTAATATATTTATTCGTAAAGTCTTGTGATAATTCATTTGTCAATTTTTATAGATATAATCGATACTTATGAAATAGTACTAATAAGTAATAACAAAGTAAAATGTAATCAATGTTGACAGCAAGGAAAAAAAAGTGTTTGCATTTTCTAAAAGTTTCTTGCATTCCAAATCCTACTAAATATTGACGGATTGAGCTGCTATATTAGTTCAATGTTAGTTATGGCATATTTTAATTCCAATTAGTCGACGTCTGTGGTCTCTGGTTAAAGTGCTCGCCTAAGGACCCGACGTTCGTGGGTTCAAACCCAGCAGAGGTCAACGGATTCTTATAGAGCGATAAAATCCGTAGCACAACTTCCTTTGGAGGGGAAATAAAACGGTTGGTCCCATGTCGATTGTGGCGCGTAAAAGAACACTGGAATGTTTAGGACAATAACTTTCTCGGGAAAATTGGTAGGACCTTTCCCTCTCGCTCAGAGAAATTCAATGTTGAAGACAGCAGGAATCACATTCACTTTCTGAATTCGCCTAGTCCATGGGATTTTTTACCAGATGGTGCAGGTAGTACTAGCCAGCCATAGGGCTGAGTGTATGCTAGCTACTGATGGATATAAATCACAGCAAACCAACCTCTGGGTTGTTGACATAAGAATAAGAACAAATTCTAATAACTCCTTTAATTCTATAATAGGAACAAACTCTAATAAATTATAAGATGAAATCTCAAATTGTATTAATAATACATGTTTATCTTATTTCTAGATACCGTCAGGGGTCCCCATCCAACTATCGTCAAAAGGGAACTTCAGAAAACGACAAGATCCCAGAGATTTTGCACCTTAGTAGCAGAGCTAGTGACAGTAATAATAATCGACCATGTGTAAATTGGTTTTAGTTTCTTAATTGATAAATACACAAGCTAACTTACTGATAAAATTTTTGTAGTATAAAATAATTTCCAAAATTAGTTGCTAACATATTATAAATGGTACAGGGAAAAGGTGGAAATCCAATTTTAGCTCGAATTGAGTTAGTTCTGCCATCTGGTAGACAGGCATGAAACTGTTCTAATGTTTAGATTATGTTTAGAAAAGCTATCTGTCATAAAAAAAAATTAGCACCGCGTCTTACTAACCGTTTGGGCTATACGCTAATGTACTAATCACATTAATGGTTTTTAAGGACTAGGAAAGTTATGTTTAGAGGAAGCGTACCCACATTTGCGTGGAGGAAAAGTAGAAAATTATTTTGGATAAAACATCATCAGTACACCCAAAAGAGATTCGAACCTCGATCTCCCCGTCATCAGCAGTCTAGTCTACTGCAAGAGAAGCGCATTAGACCACGCGGCCGCAGAAGCGGGTCATATTTAAATTAATTTAAAATAAAGTATTTGCAGGATTTGAGAGGGTAAAGTTATCCAGGAAAATGTGTGAAATGGGACATCACCCTTTTCCCCCTGTTTTCTTTGATATTAATTATCAAATAGGCTTACATAATAATTAAACAACATAATCTCTATGTCATGAATAGTTTGTGTACTTTGCAAGTTTGTCCACTAATAAAAGTTTACTCAATGTGTCTAATTAAATAGTTTGTTATGTATTATTTATAGATGTTGTTTTGTTTGTTTTTCATTATAAATTAAACCAGGGCCTCCTGTGACCCTTATATTTACCCTCATATTAATGCCGATTTAACTAACAGTTTATCCAATCAATACACCCTGGGGAAGCCAATTCTAATGAATAATAGTTTTAGTTCTGTACTAAATAATAAAATCATTAGTTTAGTTAGGTACTAAGTAGTCGAATAATTAGTTCAGTTCTGTACTAAATAGTCAAGTAATTAATTCAGTTCTATACTAAATAGTCAAATAGTTCAGTTATGTACTAAATAGTAAAGTAACTAATTCGGTTGTGTACTAAATAATAAAATAATTAGTTCAGTTCTGTACTAAATAGTCAAGTAATTAATTTAGTTCTATACTAAATAGTCAAATAGTTAGTTCAGTTCTGTACTAAATAGTAAAGTAATTAATTCAGTTCTGTACTGAATAATCAAATAATTAGTTCAATTCTGTACTAAATAGTCAAGTAGTTAATTCAGTTCTATACTAAATAGTCAAATAGTTCAGTTCTATACCAAATAGTCAAATAATTAGTTCAGTTGTGTTCTAAATATTCAAATAATTAATTCAGTCATGTACTAAGTAATTACCATAATGTTTTTGCAGTTATGAAGTGACACATTTAAGGTTTAATTTCTAAAACAACTTTTTGGAAGAGATTTTGTGTTTTTTTTGGAGAGTTATAAATGTATCACCTTCTAGTTTGGCATTTTTATTAAGGCCCTTTTTGAAGCGCGCTCCCAGTTTGTGAGCACAAACATGACATATAAGACGTAATCCTGTGTGAGTATATAGTTCACGTTATCGTTGTTAAGAACATCTTGTGGAACTTAGTTGGCGTCTGACATGTACATTGTACATTCTCCACTCCCAACAAGTAGAGGACTTCTTCTAGAAAGATAAACGAGCTTAAAATGAAGGTCAACTCTATCTACTCTGGTTATTGAAGTCCCAAGTGATGGACGCACGAATAGCGTGTGCATGTCGAACAACTCGACCGCTTAGCTACCACCCTTCCACGTACAGTACATGTTTCAAGTGTATGGAATGTTAAGATCATGCTATTTGATGTATTACCTTAGCAAACAAAATGTTGATATGGATAACTATTCGTTTCACATATTCAATAGTTCGAATTTATTCGTCCAAAACATACATCAGGATGTAACGTAACATGTAGGACCCATTTCAGTGGTGGACAACAGACGTAAAAACAATGAAAAGATTTATATAGGGTGGGGCCGAGATTAGATGTTATTAAGTTGAAAATCAACACTTTAGTTAAAAAGAAGATATTCACTAACTAAATAAAAGCAAACTGTATGCTATGATACACTTTCACTTTTTGATGATAATGTCATTCAGGTGAGCTCCGCCAATATATATATATATATATAATATATATATATATATATAATGTTAATATTTAATTATATATTTTTAAAAGTATTTTTGTTGAATTTATTCGCTAAGTTTCTTTTAAACAACTATACCAAGTACCCTACATAATATTGTCAAGACACAAACAAGACACAATTCTATTAGATTTATGTATGTCTGTTTTTTGTGTATCTGTCTCTCTCTAAGCGTTGTACGTATTTATAATTTTTATGTCTCTTTCGTTCTCTATTATACACCTATTTGTACAAGCTATAATTTTATATGTAATTGGTGCTGAGTTTGTAAGATACTATAACATATTTGTGTCAAACAAAGCCATATGTATAAAAAAGGAAAGTATTCTTAAGAGTAGCTTATGGGTCCATTCTTCAAGCGGTATACAAGCGTTGAAAGTGCGCTTAGATTGATCGACCTAGATCAAAAGCGTAATTTATTTGTACGCTTCAAATTAAATCAAATCGATAGTTCAAACAAACTGTCAATGTTACAATCAATATGAGCCTTTAATACTAAGTTACAATAATTTTTGATACCTTTAAATAATTCAACTGCACCTTTCTCTTAGTAGCATTCTTACCGTGACGTCATCAGTCAAATATTAAAAAGAGTAGACAGTCTTTATAAATTTTTATCGAGGCAGAAACGTCCATCACCCACACAGGCAGACACGTGGTCTAAGTATAAAGATCTTTTAGTCTAGCTTGCCGGCAAAGGGAAGGTCGAGTTTCGAATCCCGGCTGGGTGTACTGACAATGTTTATCCCCTAGGTGATTTCCTACTCTCCCTCCAAACAAATTTATGTATATTTTATCTAAATCTATCTTATTCATTCCTACCATCTAGGCGTAGTTAAATGCGAAATACCTGCTTCAATGGCCACATGATCTAAGGCGTCACTCTCGCAATAGACTATACTGCCGATGAAAGGGAGATCGGAGTTCGTATCCCAGTTGAGTCTAATGAGTTGAATATCTGTCATGAGCATGTTAGCATTTGTTGAGAAACTTTTTAAATGAAGAGAAAAAGCTGTCATTAAATTCTAGGACATCCTTGACAGATATTCAACAACTATTGAGGTCACCAAGTGAAGAAAATTAAACTCTTATATTTCTATTGGAGAAATATTTGATTTATTAAAAGTTTTGATAAACTCAATAACACAGCCCTTAACTCGTGTCCTACACTCTCACTTTAAATGTGAGAAGTTCCCATATATCCTTCGTCGATGAGAATGTTGACGCTGTCTAGTTGCTGTTGATAAGGGGTCATTGGGAGTAGGCCTAAAGGTCCCGGAGGAGTGGCGAACTGTTTTCCATCAACAAGTGTAGTTAACGTGACAGTGTCTTATCAAGATGGTCGTTAGTTTTGTTTACACGAGGGGCTCACCTTGGTGACGTCAAAACCATACTTTCTCTGCCGCATCAGTGTGAGTGCGGCCAGAGAAAGTAAACCAGGGATCTGTGAAACAGTCTCGGAGCTGGGTGACGTAATTAAATACCTGAATTCAAATTAAATTTGTTATATCAGTTTTATATACAAAAAAATTGACATTCTAAATCATATTCTTAATTATCGTCTTGATTTTATGGTAAGATTAATTAGTTTAGTAAATATCAACACAGGTTGTAAATCATTGTAATTATGGCAATGTCCGAAAAGAGGTGATTACATTTCAATTAATTTAAATTATTTGAAATATTACAACCTGGACACGGGAATCGAACCAATGCTACCACTGAGCTAGCCTGGATTCGTTCCTTGCTTAGGGTCATTCTTCACTCATACTTTAAGGCAGAGTCTGCGATGGACGTATGAAAACTACAATCTTGTTTTGTATACTTGGCAGCATAACACCCTCCCAGGTCGCAGATGGCTGTGGTATCTGTTAGCTCGCGATATTATTGGTCGCTCATATGTAGCTGACGATTACACACGTCCAAACAGACTCAGCCTTAAAGCTATGAGTAAAGAATTAACCTGAGCACGGGACGAAAGTCTGCATGGATAGTGGTCAGTTAAGCCAAAGATCCTGGTTCGATTCCCGTGTACAGGTGTCATCTTTCAGATAATTTAAATTATTAATGAGTTTACTTTAACGACCAAGGGTATTTATATTGGAATTTAACGTATACTTTCTAAACGCACTAATTATATTAGCAAATGACCTATGAAAAGCTTGATTCACACCTTCACCTTAAATTGAGGGCAGATTATTGACATATTTTATTTTCTAGTGATACACGAATCTTTAATGTGAATATCAGGGTGAATGTATTGAAATTATCTTGTTGTGCCGTGAAACAAATAAAAAACAGAATAAGAACCCCCCACGCACTTTCCAATCATTTCACAACAGTAGATGTAGTTGTCTACGAGTATCTCGTTTGAAGAGTGCATTCCTTTTTTTTTTTCGCCGGTTGAAACTGAAGTTTATTGTTTTCCCAAGCAGTTTGTCAGACATACAAAGGAAAGATGAAGTCATTTCAAGTAAGGCCTAGCGAACAACTCCGATGAGATTGAAATCGTGTGATTGGTTTAGCGCTTGTAACGTGATTACCTTTTTGTTATGCTTTTTTTTTTTGTCCAACGTGTGAATCCACGTATACTATAGATGTTCCCTTGCACCTATATATTTACAAATAAGATAGCAGGACAAGCACATATATAACTAATAAATACGTGTACGTTTGACAGAAGAAATTGTGCTGAAGAAATCAAACGATACTACAATTAATTGTACAGTGCAGCGAAACTGCTAAGAGCGATTAAAGCTACGGGTATAGCCGTAAATATCATATTCCTAAATTTAAAAAAAAATACATTTGGAATACGGGAATATAGGGCTGGGACTTTTTCCTGGGTTCAATCCTGTGTCCAGGTCTTATTTTTTTCAATTTACGAATATGAAGAAATTGTATCTAAGCAACATTAAGAAATCATAAACGGACAGATTTACATTTAATACCATCAATTATTTTTTATCGTAAGGCATATATAATCGTGAGAGATATTACATCCAGGTAAGGTCGCCTTATATGTAGATAGTGTGTGGAACAGAGCGTTACCCAAGATACACCACAGGAGGTTGTCTACACGTCATACGCGCAATGAGATAATCTGACGATAGTTATTATGAAGCTGTGGAGCCGGTTTGAGTCTTAACCTGACTTAAACCTAACTATAACCCACTGTAGAATACTCTTGGGTCATTCCCCCTTGAGGGGATAAATTAAACATCCAACGTGTCTAACCGGGGAATCGAGAAACCCGGGTAACCTCACGGCCTTATGCTCTTAATCAGATGCACTGACCACAACACCACGGGACCGGTATGCCATCGCTGATCTTCATAAATGATGTATAGCGAGAATTTCTGTGCAACTTCAGACTTAACAATGAAACTTGTCCTGAAAATTTAATTTAAAAAAAAATAGTTTAGGATTAAATTATCTTTTTTTAGTTTAAAAGTCATTCATGCTTGCGGTAGCCTAAAGAGAGTCTAATATATGTAATTTTCATGGGAAGAAACTTATCCTACAACTAGAAAAGCTACTAGATCTACGATCTAATTTCACGTATTGATACATAAAGCATGTGATCAGCAGTTTTCACTTTTGATAATAATATCTAAATAATAAAACTAAGTAAAAGACTAAGTTACTAATGTTGGTCGCAAAAAAAGTATACATTTGAATTTTATCAAAGTTCTCCCGTACCAAAATCCTTCTATCAGTACAGAACGTCAGTAAAAACGACCAAAATTAGTACTAAGAATAATTGTACTATTTGGACAAGATAAGAAACCAACCAAAGTAAACAATAAAATATTGCAGACATCTACACGAGGGATTGAATACAGAATCCCCAAAAATGTAGCAGTTCCGCTAACAACGCAGCCATGCCAATAAATACTAAAATATCTGTTATATGGTATAAATGGTAAGTATACGTTGTGTAGTGACTTGTTCATATTTAATTTTTAGGAAACTGCAAATAATTTTTTTTATAGTTAATTGTTCAAACAAATGGTGAATTCCTTTTAACAATTTTTTTTGCACCGCGTCTTACTACCCGTTTGGGTTATACACCTATGTACTATATTAACATTAATGGTTTTAAGGATGAGGAAGGTTATATTAATAGAAAATGTACCCGCATTCACGTGGTGGAGTTGAAAACTATTTTGTAAAAATACCCCTTAGTACACTTGACCGAGATTTGAACCTCGATCTCCACGTCATTGTTAGTCTAGTCTACTGTGAAAGAAGCACCTTAGACTATGCGGCCACGAAGCAGGCTATATTTTTTGTTGTTTGGAAGGTACCATTTGTGGTTTCTGAATTAACAAACTTTTTTTCTAAAACAAACATTTTTGGGGACCTACTGTAGTATTTTCATCGCTTTATAATGAATCCTCATAAATGTTCATAAATATATTTAATTAATTTTTATAAAAGTGTTTAGGAAGGTCCTTACCAATGTTTATTTTAGAAAATAAGTTTTTAATTAAGAAAGAACAAATTGTTTCCTGACAAAACAAATGAAGGATAGTCCAATTTTAAGCTCAACTTGAGCTAGTGCTGCCATCTGTTAGACAATCATAAGACCTTTCCAATACACTTTAGATAATGGGTAAAAGAGGTCTCTGTCATATTTAAATTAGTTAAAAATGTATTTGCCGGGCCCTTATGGAGTTCAGATAAAAATTTCATTTCCTGGAATATATGTGTAGTTTGTACTCCCTATTTTTCCCCTGTACCATTCAAATGTTAAATACCGCTTTGGTAGCCACATGGTCTAAAGCGCTACTCTCGAAATATACTGGACTGCCAAAGATGGGTAAATAGGGTTGAATCCCGTTCGGTGCACCGAGGGTGGTTTTCTCACTCTACCTTCACGTAAATGCGGGTGCACTTTTTTCTCAATTAAGCCTTTCCTAAATTTCTAATTTATTGGTGTAATTAGTGCATAAGTGTATAATTAAACGAATAGTAAGACGGGTGCATAAAAAAATATGTTCAAATGTTTAAAAAAAAAAAGAACTCGCTTGAACACAATTAACAGTTTAAAAAACTCAAACAAATGTGAATTTTACTTTTTGTCACGCAAGTAATATTTATGTCCGAATGTATTAACTAACATTAATGACATGAGAACCTCTAAATGTTTACAGGAATACAAACTTGTAATTCATGCTATAATTTAAAGACCACCATATCAGAGAGAAAAATTATTAGAAAAACGTTTTTTCAAAAAAAAAATAGAGAAAACACAAATACAGCACTTTTTTTCTCCAACCCCATGCAACTGTATTTATTTTATGAAATAATTGAATGTAATGATGTAATCTGACAAAGATTGAGTAGTGTCTGTTCAGCGTGAAAAGTAAACTTGTTAACAATTAACTTCATTAATTATAAGCGCCAAGACGTAAACACAAAGTTCAACTCGTTAACACGATGCAGACTTGAATCATAATGGATATTCCAAAATAATCATTACTTATAAACGACAACATATTTTAAATGAATCATTTGTTCCCATAAGTCAGTTGAAAGCTGACTTACTTTTGAGTGTAGAGGTCATAATTGATCTTTGGTTGTACTCAAAGGAATTTATTAGTTGAGTATGGGTTTGTCTAGTTTAGTGTTTCCTAAACTGTGGTGCACGTACCCTCAGGGATACGTAATGTCCGAATAAATTTTCTTTGAAAAAACTTCTATGATAAAATAAAGCTGCTTTTATCTTTTAGCACCACGTCTTACTACCCATTTGGGTTATACGCATATGTACTGATTACTTAAGAGGATTAGGGAGTGGAAGGTTTAATTAGAGGAAAGTGCACCAATTTTTTTTTTAAGGAGAGTGAAAAACTATTTTGGAAATACCACCCTCAGTACACCCGAAAGATATTTGAAACCCCTTTCTCCTGTCATCAGAGTCTAGTATATTATGAGACTTACTCCTTATACCATGCGTCCACCGAAGCAGATGCCTAAACTAATGTAGCTAAATGCTGGTAGTTTATTTTCTCCACGTGTGGAGGTATTTAGGGTGTCTTATAGGGAGAAGATTTACAAAGCGGAAATTCGCATCGGTAGACAAACGTAATAATGCGTCAAGCTCATATAGTATATTTTACCACTGATGGTGGTCGGGGTTCAAATCCGGGCCATGTGTCATGAGGGCGGTTTTTTCTTGAATAATTTACGCTTAACCCTCTATAAATATTCGGGTACTGTATATTCCTCCTAAAGTATACCTTAATCATCCTTTACCGGATGGATAGTAAGACATGGTGTGAAAAAAAATTAGTACAGACCATAGTGGATCGGGTATTTTTATGATGTTCCGAAGATTCCAGGCACTATAAACCTAGGTGTATCTATATTAACAAGAACCTAAAATTATTCTTAGTAATCCAGAGATATCGATGAAAACGTCCCCTCAGTGGTTGTTGGGGCGTGCCCCCAAGAAGATGGTGCAGAATCCTTTGGACGTCATCCGAGAGTACACGCGTGAAACCACGGTCCACGGAGTGCGTTACGTCAGCAGGGAAGGGGCGGGAATCATCGACAGGTAAGACACAGACAAGTACACTCTGTCACGAGAACCTACAGTTCTTATTAGAGCTGTTACTCGCTTCGGTGACCGCATGGTCTAAGGCGCTACTCTCGCAATAAAATAGACTGATGAAGATTAGGAGATTGGGGTTCGATTCTGGTTGGGTTTATTAAGGCTGTTTTTTCTAAAAAATACACTCTCCCTCCACGCAAATGTGGGCACATTTCCTCTAAATTTAACCTTACTAATCCTTAGAACATTAATGTAATTGGTACATAGGCGTATAACCCGAATGGGTAGTAAGACATGGTGCTTGAAAAAAACTAGATTTATCTAGTTAGTACTAAAGCGCATGTATAATTAATGTTGAATAGACCACTCAAAGCAATAATAATATGGAGCTTATAATTATTATCATAATGCAAAGAAATAACTAAACTCAACTAGTTATGGCTGTAGCCCCTGTATACGACTTAATGCAACCCTATAAACATATATGTTAAACGTTCTGCCTAGTCAATCTATCTCACGGCGTCAGTAAAGAAATAAACGCAATCTGGTTTCTACCGTCGAATAACCTAAACTACAACCAACGGGAAAATGTTGAGAATAATCATTTTTTTTATATTTTTAACTTAGTTTTTTCACCAATAAGATTTAATAAAGAGTATAAAATATTTGGCTTGTATCAGATTGATGCAAATTAAAAGCACCCAAAAGTTTCTAGAAAAATATCCATTGAAAGAAAAAAGGTTTGGCGACTTTTTATCAAATTATAAAAACACGTCAACTTCCATAGAGACAATATCAGGTATTTATATTAAATAGCCTATAATAATGAATATCAATAAGTAACTTTCTCACTATCCTCTGCCAGCAAAAATACTCTTCAAACTTGCTATTATTCTATATTTTTTACATCATATATCTACAAATTAAATATGAAAAAGAGTGACTCCATTTGTATTAAATGAGTTTACTTAAAAAGAATTATAAATAATTTGGATTTTTATTAAATACATATTTTTCTAAAACATTATTTCATCATCAAGTTAATATTTTTTAATCATATAATGGAAAGTTTTTAAAATCGTCTAGGAATTTTTTTATGGGAATGAGTCAAAGATAACTTCTATAACTTATTGTAGAATAAAATTATGATTTAGGTAAACACATTTAATAATTAAAAATTGGCTAGATAGCCTCGAATAAACTTTATTGATCTGAATATTAGGTGGATCGGTTCTCAAAGCAGTTCATATTCGTAAAAAAGAGATGGTCAGCTCATTTATTTTTTTGCACCACGTCCTGTGCCTACCTGAGATTTCTATATTTAGTTTAACTAATGGGATAGAGATTAGAATTATAGGAATATTTATTTATTTATTTTTAGCAACACGTCTTCTTACTAACCGTTCGGATTGTACGCTTAAGTAATAATTACGTTAGTGGGTTAGGAATTGGGAAGGTTGTATTTAGAGGAAGTGAACCCGCATTTTCGTGGGGAAGAGTAGAAAAAATTTAGGAAAAACCACCCCAGTTCACCTGACCGAGATTCGAACCTCTATCTCTCCGTCCTCAGCAGTCTAGCTCAACACGAATCTAGCGCTTTAGCTAACTACGCCACCAAGGCGGGTAGTTATGGGAATGAAGGAAATGTATCCGGAATCTGATTGGAGGGAGTGAGGTAAACCATTTAGGGTAAAAATTACTCTCAGTACACCTGGTTAGGATTTAAAGCCAAATCCCCCAGCCTTGAGGTGGGAGTGTAGAGAACGCAAGCTAAGAAAAGTATTTTTGCAGTTTCTGTATAAAAAAAATTGTTTGGTCAGCATAAATAAAATAATTCTCCAGTACAAACATAAGAGTTTAATTTTCTTCACATGGTGGAGTTCAACATTTATTGAATATGTGTCAAGGATGTCCTGGAATTCAATGACAACATTTTCTCTTCGTTTAAAATGTGTTTCATCTAATACCGACATGCCCTTGACAGATATTCAATAACTGTTGATATCAAAATGTGAATAAAATTAAACTCTTTATGTTTCTACTGGAGCAATATTTTATTTATGTCGGCAAAAAAAAAAGTTTTGCTATAAAAACCTGTAAAAACACTTACCTTAGCTCGCTTTCCCTACATCTAAACCTTAGCTAAAATATACAATTTTGATGTTTAATCCACGTACCCATATATTTGGATTAACTTCGCCTCATAAAGATAACTTCTGCCTTCTAGAGTTGGACTGAATGGTAATTTCTCTTTAATAAACTGAAAACAGGGTTGGTTGGCATGTGGATAGGCTCATCTAGTTTAGTTGAAGTTCAAATCTTGACCAAGCGTAATAAAGGTGTGTTTTCCCTTTTTTGATTTCTCCCTCTTCATCCACGCAAATGCGTGTACATTTGATCTAAATTCTAATCTAAAATATGGGGGGGGGGGGAAGGTATGTAAGCAAAGTTAGATTGAGAAACTAACAATTATCTTACAACAGACAAATGAACCGCGCCGGCGGGTACGTGGTATAAATGTGAAGCTCACTTAGGGCGGTATGCAAGAACGTTAGGGAATGCCTAGTGGACCGATAGCAGTGTTGCCAACTGTACAATCTGGATACTACTATTGATATAATTTCACCACGTGTACAATCCAATTATAAGATATTTTCTTAAAGTAACATCCTGTAGCCCCGCTATCTAGTAACAAATTGTACATTAATTATTATTTTCTTATGAAAACCGCAGGGCTTATTAATATAACGTCAGAAAGTAGTATCCTACCGGTCCAAATATACAATCCATTTCAGGTCCATGTACTATCGCTAGATACTATATACTTGGCAACACTGACAGATAGTGTGGTCCCGAGCACACTATCGCTCCACCTTTTAACCTATGATGACGTAAGCAAACCCACACTAGTGTCCACCTAGCATCCCCTTAATGAGGTTCTTGCATACGGCTCTCAATCTAGATTGTAAATAGGACGGGGAGATTGAGGTTTGAATCCCAGCTAGATGAGAACTAGCGTTAATTTTTTTCCCTAAATGGTTTCCCACAGTATCTCTACGCAAATTTGGGCACATTATTTTCAAAACTCTACCCGCAGTATAATTAATAAATCTGTGTATTTCCTGGACAGGTACTTACTAAAAACGACAAGCCCCTGTTGGGTTTTTTTTTCAGGTTGTGCTGGGTGACTGCCATTGTGGTGTGCGCCTCGTTCGCTGGGGTGTACGTCAACTCTGTATGGGTCAAGTTCCTCAACAGCCCCACGGTGACGTCAGTGTCCACCACCCACTACCCTCTCTATCACATCCCCTTCCCCGCGGTCACCGTGTGCAGCACCAACCGTATCAGGAAGAGGATAGGGGAGGCCATCCTTGCTAGGTAAACCTTTTAAAAATAAATGGTACAGCGTACCGCAAACACTTTCTCTTTTAACCTTGAAACTAGAGAAATTTACTAAAAACATATTTGTGAAACGAAATAATATACATTGTTGCAGAAACATTGGTAAAAGAGTATAATCTCTGTCCACCAAAGAATTCAATATATTCTATAGGGAATTATTTTTATATTTAATAGAAATACAAATTTATAATGCTAAGTTATTTCGTATTCAAATGTAGGCAGCGATATAAAATAAATTGGAAATACCCACTCATGTAAAGAACCCTCAAAGTAATAATAAAAATAATAATATTTAGCACCACGTCTTACTACCCGTTCGGGTTATACGCTTAAGTACTAATTACGCTAATGGATTAGGAAATGGGAGGGTTGAATTTAGAGGAAGTGAACCCGCATTTTCGTGGAGGGAGAGTGGAAAACCATTTAGGAAAAACCACCCCTAGTTCACCCGACCGAGATTCGAACCTCAATCTCTCCGTCCTCGGCGGTCGAGCTCAACATGACTAGCGCGTTAGCCAACTACGCCACCGATCGGATAACACTCAAAGTAATTTTCATTGTAAAATGAGAAATACCATTTTGTTAATAATATTAAAAACTGTTTAGTTACAAAATAAAATCAAAATTGTTATAGTGGATTTTGAGAAAATTGATTTTTACTTAGTTTGCCCTTCAGTAAACTAGCCTTAATTTTAGGGCTATATATATATATATATAGATATATATCTAATTCCTCGGAGAAACCTTATGTAAACCATATATATCAATTTTTATCCCGATTGGTAAAGTGGTTTTGGCTCTAGGCCAATAAATAGACGTCATTGCGAAAACCACTTTTGCAGTTTCATGGGGCATGAAACGTCGACATTTATCAAAATCCCAATTTCACTTTTTTTTTACGGTCACAATACTTCTCTCTCCAAGAGGTCGAAAGAGTGTAAAATGAAATGTTGCTCTCAGCACAACAGTTTATTTTATTCTAATGTCCTGTCCGCAAATTTACAGTAATGGGTTGGAAGGAATAATGTAAAATTTAAAGGAAATATACCTGAACTTACGTTTAAAGAAAATGGGAAACAATTTAGTTTAAAAAAAAATACAACACCTTCGTACACCCAGCTGAGATTTAAACCTTACCTCACGCTACCAGCAAACCAGACAAGACGAGAAAGATGCCTTTGTCCACGTTTTCATTGGTGTACATAATTATAGATTCAGATCCCATGACTTGACGCATCAATACATGAAATTAGATATATTATTTCTTCCATCTGTCAGATGAAGTTCTTCCTATTAAGGTGACCTGGTGGTCTAGAGGTAAGGTGTCAGACTTCTGTGCTGAGGGTCCGGGATTCAATCCTCGGTCCCGGCACAGATTTATCTGATTGCCAAACCCTTCCTTCACCTCTGAAAAGACGTGTATTAATCACAACTTGTGAATGTGTGGAGTGCCAGACCTCCACCGTGGTTCGGATTCCACGTTAAACTGTAGGTCCTCCATTTCATCTCACAATCACCCTACCATTACACATTAGCGTAAGTGCGTATAACCCGAACGGGTAGTAAGACGCGGTGCTAATAATAAATAATAATAATAATAATAATAATAATAATCTTGCTATTAAAATAAGAAGTTTATCTTGCAAATTATGATGCAGGCATCTAGGACTGGCAGAGCTGAACGAAACTATGAAGAATGAATTGTGGCACGTCATGAGCGTTTTGTCACTGATGCAGTTCCCGTTCTACTATCGCATGGAGGAACACGTTAATGTCGTCAAACAACTGCTGCCTCGTTTCGACAATTTTAACATATCCTCCTTCTTGATACAGGTCAGTATGAGGTAACATATTTCCTCGATTTACACGGATTTGAGCTACGTTTATACGTGACTGTATTAATTTCACGTCTGGGATACATCATTTGTAAAGATAGGTTAAAATAGCATTAATTTTCAGTTTTTTTAGCATTAATTATTGGACATTTAGCTTTTTGTGACATAATTTAGCATTTTGTAGCAAAATAGGTAAAAATGTCTTCCGTCAATGTTTTTAGGGCCTATACAAAGGATTTATGATAAAAGCAACGACTAACGGAATGTGGCGATTAGCCGGATGGGCTGTGGAAGGCACAGGATGCAAGTAAAACCCAAGCTGAAGCACACAGACGAGTGAAACTCAATGATTTTTTAATCACTTATTTCCGCTGAAAAACATCGTTTTATAGAAATTCTCAGCATTTTATTTAAATGCACAGCATTTTCAGGGAATTCGCGTCTATTTCGCTAAATATAATAATTTAGCTAAAATACTCTCAAAATCACGTTTTTCGCGTTAATTCGCGAAATAAAAATCGCTTTAAACACTTTCAAATGCCATGAAACGCAAAGAAAACTTATAAATACCCTATTTCCGACCCTTTTTTTTCTTTTCGCGTTTTTCACAAAAGCTAATTTACCCTATCTCTATTCATTTGTAGTCCATTAATGTAAAGATTAGCCAGTACTAATGTACCGTTGCTTAGGAGACGTCCGAATGTACTAATCGTACATCCTTTCCTTGGAGACTCTTTCCATGACCCGATGAAATGTGATGATGGTGATAGTGAATGTGAGGTTGTGGAACGAATGGAAACACTTAAACCTAACCACTAACCAAACCTTGGTGACCGTTCAGGTAGTTTACCTTCTGGGAAAAATACCCAAGGTTCCATCTGGGAATCGAACCCGGAGCCCCTAGGCTTGTAGCCGCCAGGTACACTGATCATTACACCATATGACCCTATGTATGTGGTTGTGGTACTTAGACATATAACTAGTAACGGGCCTAAAGCCCGAACGGGTAGTAATACGCAGTACTAAAAACAACATCGAACCGGACATCTCTAGTTTGGTGGACTATTATCAAGCTCAAGGCGGTCATTTTTTAATACAATTGTGTGACTTGATTTTTAATTCTCATCTCTATTTTCTCCGGATACTTATATTTTTACTAGAAGGTCTTGAAGTATTTTATTAGCACCATGTCTTACTACCCGTTTGGGTTATACGCTTACATACTAATTACTCTAATGCTTTTTAGGAATTAAGAAGTTTATATTGCATTTGCGTGGAGTTAGAGTGGAAAACCATTTTGGAAAAATCTATCTTAGTACACCCGACAAAGATTCAAACCTCAATCTCCCCATCATCGGAAATTTACTCTACTGTGAGAGTAGTGCGTTATACCATGCGGTCACCGAAGCGGGTAAAAAAGAAAAAATTAAATCTCTTTCATAAATTTGGTAAAAGTCGTTCTGGGAATTATGATGTGTTTTTTTTACCAGTAATTAAATAGTATTTGTATACACATCGAATTATGTTCTTGTTTCCCACAGTCTATGCCTAAATGCCAAGATTTATTCAACAGCTGTTTCTGGTACGGCAGCAGAAAGAACTGTTGTCAAGTATTTCATCTTCAGCGGTCCGAGCTAGGGTTCTGCTATTCTTTCAACTCTTTGACGTCTGAAGAAACCAAACATTGGTGAGCATCTTACACTGTTATCATAGAACTAACAAGTAATGTGTAGCTGTTGGTATAGGGCTAAACTGTATAGCTAAGTGGTGAGCTTATCGCCACCCACAATGGTGCCAATTACTGCGTCTTAAAAAAAATTAATAAGTGTGCTATAATAGCTGTTGTAGTTACAGTTGAGAATATTTGATAAGAAATAAAACAAATTTTTAAATAGAACCAATTATTGTATATATTTTTAAACGATGAATTATTTGACAAATATTGGGAAGGAATTGTAATCAATCGCAGTGAAAGGGGGAAAAAATCTTAATAAATATGTAAATATACATATATATATATCTTAGTGAAAGTGAGAGGGTGTATATATTTTACACCCCAATAGTGAAACTGTCATTTCATGAAATGGGCAAATTTCTTTTCTTTTCGTGAACTAGCTTCTTCGCTTGGCCATTTAACGAACCACGCAAAAATTTAATTAACCCTTGCCCATTTTATAAAATAGAAATTATTGTACTATCTACTACAAGCTTGATTGAAATTAGTTTTAAGATATTATATTAAACTAACCCAACCTAAATAACTTAACCCTAAAACGATTAAAAGTCAAATTAACTTAAAGCCCAAACCTGCTCTTCGCTTGTTTATTTCATGGACCTGGAATAAACTCGTTCACTTCATGAACTGGGTGACGATCGGAGCTGTCCACTTAATGAACTGGGCGTCATAAGACATTTCATGAAGTGTACGGTTTTTCGCCCAGTTCGTGAAATGGCCAGTTCCACGGAATGGACGTAAATTTGCCCGATTCATGAACTGGGCAAATTCACGAATGGGATGAAACATATATAAGGAAAGAACAATAAAAATGGTGCCTGTCCACTATAATATACACGTGTCATACATACATGTTCAATAAAAGCAAATACTTTTTTTAAAAAAAGAATTCGTTGTTACAGCATCGAAGATCAAAGCGAACCTAGCTGTAAATAGTTAATGAAAAGCAATGTTCTCTCTGTTTGTATCAGTCCTTCGTGGACTGTTCTGGAAGCGGATGGCGTGGAAGAAAGGACCCAGGACTACCCTGAGTGCGTGTTGAGGAGAAACACAGGGGCAGGAACCACTACAGGACTGGAGGTGTTCCTCAAATCGGGCTCGAAGGAGGACCACATGGGGCCGGGACAGAAGGACGAGAACGGGTCAAGGGTACGTCCTAATATCAGGGTCGTGACGCTACTAGAAACTATCTAGGTGGACAGAAGGATATCACCCACCTAGAATAAACTCCCTCCTCTCACCGACATAGCCCACCTAGAATAAACCCCCAATCCACGACTTCACCCACCTAGAATAAACTCCCCCTCTAGATTTATTTAAGTCCCTATTTACATTCTATAAGATGAAGCTGAAAGATGGCCTTACATCAAACTCCACACAGTTTTTATAGGATTACAATTTTTAGAAGTTTGCCAGGGAAGAACCACTCTAAATAGCTTCTAGATGTATTTAATTTTCAAAAATATTCAAGTTAAAGACCAGTTTATATAGCTTCCAGGGGCATCCAAATTTCTGAGGGAAGACTTCTCCAAATAGCTTATTGAGGCATATAATTTTCTAAGTGTTTCCAGGCGAGGAGTTCTCTAAATAGCTTCTAGGGGCATAAAAATTAAGGGTAAAAAATGTGGGGCAGCACCACTACAAATATATTCGAGAGGCATATAGGTTTTTAAAAATATACAAGTGAAAACTAATCTGAATAGCTTTAGGAAGGATTAAATTTTCAAAAAATGTCTATGAGAAGACCATTTCAAATAGCTTCTAGAAGCATCAATTTAAAAAAAATACAGGTGAGGATCACTCCAATTGGTTTCTAGCTTCAACCAAATTCCAACAAGTTTCTTGTGGAGGAGCAATCTTTTATTTATTTATTTGAGGTATTTAACGTGCACTTTTTGAACTGACTGATTATATCAGCAAGGTGACCTGGTGGTATAGGGGTAAGGTTTCAGACTTCTGTGCTGGGGGTCCGGGGTTCAATCCTCGGTCCCGGCACAGATTTATCTGATTGCCAAACCCTTCCTTCACCTCTGACAAGACGTGTATTAATCACAACTTGTGAATGTGGGGAATGCCAGGCCTCCACCGTGGTTCGGATTCCACGTTAATCTGTAGGTCCTCCATTTCATCCCACAATCACCCTACCATTACACATTAGCGTAAGTGCGTATAACCCGAATGGGTAGTAAGAAGTGGTTCTAATAATAATAATAATTACTATATCAGCACACGAGAATTTCTATGAGCAAGAGAGAAGAAGCCTACAAATTTTGCCACAAAAAGTATTTTCACATACCTTTCAGGGTTTTTTTACATGCCGCAATCGACATGGGACCGACGGCTTTACTTACTCTCCGAAGGAAGTTGTGCTACGGAATTTTATCGTTCAAAAATTATACGTCGACCCCAGCTGAATTTGAACCCGTGAATGTCGAAGGTTGATCATAGGAGTCTAATTTTTTTTAAATTGGGAAAATCTCAAAATTTTACTGAAAACAACTCAAATACTTTCAAAGGGTCAACTAATTTAAAAAAAAAAACAAAAATCCACTAATAAAATATCTTCCAGTAGGAAGAAATTTACAAACATTTGTTGTGAAAGGGGAGAGGGTTATCCTTTTGCCCTTTTGTATTAGAGGGTCAAGCCCCTTAAAATGATTTGTCTTTGTTAGCCACACCGTCCCCCAACCCCTCTTATACTGATAAGGTTACGCCACCACTGCCTGTTAGCGGTATTTTTTTTATCGTTAGAAGAAAGTTATCAATACCACATTCCTAATTATAATAGAGGTCAAGCTTCTATAATCAAGGTCACACACGTGACAAGTCAACCTTTTACGAGTTGTTTACAAGCCGATGTTTAGGCGCAGGCTTGAGACCGCCACGCCTCTTTCGTGACGCCGAACAAAAGAAGATCACAACTGATACCGGAAGTTCAACAAAGTGACAAACATTCACATTCGAGCTATATTACAGAATTAGTCGACACAAACATATTACTGCTGAGTCATTGGTGGTATGAGGGGGCGCGATCGACACGCCACTGTGGAGGTGGGCTTGCGGTGAACTACCAGCTGCTCAATAAGGGCCGGTGTAAGCGGAAAACATCAGTCCAGGATATTATTAGTCTGAGTGCAAGAAGGACTCTAGTGCAGCATCGGCACGCACTCAAAAGAACGGCATCTCTTTGACACCCAACAGCGGTCTAATAATCTCAATGTTGATTAGGAAATTCGTGTTCAAGGATATTAGTGCTAAACTTTATTCAACCTCTCACACCCTAGTTATTTACTAAAGCCTTCATCGCATCAATACCGGTATTTTTTTAATTCTATCTTAAAAAGGAGAAAAGACAATTAATTAGCTTATTATTATGTCAAAAGCCTTTGAATATTTAGATGAGCCTATATTTAATACTGATTTGAGCATTGGCATACCTGAATATTTGACACATAACCTAACCTAACGTAGCCTAACCTAACCTAATATGTATTATTATGTCTTTATTTATATGGCTAAATTGACAAAGAGATTAAAATAACAAAAAGGGTGGTAATGATAGGCGGCATTGACAAAGAAGCACTATCTAAAAATCTCCTAGTCTGAAAATGTATCCTGCCACACCGGTCTTATAGCTCCTGGATAAATATTAATCTGGCCGATAAATATTTATATCTGGTCAATAAGTTAAAAGTGCGTCTTATGACTGCCAGATAGCATTTATCTGCCAGATAAAATGTATTTACCCATCACTTCTTTAACAGGAGGTTTAAGTACCTGTTAACTTTCATCTGAAAGTTAAAATAGGCGTTGTCATAGTATAATAATAATAATAATAATAATAATATAATAATAATAATTAGCACCGCGTCTTACTACCCGTTCAGGTTATACGCTTAAGTACTAATTACGCTAATGGATTAGGAATTGGGAGGGTTTAATTTAGAGGAAGTGAACCCGCATTTGCATGGAGGGAGAGTGGAAAACCACTTAGGAAAAACCATCCCAGTTCACCCGACCGAGATTCAAACCTCGATCTCCCCGTCCTCGGCGGTCGAGCTCAACACGACTAGCGCGTTAGCCAACTACGCCACCGAGGCGGGTGTTGGCATAGTGACGCGTTGTTTTTCATGAGGTTTCGCCTATCAAAATCTGTTTTTAGGTTAAAATCTTGGTTCACGTATTTAGTAGGCACAGGCCCAGGCTCTAACTATATATCAAGTTAGAACATTTAATTCACACTTTTATATAAACTGACAAGCTATTTCTAGAGTTATGGTTAAATAAGAACAAATTATTTGAAGGTGAGTACAGTAAATTAAATTTTGTAAAAGCTGTACCAAACTATTGACCACATTTCGGCAGACATCGAGATTAGTACTTGCAAGACAACTTGCGCTAATATGACGCCATCTGTTTCCTCACACTCGTTTAGCCGCCATTATTTAACAAATGTTGAGCGTTGTAGCCACAAGCCAGGTTGTAGCGGTAGCAGCAGGGTCTATACGCATGCGCACACCAGTAAAAACAGTACCAGCTTTGCGTTTTCTGAATAAAAATATATTTATCCTACATATAGCTATCCGGCAGATAAATTCAGTTCATAATACGCGTCAAATATCAAAGTGGCTGATAAACTTTATCTGGTTGCTAATTTTAACCTCCCGATATAAATATTTATCCGGTAGTCATTTTATTGACAATATTAGGTGGGCAGTATGGTGAGCACGCCTGATTCTCTTTCAGCAGAATTGGTTGTTGTATGTAATAATATAAGTGGGTCTCGGATTTTGATGACACGTCGTTTTTTGTTTTTGTTTTTTCTGTTCGTCACATATAATGCTCAAAAGCCTATAAACTCTGTTCGTGATCCCCTGGTTGTAGAAATGTAAATTTTATTAGGCATTTTAGGCATTTTTAGGCATTTAAAAATACATTTTTAGGCGTTTTTGAGTCATTTTAAGCCATTCATGTTGAATAAGTATTTTTTTTAATACTATCAATATTTTATAAATTCGTAAATGCTCAAACATAAGCTTTTTCATGACACATGTGTCTGCTTGAGTAGATTTAGGCAATTAACGTTGTACCCTCATTGTTTGTATGGTTGATACATACACACACATTCCTGGTGATAGACCGCAACTCGACTGGAAAGGGTTACGTTGAAAGGGCATAGGGCCGGATAGCTATTACTCCTGTAGCCCATATTTACAAATCAATGCTTTATTTAGCAGAATACAAGCGCTCAATTTTTTATGGCTCGTCTACATAGAGTCGTACCCGCTTGTCGGGAGTCGGAGTCGTAATGTTGACTGTCTACATTGAATGTCGCAATCGCAATAGTAAGTCGGAACTGTCGGAATATCTTGTCGGAAGGAGATGAACATAGTCAATCTCTTGCATTGATACACGTTGCGTTCAGCCAATCAAAAACCAATTTGGTTGCACTACTAAAATCAGTTAAAGTTAATATTTAATTAATCTTGGATAGTAGCCTACTTCATGGAAATCTATATAAATATATACTGCATTTTTTAAACTAAAGACAATTGTTGTTTAAACATATACAGTATATGTATTAATTATTTGAAAGTATTAATATTTAATATTATGACTTTGATTATGAATTCATAGTCAATTCTGGTGTATGTATGTTCTTTGCCTCGTTTTTTGTTGACTTTGGATCGTTAAACACTAATGTAAAATGGATTTCAACGATACACTTATTAAATCTGTCAGTATTTATCCTCCTCTTTACGAAAGAAAATAATCGTTATGTTGAAAACATTTCTACCTATATAGTTGTATAAACTGTAACAATCTGATATATTTACTATGGTTCAAGTGCTTATGTTTCTCTTAATTCCTATTGGTTGAAATTACGTGCTACGCCATTTCATTGTAGACTATCCCTTTTATAGTAAGGAACTACAATACGACACGACAAACAACACGTTACTACTCCGACTCTCGACAAATGGGTACGACTCAATGTAGACCAGCATTTTGTATTTGTCAATTGTGGGATTGATTTAGTCGTGCGTATTTATTATGATTTTTTTTTCGTATTTTTATTTTCCAAATTTTAAATCATTTTTTTAGAATTTTTAGTTAATTTTTTTGATAATTTTTAGATCTTCAAAATTCGGGACCTGATTATAAGCTTAGTTTCTATCCTCTCAATTAGGACAAAATGCTGTTGAAGTTTAAAAAATATATAATATTACATTTTATTATTAATTTCGGTGACTAGCGTTGCTAAAAGCTAGGACTGGTGGTTTAGCGTATGATCTGACATCTTAACGCAGTTGGTATCGCGTCTGTCCACAAACCATTAGGCCCCGGATTCAAATCCCTGCCTTAGAGAAAAATTGATCATTGATGAGATATCAATAAAATGAATTATAATAAAATGTATAAATTTTTTATCATTCATTTGATTGATTTCTCACAATATTATATTAACATCTCTTTATTACATTTTTTAATGTGTTTCAACCATCCCTAAAATATAAGTATATAAGTAACAACGTAAATTGTATATATATACACTATATTATTAGTTACATAAATTTTATGTTGCAATATATATATTTATTTATTTACATACAAGATATAATTTAATTGACGTCCACGTCCCAATATCCGTTCACGTCAACTATCCACCCACGTCCAACTACCCGTCTAGGTCTAACTACCCGTATAGGTCCAACTACCCATCTATATACTACCACTCACCCGAGAATCTGCATATTTACCCTTATGAGTCAGAGATCAGGTAGATAGACTGTACAGGAAATGTCTCCACATTTGCATGGAGAAATATTATAAAAATATTTAATAATAAAAAAACCTTAGTACACCCTGCCGAGATTCGAATACCCATCTCACTGACACTCTCCAAGCTATTGAGGGTGTGACGCCCTAGAACGTGCAACCACCGATGTGGGTTACGTCTCTGTATTTACTTAGTCCAGTCCAATTTTCAAAGAAGGGGTCCCTTAGGAAGCACGAACATAAGTGTTTGCAACCAAAATTGCTAGTATACGAGTATAGTTGCTATTTTAAACTTAGTTATTGCTAATATATTACAAAAGTTACAACTGGAGATCACATGACTTAATGTATGAATACGTGTAAGTACATCTAACTGTCAGATAAGTCCCTTCCCATCCTAGACATTAGAACTGGGAGGAGGGGGGATGGATACAGTCCCCTCCCTCCTTGTATTCCCAAATGGGAGTAAGAGGGGGCATGGATACATTCCCATCTCTCCTTGTATTCCCCCATGGCAGTAAGGGGGGCATGGATACATTCCCCCTCCCTCCTTGTATTCCCACATGGGAGTGAGGGGGGCATGGATACATTACCATCCTTCCTTGTATTCCCACATGGGAGTAAGAGAGGGAGGCATGGATACATTCCCCCTCCCTCCTTGTATTCCCCCATGGCAGTAAGGGGGCATGGATACATTCCCCCTCCCTCATTGTATTCCCACATGGGAGTGATGGGGGCATGGATACAATCCCATCTTTCCTTGTATTCCCCCATGGCAGTAAGGGGGGCATGGATACATTCCCCCTCCTTCCTTGTATTCCCCCATGGGAGTAAGAGAGGGTGGCATGGATACATTCCCCTCCCTCATTGTATTCCCACATGGGAGTAAGAGAGGGAGGCATGGATACATTCCCCCTCCCTCATTGTATTCCCACATGGGAGTAAGAGAGGGAGGCATGGATACATTCCCCTCCCTCCTTATATTCCCACATGGGAGTGATGGGGGCATGGATACAATCCCATCTTTCCTTGTATTCCCCCATGGGAGTAAGAGAGGGTGGCATGGATACATTCCCCCTCCCTCATTGTATTCCCACATGGTAGTAAGGGGGGCATGGATACAATCCCCTCCCTCCTTGTATTCCCACATGGGAGTGAGAGGGGGGGCAAGGATCCTGTAAAAATTGTTTGACAATTTACTTATGAATCTTGTGACCAATAACATTGAACAAGCTTAATTAGACTCATCCTTTAAGTAAAATTAGAATTTCTAATTTTTTATGGAACATATCACAATTTCAAAATGTATTAAAAGTCTTGTTTGAATTCATTAAAAGTGCACGGTACCTACGTTAGACAATTATATTTTCGTAATCTGGGTATTGTGTAACCTGTTCTTTGAGGCTACGTACTTTGTTTATAGTTATAGAGACTGGCGTGTTTGAGTTTTCACAGTTTTTATACATTATTTCTTTTTTTTAATTAATAAGTCCTAAAGCATAACTGTAACAATTTTGTTATATGTACTTTTCTCTCCCCCTCCCTTCCCCCCTCCCACCCCTTATACTTTTTATTCAACATAGCTTAACTTGGGCATGGAGTCATTTTTCCCTGTGTTTTTATTCAACATAGCTCAACTTGGCCATAGAGTCATTTTTCCCTGTGCGTTTATTCAACATGACTCAACTTGGGCATAAATTCGTTTTGCCCTGTGTTTTTATTCAACATAGATCAACTTGGGCATATAGTCATTTTGCCCTGTGTTTTTATTCAACATGACTCAACTTGGGCATAGAGTCATTTTTCCCTGTGTTTTTATTCAACATAGATCAACTTGGGCATATAGTCATTTTGCCCTGTGTTTTTATTCAACATAGCTCAACTTGGCCATAGAGTCATTTTTCCCTGTGCGTTTATTCAACATGACTCAACTTGGGCATAGATTCGTTTTGCCCTGTGTTTTTATTCAACATAGATCAACTTGGGCATATAGTCATTTTGCCATGTGTTTTTATTCAACATGACTCAACTTGGGCATAGAGTCATTTTTCCCTGTGTTTTTATTCAACATAGATCAACTTGGGCATATAGTCATTTTGCCCTGTGTTTTTATTCAACATGACTCAACTTGGGCATAGAGTCATTTTTCCCTGTGTTTTTATTCAACATAGATCAACTTGGGCATATAGTCATTTTGCCCTGTGTTTTTATTCAACATGACTCAACTTGGGCATAGAGTCATTTTTCCCTGTGTTTCTATTCAACATAGCTCAACTTGGGCATAGAGTCGTTTTGCCCTGTTTTTTACTCAACTTAGCTTAATCTGGGCATAGAGTGATTTTTTCCTGTGTTTTCATTCAACATAGCTCAACTTGGGCAGAGAGTATTTTGCCTTATGATATTACTCAACCTAGCTTAACCTGAGCATAGAATCGTTTTTCCCTGGGTCTTTATTCAACATAGCTTAACTTGGGCAGAGAGTATTTTGCCTTATGATATTACTCAACCTAGCTTAACCTGAGCATAGAATCGTTTTTCCCTGTGCTTTTATTCAACATGACTCAACTTGGGCATAAAATTATTTTGCCCTGTGTTTTTACTTAACCTAGCTTAACCTGGGCATAGAGTCATTTTGCCCTGTGTATTTATTCAACATAGCTCAACTTGGTTATAAAGTCATTTTGCCCTCTGTTAACCTGGGCATAAAATCATTTTCCCCTATGTATTTATTCAACATAGCTCAACTTGGTTATAAAGTCATTTTGCCCTATGTTAACCTGGGCATAGAATCATTTTCCCCTGTGTATTTATCCAACCTAGCTTAACCTGGACATAACGTTATTTTTTCCCCCCTGGGCAAAAACGTTCCGGCGCCCCTGCTTTCTATGAAGATTGAACTTTTAATGTTGATTCTGATCCACAGCTGTTCGTCCACCATCCCTCCGAGTTCCCGGAGGCCAGCAAAGGTCTGCTGATGCCAGAGCGCACGGGGGAGGTGTACACCATGAAGGTGTCTGCCTCCTTGACCTTGAGCACCTCCTCGGTGCGCAACCTCCTACCTCAGGAGAGGCAGTGCTACTTTCCTGACGAGAGACAGCTCGGTTTCTACAACACTTACACCCAGCAGGCTTGCTACATGGAGTGCAGGATCAAACACGTGGCCGACAAATGTAACTGCACGCCTTACTTCATCGAAAGACTCCCCGGTACGTAGGCAACTGGCCACACATGCTAGAATCCTATTCTATCAAATTCACCATACACGAGAAAAAATCCAACTTTAAAAAAAAATTTAACGTATACTTTCTGAATCGGCTGGTTACACTATATTCGCAAACCAATTATAAGCCATCTTAAATGTAATTTATTTTATTTTTATTATTTAGCACCGCGTCTTACTACCCGTTCGGGTTATACGCTTAAGTACTAATTACGCTAATGGATTAGAAATTGGTAAGGTTGAATTTAATGTAAGTGACCCCGCATTTGCGTGGAGGAAGAGTGGGAAAACCATTTAGGAAAAACCACCCCCAGTTCACCCGACCGAGATTCGAACCTCGATCTCCCCGTCCTCGACAGTCGAGCTCAACACGACTAGCGCGTTAGCCAACTACGCCACTGAGGCGGGTCGCTTAAATGTAGAACGGACACAATATCTTGCCGGCTACACGGCAGTCTCCAAAGTTAATTTTTAGGCTAAATGGCTTTAGGTCAGCTGACTTTTAGTGACATTAATTTTTAGGCCAAATGACTTTGAGGCCAAGTGACGCTAGGCTAAATGACTTTCTGTGAAATGAGTTTTTTGGCAAGATGTCTTTAGGCCAGCTGAATTTTCATGAAATTAATTTTTTAGCCCGTGTATTTAAAGTAGGTTCTATGTTTATGTTGTTTTTGGAAACATTCTTTATGATTTGTTGTGATATTTTTAGATGGCGTTAACCTCAGTGGTCTTGGGGTGAAATGCTCGCAGTGCAGGACCCGATGTCCATGGTTTCAAACCCAGCCGGGGTCGACAGATTTGTCTTGAGCGATAAAAATCAGTAGCACAACTTCCTTCGACGGCGAAATAAAACCGTCGGTTCCATGTCGATTGTGGCATGTAAAAGAACCCTCTAAGATATCTGAAAATACCTTTCCCGGAAAAATTGGTTGACCCTTTTGCTCTAGCTCATAGAAATTTTCGTGTGCTGATATAATCAGTCGCTTCAGAAATTGTGCGTTAAATACCGCAAATAAATTTAAAAAATACTATCTGGTGAAGTGTGTCAATTAATTAAGTCAAATTTAATATAGTTTACAAATACCTGTATTCTTCTTAAAGCTATTACTGACCAAGGTATAAGATATATGGGTGTATTTACACTTTAGTACCAGTGAATTCATAAAGCTCTGGGATCGTTGCCTAATATCTATCACGTGCCCAATTCAAATATTGTAGAGAAGTTTGAACCACTATACTTTCATTTTATGGTTTCAGGTTAAATTTACAAAATGACTTTATTAATAACATATGTCATCTACAATAATTCTTTGCTCATGGCTGTAAAAGTATATAAAATTGCTTTGTAATGCGATCAGAACGATTTTTGGAAGGTGAGGATGACTTTATAAACTTTGTGCCACATAATAACGGTAAAATTATTTATATAAATAAAATTCATGAATGGTATCAGTCTTAACAGTTAGCTTACTACGACTGAGGTACTTTGTGTTTTAATTTTGCTGGGTGGAATTTCTGATAATTCGTCTTAATATGAAGACTAGAATATTTTGATAGTGGTAATTTTTGTGGTTGAGGCTAGGTTAGTTAGGTTAGTTAGGTTAGGCTAGATTAACTTAAATTAGGTTCGGTAGTTTAGGCTATGTTAGATTAGTTTAAGTTAGGCTGAACACAGACAAATAATACACCCAGACTTTCAACCTCCAGGTTAAAATGGCTGCGCTCCTTTTGGCAGCTTGAGTCCTTCAACACCAGGATCGCTACTTTCAGTCCTATTATCACCCAGCACTGACACTAGCGAATCCCAGTGTTGAAGGACTCAAGCTGGCAAAAGGAGCTCAGCGAAACCCCCGTAAGGTTGAGAGTCTGTTTCTTACTTTTCTGTGGGTTAGGTTTTATAGGTTAGGCTAGGTTAGGTTAGTGTAAAGTAAAGCATAAATTAGGCCTTTCGCGTGCTAGTGAACTGCTACAATCCAATTTATTGTCTAGTTTTGAAATATTGTTTCAAAATAAAATCCTTATATAAACTTGTTTAGTTTTACAAATATTATGCAACGTTATCCAATTCTTGCTGGCTAGTGTTGATATCATCCGGATAAAGTCGTAAATGAGATAAATTACTTTCTTTCTATTTCTGACTTTATCCACTGCACTTGGATAGTGCTGACTTCTCCCAGCTAATCTCAATATTATCCAGTTTTAGCACATTACCCGCAACATATATACATATATATGTGTGTGTTATTTGTTCAAATAATTTCTGCTGCAGTCCCAGGTACAGTCAGACTATGGTGTAGCTAATAAGTTATGACATAAGGCCATGGTAAAATCAGTCAAGGTACCATTCAGGGTAAATAAAAGGTACATACTAAATAAAAACTGATGTCGTTCATGTTTATGTGAGAAATTTCATTTTAATGAATAATACGTTTCAAAAGAGAACAAAAAAAGTATATATTTATTGCTAAATGCAACAACCCATTGTTTCTATTTTGATAAAATCATGGTATGACGACATAAATTATGTTGGGACATGATTTAATTTGATTTTTTTGTTTCTCATACTATAAGGCTATAAAAACATAAACTCGGATTATAAGCTGTAGTTTGTAGGATGTCAGATTTAAAATATGTTAGAGCATCATTTAACTAGTTCAAAAGTTATCAAGAACCTAAATTAGGAGGGAGTTACCAAAATCTAGACTCTGTTCTGATTAATCAGAGATGTTTTCACTGACGAAATAAGAAAATATAAATTGGGGTCCCAGTGTGAACCCTAAGAATTCTATGTTGTATTTTGTAATAAATTTTACCAAGCAGAGGGTCTAGAGACCAGCTTTTTATTTAATATACTTATTTATTTAAACATAGTTTTGATGGTTTGGTTCTGTTTTTCAAGCTAATTTGATTAATATTAATCTATAAAAATTACTAATAATAACCTGTTTCAGTGTCCGCATGGTTTAGAGAGTCACTCTCATATTAAAAGTACCTGCAGACGAGGAGGTAGGGGTTTGAATCCTTACTGAGGATTTTTTTCTTCTAAATAATTTCCCAGTCTCCTTCCACGTAAATGCGAATAGATTACCTCTAAGCTGCTTCCTTCCTCATCCCTACCCCAGTAGGGTAATTATCAAATATGCGTATTGCCTTTAAAAATTAGCAAGGTGATAAAACACACATTAATATGCATAATTTTTGTTAAAAGAAAATAACTATAGAAACTCTCCTCACCAATCGGATTCTAATTCGTTATTTGGTCCACATTGTCTAGGCACACTAAAAGTGGTTTTTACATTTTGTGTATTTTAAAATCTCAGTTTACTGGTTCATAATATTCAGTAGATACTGCCACAATTAACTTCAAACAGTGTTGCCACGATTTGCACCAAAACGATTCCTGCCATTATAAGGGTGAGGGTTTTGACTAGCCCTACCTATGAGGAACTGATGAAATTGTTGATAAACTTTTTACAAATACAACACAAGGCTAGCTTGGATCGGTAAATATTAATGTTGAATTCAATCAGATTCAAATTAGTGGGTTAAAATTATAAAAGATTGATACGTGGGCTTGACGAACCCACTTCCCCCTTAGGATTGCAAGGGTTAAGCTATGTTATATTATGGAAATTATGCATTAACGTATAAGTAATTTCGTTGTTTTTTCAGGTGGAATACCGGCGTGTAAGCTAAGTCAGCTTTGGTGCTTGGCTTTCATAAACTGTAAGCATTCATTTAATTATTATCTCCCACACAAATAGCATATTTTGTTTACCTGTGACTTAAAATGTTTAAATAAATATATATATATATTCTTTAAACTGAAAAATGATGCCTGGATACGGGTATTGAAGCAGGGACCTTTGTCTTCATACGCTAATGATATAACCACTGAGCTATCCAGGAAATGTCCCGTACTCAGGGTCATTCTTCACTCATATTTTAAGGCAGAGTCTGTAATGGACGTGCAGAAATCGTCAGCTACAAATGTGTTATCAATTAAGATCACGAGTTATCAGATAACGCAGCCATCTTTGACTCGTGAGGGGTGTTATGCTGCCAATAATCAACTGTATGAATGCGCACATCATGGTGGATTAAATAGCCAAGCTATTATGTTTGATAATTACAATTATAGCTGCATCTAAATATCGTACCAAGCCAAAATTCCCGGGTTCGATTCACGTGTTCAAGTATAATTTTAAATTTAAATAATAATGGTATTTAGATGCGGCTGTAACCGTAATTATCAAATATCATAGCTCGGTAATTTAATCCAAACACAAATATGATAACAGGGGTTCTGAAAGCTCTTCGGAAGTGGGGGAAAAGAGTTCAAATTTAATGGAATGGGGGTACTTGGGGCCCCTCCCTTGTGAACATTTTAAAATTTGGATGATTCTAAAAGCAAATATTAGGGTAATGTGTGGAAGTCTTTTTTATGCCTTTATTGAATAAAAATGATGAAAATTGAATTAACGAATTGTAAAAATATGGTGGGAAAGATTATTTATATATTAAAAAAAATTTGGGCCAATTTTGGAAGTTTTTCTTCAACTATATTGCACTTATAATTTTATCGTTATTGATATATCAAAATTGAATGCTGTATATCACATGACTTAGCGTATGAATTTATGAGTGACTGTTTAACTGTCATATAATGGCCTTCCTGCCATGTTATTACCATAGCAGCTCTCTATAAAACAGAATTAATCAAAAGACACACATATTAGCTTAATTAAAGATGCGTATAGCCCGGATAAGTAATAATATGCGACGTGAAAAAAAAAGTGTGTGATAAAAATCTATCAAAAGTTGCCAGGTTTTAAAATCTGTCTCAAAATCATTCTTAATCAAATTATATGTGAGAAGTAAATTCTAACAAGACTTAATAAAACTCATTAGTGTAGCAATAAAAATCCAACCAACCGAATCACCTCAACTAATATGTGAGCTCCTCTCCAATCTCTTGAGTCAGTTCCTGTGGTTGTTACTCCTGTCCATTCCTATTCAATTAATAGCTAAACTTATTAGTTTTCCAAATTTCATATGTTTTTTTAAAGTTTTTTTAACGTTTTTATTTCTATTTGTGCAAAGCATCTTACTACCCGTTCGAGCTATCCGCATATTTACACTAATGGGCTGGCTGTGAGGAAGTTAGATTTTATAGGAAATGTACCCGGTTTGTGTGAAGAAAAGAATGGGAAATCATTTAGAGAAAAAAAATCAATAAGACCGACCAGAATTTGAACCCTTATCACCCCAATATCAGTAGTCCAGTCTATTGGGAAACTGATTTTTTAAATATTATAATCGTCTTTAATCTTAGATAGTAATTTTTCCCCTTGATCTAACTATCCGAATTTTAATTTATCTTAAGCACCATTGTCACGAATTAATTCGGATATAATCAGCGGGTTTTTTTCTCAGCACAGTGTCTTACTACGCGTTCGGATAATTGGCATATGTATTAATTTCACTAATGTTCCAGGGAAAAGAAAGGTTGAATTTAGAGGATGTGTCAATTCACCCCGACCTGGATTCGAACCCTGACATACATATCATCAACAGTCCAGTCTAATGCGAGATTGACGCTTTAGACCACTCTACCACCAAAGAGGGTATTTTTACTGTAGTTCAAGTCACTAAAACACAATATGTGAATATTTGTGTGTCACGTTCTCTAACCTCTTCCCTGATGTTCCAGTGGACCTGCGCTCGTTCAGCCCTCCTCCTGGGACACCCGGGTTCGACACCGTCTACTCCCTCAACTGTTCGGACTGTCTACCCTCCTGCCACGAGACAACGTACACGGTCGACGCCAGCCTCTCCGACAACTACAACTCGCAGCTGAACGGCGCTAAAGGTTACCTGGACGTTTATTACAAGGACCTGGGGGCCGTCAAATACACCAAGGACATCGCCTTCGGCAGGATGCAACTTCTAGGTCAGTCTTTAGTCACTGAGGCTGCGGACAGATGAGCGATAAGTGTCGCTTGAAACGAGCGACAAATGACGCTGGAATAATGCAACCAGTGGGGTGGTAGACACTGCGAGTTAAGGGCCGCATTGTTGCAGTTTTTAAGGCAGAAATGTTTTTTGGTCAAAATAAATTAAATATTGCTCCAGTAGAAACATAGAGTTTAATTTTATACACATGGTGATATCAACATTTCTTGAATATCTGTCAAGGATGTCCTGAAATTTGAGGATAATTTTTTTTCTATTCTTTTTAAAAGTTTCTCATCAAATTCTCACGACATATATTCAACAACTGTTGGGATTAATACGAGACAAGACCAGCTTCTGTCGCCGGATGATCTAACGCGCTACTCTCGCAGTAAACTAGATTGCCGATGACTGAGAGATCGAGGTTCGAATCTAGGTCGGGTGTACTTAGGGTGGTTTATTCAAAAATGGTTTTACACTCTCCCTTCACGCAAATGTGGGTACACTTTGATAAATATAACCATTCTAATCCTTAGTAGTAAGACGCTGCACTAAAAAAAAACTTGTCGACGGTATTTGAAGATTGCTTACAACTAGACAATTCGCAAACATTTGCTTGAACAAAAAAAAAGGGCCATTGTATTTTACGTTTTCTTTTTAATTTGCAGTCTGAGTAAGCTCATTTAGGGGATTGGTTTATGGGAAGCAGGTGTGGCCACTGCCTGAATCTGGTTTTGTGAAAACTGGCCTTTTTTTTACATTAGAAAGGAATTTTTGTTTGATCTTTAGTAAAACCATCTTTAAAGTTAAATGGTTATAAAAATGCCTGCTTGATATCGATGTTAGCACTTTGGACAGCCTGTAGCGATCCTCGTGTTGAGGGACTCAAGCTCTCCCAATGATTGCAACCATTTTAATCTGAAGGTTGTGGGTCTGGTGTATATGTCACAGGAAAAGTAGATTGTTAGGGAGAGTTGACTCGGCCTAGGTAAAGTCGACTCTTACTAAAAGTATCAGTAAAAGTTGATAGAGAATAAACAGATCAACTTTTCCTAGGAAGAGTTAACTATGCCTGCTGTGGTTTAGTAAAAGTTGATTCCGCGATGTTGCTCTCCACATGCGACTTCGCACGCACATCTTCGTTTTGAATATCCCAGCTCTGTTTGTTTACTGTTGTTTTCTAGGTTAGGTTAGGTTAGGTTAGGTTAGGTTAGGTTAGCTCTGCAACTCAAAGTGTCACAAATCTTTACCTTGCTGTAATAAATAATACATATTTATATCTCTCTTTGTATCATAAAGGTTTTGCTTTTTTGTTTTTTATTAGGTAGTAAACCATTTCCTTGCAAAGAGTCAACTTTTACTAACTCAAGGTAGTAAAAGTATACTTTCCCTAGGTACGGTCAACTCTGACTAGTAAATGTTGATCAAAATTCATCACTTTTCGCTTTTAATCAACTTTTACTAAGAAAACCAGTAAGAGTCGACTCGGCCTAGGTAAAGTCGACTCTTACTGGAGAATCTACTTTTCCTGTAACATATATATACCTTGTCTGTGCCCGATATTAATGATGATTGTTGTTTCAGTGTCGTTCGGTGGTATCGTGGGTCTGTTCCTCGGTGTAAGTCTCCTCAGTGGGGTAGAGCTGGTGTACTACTGCCTGAAACTTGTGGTGGCGGTGGTTCAGTGGACCAGGCAGGGCTCCAGTCACCACCTCCCAGTCCCTGGTACCTCGCGCCCGAGGCCGGATAGAGGAGTGGAGCAGGACCTGCCCCCAGGCAAGCACTGGGAGTCCCGCGGGGAGCTCACTGGCGTCTCGGTGGCCGACAGTCACCAGCCCTGGCCGAGCACCAAGTGGACGGGGCCTGGCAGGCTGTGGGTTGCGGGACCAGCTGAAGTGCCCTTGAAGAGGGCGTTGTTGTGACTTGAGTGATATATAGTGGGGACCTTGAGGAGCGTGGTGTTGTGACTGGAGTGATACATAAGCGGGGACCTTGAGGAGGGTGGTGTTGTGACTAGAGTGATATATAGCGGGGACCTTGAGGAGGATGGTGTTGTGACTGGAGTGATATATAGCGGGGACCTTGAGGAGGATGGTGTTGTGACTGGAGTGATATATAGCGGGGACCTTGAGGAGGGTGGAGTAGTGATTGGAGTGCTATATAGCAGGACCTTGAGGAGAGTGGTGTTGTGACTGGAGTGATATATAGACGGGGACCTTGAGGAGGGTGAAGTAGTGATTGGAGTGCTATATAGCGGGGACCTTGAGGAGAGTGATGTTGTGACTGGAGTGATATATAGCGGGGACTTTGAGGAGGGTGGAGTAGTGATTGGAGTGCTATATAGCGGGGACCTTGAGGAGGGTGGTGTTGTGACTGGAGTGATATATAGTGGGGACCTTGAGGAGGGTGGAGTAGTGATTGGAGTGCTATATAGCGGGGACCTTGAGGAGGGTGGTGTTGTGATTGGAGTGCTATATAGCGGGGACCTTGAGGAGGGCGGAGTAGTGATTGGAGTGCTATATAGCGGGGACCTTGAGGAGGGTGGAGTAGTGATTGGAGTGCTATATAGCGGGGACCTTGAGGAGAGTGATGTTGTGATTGGAGTGATATATAGCGGGGACCTTGAGGAGGGCGGAGTAGTGATTGGAGTGCTATATAGCGGGGACCTTGAGGAGGGCGTAGTAGTGATTGGAGTGCTATATAGCGGGGACCTCAAGGAGGACGGTGCTGTGACTGGAAAAAATGGTTCAACTAGCTTTCTAATTAACAAAGACCTCTATTGTCACCTCATAGCCAATTATTTGCACAAGTTCTAATTCTTTATTAAGCAAGGCTATGACATTTAATAAATGTTTGAGGAACTTTGCTACAAATATGTCTTAGTAAGTTTTAGTGCAAAAAATAATCTTATCGTGCTATAATTGGACACTGGTGCGCATAGCTTTAAAGAATGTTAGATGCCAGAGATTTATTCTTTAAGAAAGCACTCATTCCTTACACCCATTATCATCGCTGAGGGAATTGCATGCAGATCTTACGGACAAAAGTTTTATCTACGCTTTCTATCAGTTAAGTGTTGCCAAATCTCCTCGCTCTCAGTTAGGTCTGAAGGTGGTGTGCTGTGGTAAAAAGGAGCTACTGGCAACCTCGACTAACCAGCATTGCGAAAATTGTATTATATTTGAGGGGAGATTGACCCGATGAAAACGAGAAAATAACAATGCTGTTTCCTAATAGTGACCATACAGTTCCCTCAGCGATGATAACCAGTGTAAGTGATATCTTAAAACTTTTCTAAGCTTGATAAGAAACAACAAAAATTTAGCATTCATTCACGAATAATTCGTCCAAATCATCTTTACATCTGCACATCCAATGATTTTATACAGATACACACTTTGCATCAAAAATAAAATGAGTATTTTTTAAAAGTAATTATTCCTAATATTTCTTCATTTGCTCCAATTTTCTTAGCAATCGATAAAGTATGACAAGTGATTTTTATTATTATACTTTCTCAGCTATTTTACTGTTACTATTTCCCTCTCTCTCTCTCTCTCTTTTTTTTAAGAAATTTGTGGTGACTGGTTGTCACCCATAGAGGGACTCATATAGATAATTTACTTTGATTTGTTTGGGTCCATTTTACTTAGGACTGCCATAGCACCAAGGTAGCGCTGATAAGATTGTTACAGATTTTATCAGCCTGTCCAAATGTTGACTGACCACCCCTTTCCTTCTTCATCCTAAACTTTCTAGTAATTATGTTTCCCTTTGTACTCACATTAAATAAACATAAAGAATATATGTTCAATTGTTTCACAAAATAATACAGCTTAGGAACACGCTTGACGTTGCACTGAACTAAATGTTAATCCATGTAAGCTTCGTTTAGCCTGAAAGGTAGCAAGCTTACCTTCCAAGTTTCCACTATTGTATAGCTTATAACATAGGGGCATGTTGTCAAGGAGAGACTGCTTCCTTTCAGGGTAAACGGAGTGTACATAGAGTGAAATGGTGGGTAATTAGAATTAAAGGAAGCAGCCATAATGGAGTTGAGGGTTGTGAAAGGAAATGGGGGGTTTACAATCTCATTAAATACTACCTGGAAGTGAACAATTCATATGTAGGCATTCAGACTGGTATGTGTTTTATCAGTTTTTTCAGAATATCAAGTCTGATTCTGTCTGAACATACTGGTTGCTGTTGATCATATTACATCTTAGCTCACCATTTTTTTTCCGGCCCTTTGCGAATGCATCCTGTTGCACCAATCATGCGCTTAAGGTGGGGTATAAGGGAACGCGAATTAAGGTCAGAATTTTTGCAGTTCATATTACCAACAAAAAACAACACTTTGGGCAAAACATTTTAAAAAAACTTCGATAGATAACCTACGTTTAGTTTAATTTTCCGCACATGGTAATCACAACAGCTGTTCTCGAATATTTGTCCTGAGCATAGTGGTATCTGTCCAGAAATTTTTTAAATGAGGATAAAAAGTTTTTCTCAAATATCGCGATGTTCATAACCAATATTAGAGCATTGTTGATATAATTTTGTCTTAGAGAAATAGAATAAACCTATTTACTAAACTCCATGGGGTCAGCCAACAATAAAGCCATACAGACCAAGTGGATACCATATATTGGATAAGACAGTGCCAACTTATGTGGATAGAGGGTGTCATTTGGTCAGCACAACTAACCCTGTGGCCGTTAATCTCAGTTTCTAGACCGAAGCCACTAATTTTTAATTCAATTCGCTCCTTATTTGTCCTTGTGAGTCAGAGTCTGCCCCGTTCCAGACCCTCTGCTTTAATCAAGGATCGAACCTGGGGCCTCTTGATTTGTAACCAGGATCTCTTACCTCTAGACTACAGTGGCATTAGAATTCTATTTTGTTAGTCCTTTTTTTCGACATATAATATAGTGAATAATAATGTTAAATTAATAAATGTCAACTGTGCAAATATATTTTCCACCAGGAAGGCAAAGTACAGTCAAACTGTCTAATATGACAATATGAATGAACTTAAACAACTGGCATTGTGTTTTATGATGTATAGCTACGTTGACAATATTGTTAAAACATATTTAGGAAGAGTTATTTCGTATTCTATGTTCTATTATTATTCACCTTGTGTCATGAATTTAATTTTTTTAAGGTCAATTAATAACTATAAACAAAACTTTGAACGAAACAATGATATTTTCTGGTTTCAATTCCCGTTTGTTATTTTTTATTGTGGAAAATGTTTACAAAGATTAATAGTAAAAAAATGTAAATTTTATATACCTTGGATTCATGATTAATATTCGAGGTTAACTTTTTTTTTTAGAAAACAATGATGCCATCTAATTTTGTATTGGGAAGAAAGGAGGGAGAATATTTCAAGAACCTTGACGCAGTTTTTTTTTATCACCGGGTGTAACTACCTGTTCAGGTTATGCGCGATATAGTACGTTAATAGAGTAGGGATAAGGAAGGAACCATTTTGGAGGTAGTATATTCGCACTTTCAATGAAGGCGAGTGGAAAACCATTTAGGAAAACCACCCTCAGTAGACCTGACCAGGATTCAAACCTCGATCCATCATCAGCAGGCCAGCAGTCTAGCAAGAGAGTAACGTCTTAGACCATTCAGCGACTAAAGTGGGTCTGTTTTCGTTCACTCTGCTTTTAAATATTCTAACTGTACTAACACTTTTTGTTGTCTTATTGGTTGATTATTTATTTCTTTAAATACATTCTATTATTATTCTAAATGGCAGCAATTACGATTAGCATTTTTATAGTATTCAGTTTTTTTTCGTCTCCGCGTATTTTTATAAAGAGACATGAAATATTTTCACTATTCCAAATTATTGCTTAAATATTACTAATGTCTGAACACGCCTTGATAAAAACTTTTCCTTCGACATTAATGTAAAATAAATATGTTTTAAAAAGGTTTGAATGGACTTGAAGGCTGATTTTACATACATTGAAAACCAAATTACAGTCCAATTCAGATTGGAAGGAACTTTGTTGACATCTATAAAAGTAACTAAAACAATTTTCATATATTTATACGTTGATTCATGTGTACTACAACTGTCACACTTGATTCTTTGGCCACATGTTCTAAGGCGTCACTCTCGCAATATACTGGACACAAATGAGGGTACACTTCCTCTAAATTCAACCTTCCTCACCCCTAACCCATTAGCGTAATTAGTACATGAGCATATAACACGAATGGTTAATAAGACGAGATAAAAAAATAAGTTGAATAATCATTTACAGATCAGACCAATTCACATTATACTGGATACTTATAAACCACCAAGTGTAAATAAAAATATGCATTTATATTTATCTATCTGTTTAAAATCTATAGATGTCTTACATCTGTGTATGTGAATAAAGTTTAAGGTCTGTTTGTCAGCAATATCATGTATTGTCTTCAACTTTTTAAATAATGTGTATTTTAAATAAATTTGGTGAAATAGTAAGAGTGTGTTTTCTGTTTATTTTTATCGGAATGGCCTAGAGAAGGGTTTATAAATTCGCGGCCCACAGACGTGTTTGTAAGGGAGGTCCAGATATAAGGGAAGGGCCGCAAGCTGTTGAAACAAAAAAATATTATCTTTTGGATAATTTTATAACAATCAACTTCAGTCAATTTTGTACAAAAAATTTATAAATTAAATAAGAAAAAGATATTTTTTCAAAGTTTTGACATTATTTTCTGTACTAATCCAGACTAACAAAAACAAATTAAATATACAATAGTATTTTGCTTCAAACAATTTATTATTTGTTGTGATGCCAATATTTGCCTATTTAACTTTGAGCACTTAGCTTTTAAAATTTAATTTTGTAAATAAAAAAAATTATCATATTAAAATATCGTAAAGAAAAATACTTGTTTTAAGTTGTGCCTCCAATTTTTTACAACCAGCATTGTGTGATTTTATTTTAGCACCACGTCTTACTATATATTCGGGTTATACGCAGCTGTACTATTTATGCTAGTGGGTTAGGTATGAAGAAGGTTGAATTTAGGATGAGTGTACTCACATTTGCGTGTAGGGAGAGTATAAAACAATTTATGTGAAACCACCCTCAGTGCACCCATCCGGGATTTGAACTCCGATCTCCTTGTCATCGGCATTCCAGTCTACTGTAAGAGTAACGTCCTAGACCCTGTGGCCACTGAAGCAGGTATGAAGAAATTTGAATTAGTCAATAGCCAACATTTAAAAATCAGAAAATACATGTTTATATCAAGTTACACCATTATTCAGTAAAAAATAAAGAAAGTAATGTTATAAAATAAGCCAGCCAGCCTGGGCCCATCTCTAACTTCTTAAAACTCGTATTACACGGAATACCCAAATGTTTTGATAAATGAAACGTAATTAATATATTAAATGACATATTATCAAAATAATTTTGTAAATATATACATTATGTGGTGTATTAATCACGACTTGTGAATGTGAGGAATGCCAGGTCTCCACCGTGGTTCGGATCCCACGTTAAACTGTAGGTTCTCCCTTTCATCTCACAATCACCCTACCATTACACATTAGCGTATAACCCGAACGGATAGTAAGATGCGGTGCTAATAATAATATACATTATGTAGAGAACACTTTGTTTGCCCTGTAAAGGCAGCAGGCTTACCTTGATGGAATACACTATTATATGGGGTATTTAAAAGAAGGGCTCAAATATTTGGGACCTTGTAGTACTAATTAAAATTAGTAAAAAAAAAAGTCTTAATACTGCGAACAACACATATTTGACATGTTCATGAGTTTAAATGTTTAGGAACAATTTTAACTAGCAATAACGATATTAGATTCACGATTAGAAAAAAAATACAGTCAGGAAATGCATACTATTATTGGGTTAGTAAGTTGTTGACATCTAGTCTGCTGTAAAAATCTGGCCAAAAAGTATATTTAAAAAAAAAATTAAATACTTTTAGAACAGCAGAAAATCAATCTAACGATCAAACAAACTCACAACTCGCATTAAACCTAAATATTTTGTTAATGAATCGTGTTTATATGTAGCTTCATTGTTTTAAAATTTCTGGAATGCTCATGATCATAAATGAAGTATCTAGTGTGTTCTATGTTATCAGTAAAACAACGCGAGTAGTCGATTTTTTTAAGGTATTTCCTATCAATAAATAAATGGTACAGTACATCGCACAGAATTTCTCTCTTTTTTATCTGAAAATAGAGACATTTACGAAAAACTCTTAAGATTTGTGAAACTATATATTATACACTATCGCAGAAACACTGCACAAAAACCGTACATGAAATAATATACACTCTTACAGAACATTGAGAAAAGAAGAAGAAGAAAAACAACTCTGTCCATCAAAGATTATAACAATAAATTTCACATTTTAAAAGTGCTCCATAATATATAAATATATATATACATATATATGTATATGTATATATACATATACATATATATGTATATATATACATATATATATGTATATATATATACATATATATGTATATGAATATATACAATATACATATATATGTATGTATATGTATATGAATATATACAATATACATATACATGCTTATATCTTGGAAACTATTGGTTTCATAAAAATGTATAACAAATAAAAGATTTTTTGTTTTAATATTACTAAAACTTTAAAATTATTAGTTATTTCGTAACTCAAATAGCTGTGGGGATATGATCAAAATTGGAAACTTCCACTGGTGTAAAGTACCCTTAAAGTAATTTTAATTAGAAAATTAGGGTTTCCATTTTATTTGTAAAGTTAAACAGTGCCTAGATACAAAATTTAATAAAAATCACTATATTGGATTTCGAAAAAAATCCATTTTATTTCCTTTTGCCCTTCAGCAAACTACCCTTAATTTTAGGGCTAGTTATCTAATTCCAAAAATCCCTCGGGGGAACCCTATGAAAACCCTAAATATCAAATTTTAGCCTGAGTGGCAAAATAGTTTCAGCTATAGCCCAAGAAACAGAGAGACAGAAAGACAGCATCACGAAAATCAGATTTTACTTTTCAGGGGTCATGAAACATGGAAATTTATCAAAATATCAAATTCAGCTGTGTTTTTTTTTTTTTTTTTTTTACGATCACAATACTTTTATCTCCAAAGGGTCAAGAAAAAGTAAAAATTGCCTTAACAACGTTATAGCTAGAAAAAAGTTCATTTATATTTAAATTGTACTATATACTAAACTTGTCTGACATCCGTCAATTAATCACATTAGTAGTAATATTTCATGGAAAAGATATTTTTAAATACTAGTTTTTAAAAACTCGTTGCTGTTTCAAAGATCCCTTTAGTTTTACTAAACTCGTATTATTCCAATAAATAGCTAATAGCCTACCACGTGACCCACGGAAGTAGCCACGTGTTCGATAGCATTACTCCACAGTAGACTAGACTGTTGATGGTGGGGAGATCGGGGTTCGAATCTCAGTCGGGTATACTGAAGAGTTTTTTCCCAAAATAAATTTCCACTCTATCTCCACGCAAATGTGGGTACTTTTCCTCTAAATATAGCCTTCCTAATCCTTAAAACCACTAGCGTAATTAGTACATAAGCGTATAACCCGAGCGGTTGGTAAGTAAGACGCGGTGCTAGGAAAGAAAAAAGCTAATATCACACGTATGTATACCTAGTATTAATGTAAACGTACATTACATTCTATCATAATGGCATTTTCTAAAAAAAACACGTGCATTATATATAACAAGCAACTAGTCCGTTTAAAATAGCATAATAAAACACAGGGGAACTTCTATATCATTGTCCAATGAACGATCGAACTTTGCAGAAGAGGCACGCCTGCTAATGGAGCGTCTTTTTTGTAAAGAAATTAAAACTTAATTTTATTGTATAGTTTTCTTTTAAAGTTGATGGTCTTCAGAGGAACGACAAGTGATCGAACACGACCACCGGCATTAAAAGCAACTTAACGCCCTTCTACAACAACAACGGTGACTCTGGGACGGAAGTAAGGAACATCCGCTGATTGGAATCGCATACCACACAGAAACAATGGTGGATGGACAGGTAAAGAACATCACACGTTTCTGTCAAACGCGCGCTTCACATATTCCTAACATATCCGGAACAAGGCTGTTTCCCCTTACTGTGTATTTCCTCGTACTGGTGATCACGTGGTATATGGTGTCAGTCTCGCAATAGACTGAATTGTCTGAGAGAGGGAAGCCTAGGTTCGAATCTCTTCCGTGTACACTGGTTATTTATTATATATGTGACTAAACGCTGTGGTTTTCTCTTACCCTCACGATACGAATGTAGGTGCACTTTCTCTTAAACAATCTACTCATATCTCCCCAATCGACTTAACCGTTAATAACCATAGTCAACATAATGATTAATAATAATTTATAAACATATGTTAATGTTTGAGTTTGACCTTAAAAAAATTGAATTTTGCAGTGTAGGTATTCAACATTAACTACATTTCATGGATTCCGTCATGTCAACACTAGATTATTCAAATTGTATTTATCACCGTGTGTTACTACCTGTTCAGGTTATGCGCATATAATATGATAATTACTCTAATGGTCCAGGGATAAGGAATTAAGCATTTTAGAGATAATCTACTCGCATTTTCATGGAAGGAAAGTGAGAAACAATTTAGGGAAAACCACCTTCAGTAGACCCAACCAGGATTCAAACCCAGATATTCCCGTTTTTAGCAGGCCAGTCCAACACAAGAATGCTGCCTTAGAACATTCAACCTCTGAAATGGGTATTCAAAATGTAATCGAAGATCCAAAGAAGAATATATATATGATCTTATTATGAATTAAAATTTTAGACGGATGGAATAATTTGAATTTGATAATTAAAAATTATATATTTTGATGCTTACATTTTAATACTACAAGAATTTTTGATATATTGTTTATAAAGTGACCTTGACCTATATTATCCTAGTATTTGACATAATAAGATACTATCGAGGTTAAAATAATTTCTTACAAAAGGCGAGTATCAGCATTTTCTTTGAATTGAAGTGGGTTTTTTTAATCTGCAGAAACCTGTAATTTATTTTTTCCCAAACATATGTTTGCTATAAAAATAGAAAAAACTTACCTTAAAACGGATTATCTTCCACCCTACCTTAAAAGGGGAATCTGACAAATTTATTCATTGTAAAGTAGCACCATCTGGCTTCTTAATTTTTTTTCAGAATTAATAACTTATTCGTTTTTACTATTTTTAGTTGCCAATGTGAGTACTGGTGAAAGGTTTTCTATAAAATGAAACTTATACAAAAATCTGCGAAATAGTATTGGTTAAGACTATTGAGTAATTTAGCATGTAATTTAATAACGGTAGAAATGGACACTCTTGATTAAAGGTGGGGTAAGGAACGCAAAAAAAGACTAGTATTCATGTAGTTTTTATAGCAAAACATTTTTTGGCCATAACAAATCAACTGTTACGTCAGTACAAATATAGAGTTTAATTTTCTTCACAGGATGACCCAACAATTCTTTAATATGTGTTAAGGGTGTCCTGGAATTTAACTTTTTCTCTTAATTTAAAAATTTCTCATCTAATGCCACAATTCTTATGATAAATATTCAACAACTGTTGATATCAAAATTAATAAAAAATTAACTCTATGTTTGTACTGGAGCAATATTTTATTTATTTTGGCCAAAAAAAATGTTTAGCTATAAAAACTGCAAAAACATTTACCTTTTCTACCCTACATCCCCACCTTAATAAAGGACTTTACTGAAGCCAACACCAGAAAGAATAAATCTGTTTAAGACCTTTATTTTTATAGTATCAAGTATTTCAGTATAGTTTTTATTAAAAGTTTTATTGTAGGCCTATTATGATAATATTGCAGGTTTAGGAAATTATTAAATTAACTATTCCATACACATCAATTATACATATTTACGTCACGCAACGCCGGATACTTCTGCTAGTAATCTATAAAATCGACGCTAATCTGAATATTAGGTCTAACAGTGGACTTATTAAAGGTTGTAAAAGTAAATGCTTGCGTCCATTGCTAATGTCAATTTCATAAACATTAACTAATTATTATTTTTAAATATAAATTAACAATACACTTTGTTTCTCCCAAAGGAGTTGATTGAACAGTATCAACTGCTTCTCCCAAAGGAGTTGTTGATTGAACAGTATCAACTCAGAATTGTAACAAGTTCATATTTATATTACAAGTTGGTTGCTGGAGAAAAGTCTGTATCGATACAATTCTTGATTGGATTTTAAATGAATAGTTCAGCGTCTATGAACCCTAAAATGTGTTAGTTAGGAATCATATTAATTCTGACACGTATTATTAATATCCACTAACATTATACAGTCCAACAGCCCTATACATTTTTTTTAAATAATCAATAAGGAATTGTATCCATTCCGACATTATTGAAACCTATCCCATAGTGAAAATCCTGAATTATATTCACTGAAAAAACCTAAAATCCATCAATATCACTAAAATGAATTCAGTCGATATTGATCCACAAATGGCGGACTGCCTAAACTAACCTCTGGTTGACATATGCTGGAATATTTGTTTTATAAGTGTCGAAATTGATACAATTCTAAGTCGATACATTTCATTAGTTTATTGGTTTAAATCAAAATTCTTATTTGTACAATAACAATTATAAATTGAAAGAAACATGTAATAAAAATAATTGGTACGGTGCACTACATAGACTTTCTCTTTAATCTTAAAATAGAGAAATTTATTAAAAACTCGTAAGATTTGTGAAACGAAATATGATACATTATTGCAGAAACACTCCACCAAAGAGCATAAATGTAATAATATACAGTGATACAGAAACACAGAGAAAGAAAAGATCAGTATATCTGTCCCCCAAAGAGCATATCAATCAATTTCATATTTTTAAGCACCCCATAAAAATATATATGTTTGCTTATGGCTTGGAAACTATTGATTTTATAAAATTATATTCCCGATTAAAATATTGTTCATTTTAACAATTCTACAAATTTACAATGATAAGTTATTACTTATCTCAAATAGTTTTTGATATAGCTCATGATCAAAATGGAATATTTCCACCTCTCTAAAGTGCCCTCAAAATAATTTTCGTGTGAAAACGAGAGTTATCATTTTGTTTGTAGTGTTAAACACTGTCTAGATACCAAATGTAATCAAAATCATTGAAGCGAATTTTTAGAAAATCTATTTTATAGATTGTTGCCCCTCATTAAACTACCTTTTATTCGAAGTTTGGATATCTAATTTTAAAAAAAACCTACAGGGGATCTTATGAAAACCCCAGATACCAAGTTTTAACCCAAAAAGAAAAATGGTTTCGGCTGACGGCATCGTGAAAACAACTTTTCGGTTTCACGGAGTCATGAAACGTGGACATTTATCGAGATCTCGACTTTAAATTTTTTTTTATATAATCACAATATTTCTCTCTCTGAAGGGTTAGCGAAAGTAAACACGAAATAAATACAATTTTATGTTGGTATTTTTCTTATCTTGCTCAACTCCAAAATAAATGTATTTTTCTAAAATGTTGATTCTTTTTTTCAGGCCCTGCTGCTAACTTCAATACTGGTCACCACATCCTTAGCGCAGTATTTGGAAGGATGGATTAACTCCCAAAGACTGCCATCTTTACCTCGATCATCTATTGGTTTATCATATCAAGCTAATCTTCCAAACCTCCCTTATGGTAGTGTTAAACCCCATTTCCCAATAAAATATTTTCCTACAAAATACCCTACACCTCCTTGTTTACGAAATAGATGTGTATTGCCTGGTTACAATTCACCTCCTAAGACAATCTGCTGTTCATCTATGCCTCCTTACTCAGATACACCTCCTTATCCTACAAATTTCTCACCTCAGTGTGATAGACCTCCAAATACTCAAAATACTTATTACTATCCTCCAAGCTATTTCACCCAGTCTGACATGCCTCAAGGTACTCAAAATACTTATTACTATCCTCCAAACTATCCACCTCAGTCTGACATGCCTCCAGGTAGTACAAATACATGTTACTGTTCTCCCAGCTATCCGTCCCAGTCTGACACACCATTCACGTGTAATTGTTTTCCTAATTCCACACCTCAGTCTGATACACCTATAATTAGCCCGCCTCAGAACACTACACCTCCAAACATATGTAACTGTACTGTAATTACTCCACCTCAATCTGATACCCCTCCAACTACCTGTATCTGTCCATAAAAGTGCCCCACATTAGTCTGATACACCTCCAATTAGTTTGATACACCTCCAATTACTCTAAATATTTCCCCACCTCAGTCTGATACACCTCCAAATACATGTCAATGTATTTCAAGTACTCCACCTCAGTCTGATACACCTCCAAGTACATGTCAATGTATTTCAAGTACTCAACCTCAGTCTGATACACCTCCAAATACATGTCAATGTATTTCAAGTATTCCACCTCAGTCTGATACACCTCCAAATACATGTCAATGTCTTTCAAGTACTCCACCTCAGTCTTATACACCTCCAAATACATGTCAATGTATTTCAAGTATTCCACCTCAGTCTGATACACCTCCAAATACATGTCAATGTATTTCAAGTACTCCACCTCAGTCTTATACACCTCCAAGTACTCTAAATACTTCCTCACCTCAGTCTCATACACTTCGAGGCTCTCCGTACACGTCACTGTCAGAAGTCTCCACCAGTTGGATCAGCCTCCAATACATCTAGTTACGTTTTTTAGATACACAAATCCCCCATATTAGTTCGAACCACCTCCAAATTATATAACTACATGTTCTTATAACGAACAATCAGTCTGTACTGCTTGCAAATTATCCAAATATATTTTTCTACTATTGAAATTGTCCATCTCTTACTTAACTCCAACATATTAAATTACCTATATGTCTTACCCTAGTTCCTCCCTTCCTATACTTTGTTAGGATTTTCGATTACTCATCCCCGTAATCAAAATTATTCACTTTCGTCCAACCTACTCCCTAGATTATCCTTAATCTGACTCTTATATTAAAATTCTCTACCTTAACTCATACCACCTTAAAAAATATCAGATTACATGTTTCTGATATCACCAAAGCCCACGGATCCAAGTCTTAAACTTGATTCACACGTTCGCCGAAAATAGAAAGCAGAATTTGCCTCAGTGGCGCAGCAATTTACATACTTTAGTTGACCCATGATGCATTGTAACGCTAGCTTAAAATAGCTGATCATCAAAAGATCTTATTTTCTAGTGGATATACATATATTTTATATCGTTCTCCCAATGGATTTTTTTTTCAAATTATAACTCTATGTCATGACACAATCCAAAACGTTGATACACAATGATTGGCTTATATCTCGTCACGTGACCACGTTTCTGTTCTTCTTCTGTTTTTCTGCAAACTTGTGAATCCACAGTTATCCAACTCTTAGATAATACAACTACGCAGTCCTACTCTACAAATTACCTTCCAAAAAAAATACCCACTTCCTGGAAATCTATTTGTAACTATATACCCCCAGCACATCAACAAATTTAAAATAAATATATGTATTTAAAGGGTACAGTGAAAAGGGGGGAAGTCACACTATACTAATTTTCCAAGAAGACTTTTATATATCTCAAACTCCGTAAGGAACCAAGCAAATACTTATTTAAATTAATTTAAATATGATAGAAACCTCTTTTAACCATAATCTAAAGTGCATTAGAAAGGTTTCATGATTGTCTAAAAGATGGCAGCACTAGATAAATTTGAGCTAAAATTTAACTTTCCTTGTTTTTCCCTTGTACCCTTAATTTGTTATTAAATATTTTTCTAATTAATCCAATACTACTCGAATTTTTAAAAATATTTCCCTCTAATACAGAAGTTTAGTCAGTTTGAAATCCTAACAGTTTTAAATTAGAACAACTTGTGTTACATAAGATTAGAATTCTAATGATATTACCTATTTTAAAAATATTGTGTGTTTAATGTTTTTTAACTATATACATAGCTTATAATAATTGTGTAAACTCTGTTACATAAAAATAAGTGTATGTATTAATTATAATTATAAAAATACATCAAATTGTCTAACAAATTAACCGTGGTTAATTTATTACTTAATGTCTTAATGTATCTCAAACATTTCTACTGTTGCTATATTGTGAGCTTAAATAAATATATATATTTGAATTTTGATATATTTATTCTGCCACTAACCAACCATAATCTCCTTGCCCTGTTTACCCGTGTGGTCCTTCAAGAAAGATTTTCCAGTACATTTTCTTAAGAGGCCCCCCCCCCTAAATAGTAAAACATCCTTATTGTTTGACTTTTGAAATTGTCAGAAAGGTTTTTAGCCTGTTCCCTTCTCTTATCATGAACAGAATCCTCTCTCTTTTCTACCCACATGCATGGGATAAAGCAGTGTTCTCAAAATCAGACCCTTTGCAGGGCCACTTTCAAGTTTCGAAGGAACTTAGGGGGCCACGTGAATTTTTTGCGAATAGATATCAACTTTACAAAACTATACCAATGGCTTTGCACTAGAGTGGGATATTATTTCTAATTATCGGTAAAGAGTAAAAACCAATGGTTCATCAGTTACTTTTATTTATATAACTTTGTATCACTGAAAACAATCATTTTTATGTAACAATATATTATCATTTTATCACTTACATTTTAAAAGAATCAAACATTTACCAACCAGACACTGTGAAGAAAATATTACATTTTATGACCAGAAATTTGTGACCACTTTTCTATCACTAGCTTATCTATATTTGGAATTATGTCCTTTGAACATGCTGCTTTTAAAAGTGAGCATAAATGAATGTCACTTAAACTATTCCTTCCAAGAGATTTTACTTGATTCATGTGCGTTGTCAGTAATATAGGACAATGGAGACTTGAGTGTATTTAAAATATTTTCATGTCTTTGAAACATTCACACCACCTGTTGAAATCCTTTTTGGATTCGTATACAGTATGTCGGGGGACGACATATGAACCTTTTACTTATTCCTTTTCTTGTAACAATAGGCATGTTTAATACTGCTGCACTCTTCATGAATAAACTTGCGACCTATGAAGAGGATGGCTTTGCATAGTATTACTATGTTTAAATTATATTTACTATATTACATTATACTTGAAAAAATTGCAATTTATTTTTATTTTATATTCATTTATGCGGGCCGCAAAAGATTCAGCGCCGGGCCGCAAGTTTGAGACCACTGGACTAGAACGATACAAGATTACAAATTAGCTGTCAAAGTGTCACTCTTTACAAATTTCCTTTCTTTTCCTTTTGTGTTTTTTATTTCCTCTTTAAGGTGTGATGGAAAGGGACACAAGAAAAGGCCAGCGTTTTTGATGTTTTTATGGCCAAAATAGATAAAATATTGCACCAGTACAAACATAGAGTTTAATTTTCTTCACATGGTGATATCAACAGTTGTTGAATATCTATCATGAGACCCGCCTCGGTGGCGTAGTTGGCTAACACGCTAGTCGTGTTGAGCTCGACCGCCGGGGACGGGGAGATCGAGGTTCGAATCTCGGTCGGGTGAACTGGGGGTGGTTTTTCCTAAATGGTTTTCCACTCTCCCTCCACGCAAATGCGAGTTCACTTCCTCTAACTTCAACTTTTCCATTTCCTAATCCATTAACGTAATTAGTACTTAAGCGTGTAACCCGAATGGGTAGTAAGACGCGGTGCTAAATAATATCTATCATGAGCGTAGTGGCATTAGATGACAAACTTTTTAAATTAAGAGAAAAAAAATTGTCATTAAATTCCAGAACACCCTTGACAGATATTCAAGACATTTTGAAGAAAATTAAATTCCATGTTCGTACTGGAGCAATATTTTATTTATTTTGGCCTAAAAAATGTTTAGCCATAAAAACTTAAAAACACTGGCCTATTCTCGCTTCCCCTTCCATACCAACGTAAATTGCGTTGCATGTTTCACACTCGCTCCTGACGAGTTCCGATAGAATGAAACCCGGGTCGGGAGATTGGACGGTAACGATGGATTTTCTTCAAGAGGCAGCCATTACCTCTTGGTCCAATGGCAGCAATGCAAAGCGTTAGCTATGTTCTTCTTTTCGTTGTAAAAGCCATATTGTATTCCTTTCTTTCATACATTTCCATTCACCTTTCAGGTGACCTGGTGGTCTAGGGGTAAGGTGTCAGACTTCTGTGCTGGGGGTTCGGGGTTCAATCCTCGGTCCCGGCACAGATTTATCTGATTGCCAAACCCTTCCTTCACCTCTGACAAGACGTGTATTAATCACAACTTGTGAATGTGAGGAATGCCTGGCCTCCACCGTGGTTCGGATCCCACGTTAAACTGTAGGTCCTCCATTTCACCTCACAATCACCCTACCATTGCACGTTAGCGTAAGTGCGTATAACCCGAACGGGTAGTAAAACGCGGTGATGATAATAATAATAATAATAATAATAATAATAATCATCATCATTACCTTTCCTGTACCTTATTTAAAATATAATACATTTACCTCGTAAAGCGAAGAGAGGTTTTCCTTTTAGAGATATATTATAAATTAGCTGAATCAGAAATGTAAATGAAAATGTTAGAGGTCTACAACTGCTCAAATTTTATAGCTCAGCCCGATCTTTTAGTAGATAACTGAGCTTGGCTGATTTATACGCTTTGGAATTTCAAGCTTGTTGTATACAGCTATTTCTGTGCTCTACTATGTATCTAATAATGGATTTCCCATTGTTTTTATTATTATATTTCTTTCTTTACTTATTTGGATGCTGTTCATTCAGAAAACGAGAAGTTAGAGTGAGAGGGGAGCGGGGGGGATTCAAGAAGAACCCAAACATGTGGGTAGTGCACTTGGATATGGCCAGTGGAATATTGTATAGGTAAGCAACTGAGCAAGCTGATTGTTGAATTTAACCGGGTAGAAAATATAGATAAAGAAGGTATAGAAAGATGGTAAGAGTTGGTATAAGACTAGCTTAGTATAAGACCGTCTCAAGTACACCTCATTGCAAAAGTTTAAGATGCATAAATTAAAACTTTTTTTATTTAAAATGAGGGAAAATACATAATGTATCGAGCTGTGTCAATGTCAGAATAATTAACTACACTGGAGGTAGGCAGGGAATAAATGAGATTAAAAAAAACAACTAAATGTTGACACTCCTTTCCATGAATGTTTTAAAACTCTACATAAGGAATATAAAATTGAAGTTTTTGACTATGACTTATCGCGTTATTTAAAAGTTAATATTTTAATGTTACTTTATCTGAAATTAAATTGGTTTTTTAATTTTTACCAAACAAGTTAGTTTATTTTTTAAACAAAAATTTAAATATTTAAAATATATGAGCCCTACTTTAATTTTTAAAATATTATCTTCTTAAATTATAAAATCGTGTCTTGCGGTTTTGCTACAAATTATATTAACCCTAAAGCTATATACATAGTACACGATACTAACGTCAATGTTCTCACATTTACATTCCCAGATTGGCTGGCTACATTCCTCACCTCACTCGAACAAAGGGGGAGAGTTAGGGAATGATTGACACTCAAGGACCCCCATCTAAACAGCTTTTACTCCTTCCCTAGCAGTTTACAAAATTTAAGCTCCACCCCCCGAGATATTTTTTTCTTCATAGCCTTCAACTTTGAGTTCATCGTGTGGTGAAATGGGGTCTTAATAAATAATATATGCTATAATTTTAAATAGAGCCTGTTGCAAGCAAGAAGGGGGAGATTAAAAGAAATGTCGATGTCTGTAATAAGCTAGAAATAGCCAGCCTGGGTCTATTGTTTGGCAACACCTTGCCGGGTGAAGAGCATTCTTTGCTTTCAAAAATTCCAAAGAAAGGTGAAATTCTTGAACTGACATTTGTTGTTTGTGACCATCAGTCGTCTGTATGATCAGTTTTTGATCGTTCGATCCTAGCTGTGTTCTGATGGTCACCGGGCAGAGGTGACAAGATGAAGTTTCCAGAGCCAACAGGTTTAAAGACAGGAAGTAGGTCTCAAAGCATTTCGTCGGTAGTTTTCTTCGAGTGTGGGTGTGTGTGGCACTCGGGCCGAGAGTTTTCTTGTTGGGAGGGTGTGAGTGTCACCCCGTATAGATTTGTAAATTACAGGTAATAATGGTAGACCAATATAGTTTCTGTATCTCCTGACACCTAAGAGAAGAAGTTGACCAATTTATCTCTAATCTAATATAGTAGGAAGATCCTTTTAGAAAATACAAACATATATTTAAGGTCAACACTGATAACATTTTACCATAGGTATTGATGTTTATCAAAAGTGACGGCCTCCGATTACTTGACTTGACGTGTTATTATTTGAAAGTAATTATAGTAATTTTTCTAGCTGTCAGATAAGGGTCTACTTATAAAAAATTGTATGATGGCAAGCTTTACTTTTACTGTTCCCACTATGGTGTAGCTGATAAGACAGAAGAGTCATGGTGAGGGTTATACTGGTACATTTCATGGTGAACGGAGTGTACACGCTTGGAGAGCTTATCTCGAGTCTTACCGAGTGAGTAAAGGAGTTTCAAGAATCGAACCTGCAGAGTAGAGCTAATTGAATAAAGATCAAGATGATGTGTTGAAGGGAAGTTTGACTCAACTCAATTATCAAATCCTCCACGCCGGAGAAGGTGGTAAGGGTCGCGGGTCTTGGGGGGGGGGGGAGTGGTCTAAGTTCGTTGGTATCAACCCTCGATCCTCAAGGAGGAACAGAGAGATCAGCCGCAGTAGGTGAGGGGAGAGGGGGGAAGCTACGAACTGAAACAAAGAGTACTGGGACAGAATCATTGATATACACACACGAACACCACCAAACTTTTATCGGGTCATCCCCAGGAACAACTCTATCTGGCAGTTCTAAAATATACTATATCTCCTTTCATACATTTATACGCTCGAGCAATGTGTTCTCCAGCTGTCACTTTTGATTGTATGTGTTTTTGACAGCTGTCAGAGATTCAGTGACATATTGTCATTTTTGAAGAACATTATAATTTTATAAGGAGATTAAAAAAACTAGTGATAGTTAATAATAAATTTAAAAATGATTTGTTTAACTTATTGCTTCACATCTAGTTATGCTTCACAATAAGTGGTCAAAAAATGTTATGTATCATTATTAGTTAGTTAAATAACAGTATAAAAATGTAGAAAATATATTAAAAGGCAGATATTGGATATTTATGAATGTGTTAAGAAAGGAAATTAATTTTATACTATAGAAACATAATTATTTGTAAGAAAAAAGTTAAAACATGTTAAAATGAAAAGAAACCATTTTGAATTGAAATGAATTGAAATCATTTTAGAAAAATAACCCTCATTTCACCCAACCGAGATCCAAACCTCTATCTCCCCGTCATCACCAGTCTAGTCTACTGCGAGAGTAGCGCGTTAGACCCAGCAGTCACCGAAATGGGTCAAGGATTTATTGAGGGATTTCTTGAGATAAGCGACGTACCGTCAATTTTTGTCAATGATAAAATATGTTTTAACTCAACCGTTTGATATTTTCCGTCTGTCTGTTGGTTCCGCAATACCTGCTAAATGAATGGACCAATTGTAACAACATTTGGTGGGGACATTCTTTGAACATAGACCAAATGATGTATGTTTTTATATTTTGAAATTTGTTGCAAGACTGGCGTCTTAAACCACGTAAACAATGGCTACTATCTATTAATAAAATGTACTATTGAATATTGTCTTCATTTGTTTCCTGGCTTCCTCGATTCCGGCACAGATTTATCTGAATGCCAAACCCTTCCTTCACCTCTGACAAGACGTGTATTAATCACAACTTGTGAATGTGAGGAATGCCAGGCCTCCACCGTGGTTCGGATTCCACGCTAAACTGTAGGTCCTCCATTTCATCTCACAATCACCCTACCATTACACATTAGCGTAAGTGCGTATAACCCGAACGGGTAGTAAGACGCGGTGCTAATAATAATAATGTTTCCTGGCCAACTTGATAACCAAGGAAAAAAAACACTTTAAATCTAAGGAGAAATAATAATTTTAGAATATATTCCAACTTAAAATCCAAAGATAAAAATAAAGAGTCCGTCTCATCTCCTAGATAACAATTCATTTGAGTAGGTAATACAACTCAAACCAGATGTTGCATCGTATTGCGTATTTATGTATTCTACTTTAGAAAACAGTAGAATTGAGATAAATAAAACTGTTTAAAAGTATTTAAAAAAATACAAAATGATTGAGATTTTTTTAAAAATATTTTTTGTTTGTAAATTGGTCCCAATTTCGTCGTTGTAAAGTAAGTAATGCTGAAAACGCACTTCCGGTTGAAGAGTAAGAGTGTATTTAATTTCCCGGTTAATCGGCTGTGAGATGGACTCTTTAAAACTTTAGTACCGATAGTTACATGAAGTAATGTTTAAAATTACGTAGTCAACATTTTTTTTTAATTGAGGGAGTGAGGTTTGTTGTTCACAGAACTACTAGTAAAGGGCATCTACGGTTGGACATCTATAAAAGTTACTATGTATCCATTCGCCAAAATATATGAGACAAGACAAGACCAACGTATGTTTTGTTGTCAATTTCAGCAGTAAAAACTTTCACAACAAACTAATGTTTTTTAAAAATATGTTTCTCTTTCAACAGTGTTTACATTATTGAAACACATACTTATAAATATAATTGTTTGGACTTTTATTTTTTGTCGAAGTAGCTCCCGTAGTTCATTTAAAAATTCTTTTCAAACGAAAGCTTCTAAAATGCTGCGTTCTATTTTTAAATTAATATGGCAAACCAGACGAAACAAGGACTGTTGATTACGTCATACAAACCCGTCTTCGGTTGTGTTCATGAGCTGTTTGCTAAATAAAAACTTTTTATTTTGAAACTAATAAATTATTGTTTATAGTTGTTTCATTAAGTTATAAAAATATTTATTATTTTGGAGGCCAGTTACAACAAGTTACAAGTGTGAATATAATACTTTTTAATTTATTATTTCATGTACAGTGATATATCTTGCTGCCACAATTGAAAAACAATAAACATAATAGTTTTATTAATATATTTTGTTCTTTAAACGAGTTATGAAAATACCAACTATAAAGTAATCCTTAGGAAAGTATTACGTACAAGAATAGTTTGAGAACACTTTTTATTGATAATATATTATAACCTAGTAAATAATAACTATTTCCGAATAAGTTGAAATTAGTGACGTAATAGATCATGACAAGAAGTTGGAGATGGTATCAAATACAGAAATTATGGATCTACATATTATCATATTATTAAATTGAAGAATGACACATGGACGTGGGAATCGAACCCGGGACCTTTTATTCAATACGCCAATGATCTAACCACTGAGACATCCGGAGTCGTACCGTCTTCAGGGTCATTCTTCACTTATAATTCAAGGCAGAGTCTGTTATGGACGTGCGGAAATCGTCAGCTACATATGAGTAATCAATTAAGTCACGAGCTATCAGATAACGCAGCCATCTTCGACTCGGAGGGCTTTATGCTTTCCCTAGCGATATTTAGAAGCGGCTATAGCCATAAATAACAACTATAATAGCTTGGATATTTAATCCATCATGATATGTTCATCGTACAGTTGTGATTGTACTATTGGCAGCATAAAGTCCTCCCGTGTCGAAGGTGGTTGCGTTACCTGATTAGCTCGTGATCTCAATTGATCAGTCATATATAACTGACGATTTACGCATGTCCATAACAGACTCTGCCTTGAAATATGAATGAAGAATTACCCTAAGTACGGGATGACTCCTGGACAGCTCAGTGGTTTATAACAAAGGCGTACTAAGTCTAAAGGTCCTGGGCAATAATCCAGGTGTAATTTTTCAATTTAAAAAATGAAATCACAACTTGTGAATGTGAGTAATGCCAGGCCTCCACCGTGGTTCGGATTCCACGTTAAACTGTAGGTCCTCCATTTCATCTCACAATCACCCTACCATTGCACATTAGCGTAAGTGCGTATAACCCGAACGGGTAGTAAGACGCGGTGCAAATAATAATAATCAAAAATGAAATACAGAAATGCCGAGAAAAACAAGTGAAGGAAGGAAAGTGGAAATGTATACAGCAAAGAAGAGCTAAGTAGAACATAAACAAAGACATGATTGTTTAACGAAGATAATAATTGTAGAAGGAGATATAGAAGGGAGAAATTCAAAAGGGAGACCAAGACTGGAGTACATGAATCAGTGAACAATGTTGACAAAAGAAGGTACAATGATGTACAAAATTTGGCCTAGGATAGGTAAAAGTGGAGAGTCAACAGCACGATTTGATGACCTAATCATGACGATGATAATGATGATGAGCCAATAACCTTTCTGATAGCTGTCCATCCCTCCTGCCATAAATGTCCTAGAGAATATGATTTACAAATATAATTTTTGACTTTATATCATAAACTTTTATAAGTTTTTCTTTTTGCTCTGTTGCGGCTTTGTTTAGCTCTAGCTTTGTTAACATTTGAAACGACCATCACTACCATGCTTTACAAGATAACAGGTATGGGTTATATTTTATTTATAAAAATTTGGAAAGGGTACGTCAATTGAGCCATCGTCTCGAGGTAAGCGACCAGCGAGAGTTTGACAAACACTGAACTATACTGGTACACGTGGACAGAAGGCTTCCTTCTCGTCTTATATCTGGTTTTCTGAGGAGGTCGGGGTTTGAAACCAGCTCAGTTGTGCTGGGGTAGTTTCTCCGCCCTTCCTACATGCAAATGAGGGTATATTTCTTCTGAATTATATCTTCCTCGTCACTACCCAATTAGTGTAACAGTCAACCTGTGTAGTATTGAAGTTAAGTGCTCGCCTCAGGATCAGATGTTCGTGGTTCAAAGCCAGCCGAGTTCACTGGATTTCTCTTAAGTGGTAAAAATCCGTAGCACAACTTCCTTCGGAAGTCAGTCCCATGTCAATTGTGGTATGTAAACTAACTCTGGTAGGTATGTGAAAATACCTTTCCCGGTAAAATTGGCAGGTCCTTTCGCTCTCGCTCATAGAAATTCTCGTGTGATGATGTAATCAGTCGATTCATTAAGTGCATGTTAAATACCTCAAATAAATTAAATTAACTATTGTAACAATGGAGTTGGTCCAGATGGGTAGTAAGACGCGGTGCACACAAAAATAAATTGAAGATGAAAGTTTGTGCTAAACCTGTACCTAAAATTTCTGTTTAAAAACGTATTTCTAGTCATACTAGGTGAAAATTTGTAAAAAAAAAAATATCTTTTTAGTGACAGCATTTAATGTGGAAGTAACCATGTCGTAATTACAGACGTTCAATTTTTCGCGATGTACCATCAACCGGGAGACACAGTTCAATTTTCATAGACGTGGACTTAGGTAATAGCTAGAAAAGTTACTAGATATACTTTCACGTATTAATACGTCAAACAATGTCATGTGATCTGAAACTGTCGCTTTCTATAGATATTATCAATAGCTATAAAAAACACTAATAATATAGTAACATGGCCGCAAAAAAAATATGTCTGTATTGTCTAAAATACTCTTTCTATCACAGAGTCACAGAGTTAAACGCATATATAATAATTACTACAATTGGGTAGGGATGTCAAAGGAAGAATTTTAGAGTTGATCTACCCGCATTTTCATGGAAGGAGAGTGGGAAACCATTTAGGAAAAATCACCCTCAGTAGACCCGACCGGAATTGTAAAACCCGATCTCCCCGTCATCAACAGGCCAATATAACACGAGAGTAACGCCTTAGACCATTCTGCCACAGAAGCGGGTTTATAAATATTCTTCCTGTGATGATGAGAGAAGGAAATATCCTCACTCCATTATTTCAAGCAGGTACGTGCTTCTAGTTCCAGTAAACGACACGTTGTTGGCTTAATTATTGAAACTCTAACAGGAAAACCATTTGAAGCACGAGGTGACTACTTTGAAGTATTGTCTTATGGAAAATAATTTTATAGGCATTGTGCTGAAATATCGAGTCCAAAAATTCAATAAAAACATTAAAATATTTTGCGTCCAAACATATATAAACTCTTTAGACTACATGATTCACACCAAAAATATTTTATTGCGATCAAATAAATCAGAATGAATAGTTATTTCTTATCTTGTAATTGGTGTTAAAAGTTAGAGATTAAATTTATACAAGGTAAGTTTTATATTCATGCATAGCTCATAGCTAATATCGAATAGTGCATAGCACACAATACGCAAGAAGTTGGAAAACATTATTTTAAATGATTGTGTTTTAAAGCGGTGATTAAGGATTAGTTAATAGTTTACGTGGACAATGCGTTAAGTTGAGTTGACTATAACCCCTATCAGAGAGTTAATGTTTCTGGCACTTACCCAGGGACTCCAGAACAAAGGGGTTTGGGGGGGGGGGGCTCAGTCCATTCTGTTTATATTTGGAGGGGGGGGGGTTGGACTATATTAAGCCTTCCCATTAGTTTTCACGTGTATTCGGAAAGCACTTATGAAATTATTTTAAAATATTGTTTTACTAACAAATTTAGATCATACCATGCTCATTGTTGGCAATTAAAATAATGTCAAGTAGTTTAATGCAACAACAAAAATAAAAATACCTACCAAAAATAAAATATGTCACTACCAGCGTGGTAATTTTAAGTAATACTTAAATATTTATAAATCATGTTATATAGTTATAAATTGAAAAGGGTCAGAAGTGGGGCCCCGTTTATTTTGAAAGATTTTACAAAGCTTTACACTATAATCTGCAAACCAGAGAGGTGAACTATACTCTACTTCTCTTACGTTGAGAAGAACACGCTGAGATAATCCTTAAGCTCTCAGGGTATGCAGGTTTATGTCACTGGATAAGAATTGTCACTATTGTGTGCATGGGTGCTATTACTTCAATAACTTCAATAAAATATGGCAAAAATTAGCAACACTGAATGGTTGAATTTGGCAGAAATGATATAGCATTCTCTTTCCTCTTCATTAATTTTAAATGAAGAATGAATGTGAGGTTGATTATCATGTAGGTCCTAATATTATTTGCCTCAAATATACGAATAGTACTGATTTGTTTTACTTTTTATTCAAAGGTGTTTTAGAACATAATAATATGTTTACATTGTCCATTTACATTATGTATACATACAAAATTGTTAGTAAACTATTTCAAAACTATAAAAAGGTGTGCGGATTATAGAATATTACCGTTTCCCAATCTCTTTATTTTGACCAAAATCCAATAAGTGGTCAAGTAATTTTGGATCAATTCTAAGGGTGATGACAAGAAATCTTGGAAGAGGTTGCTTTGCACACCATTGATAATTGGCTTATGAAGCCAACGGTGGAAATGAATATAGTTTCCTTAAATCTGTCAAACAAACTTTCTTACTGTGTTTTATAGATTTTCCTTCAAATAAATAGCTATATAACAATGTCTTCCTCTCAAGTGTTTGATAATATCCACTTACAGTATCTTTAAAGTTGTGTAAATAGCCTTTAGCCTGAGCTGGCAATAAGATCCGTGGCACACTTAATGTAGGAAGTAGTTATTTGGCTGTGTGTGGAAGATCAAACTCACCCCTAATTACGATTAAAAACAAACTCCAGATATCTGAACATCACTTCAAATATCTGATCCATACAATTAATAACTAAATTTTCCTTCTAGATGCCCACTCTTAATAGGTTTTAGGGAATTTTAATTTGAAAAAATCGAAGCGATAACAACTCTAGATAGTTCTTAAAGTAATCAAATTTTCAAAAATTTGCCAGTAGAGGCCCACTCTAAATATCCTCTAGAGGAATCTAATTTTCAAATTGCCTGTAAGAGTTCACAGCAAATAACTTCAGGGGAATTTAGTCTTCAAAAATAAATTTGGCAAAAAAAAAATCATATACAAATAGAGTTTATACTCTAGAGGAATCCAATTTTCAAAAACTTGCAAAGGGATGACCACATCAAATAGTTTTTAGAGGACTATAATTTTCAAAAATGTCCAGGTGAGAACTAGGTTAGTAACATTTCTAGGAAAGCGCATTCAAGGCCTATTTTTTCTTTTTAAATTGTCTTACTCCCCACCGCCTCTATAGAGTTCTACGAACACTGGAGAATATATTTACCAATAAAATAAAAAGAGAGTATAACTTTTAATAATTGTTAACAGTGAAAAAATATTTTATTTTATGATCCATCCTCTTTATCGTGTTCTTACTATACATTACGAGAAAGAAAATCATAAAATGTACTACCCATTAAAATTAATCACTTTCAAATAGCTTAAGGCGATTGGCCCTTTTCATTTGGCGTGGAAATGCAGAGCCATGGGAACAAATGGTTATCTTCAAGAATATTTATTGTTTTGCAATTTTCTTTCGTTTGTTCAAGAATAGAAGCATGTTAATTAAGTTATACTTTTTTTATACACGCCTGCTCTGTAATTTTAACAGTGATCAAATATCGAAAAAATTGACATTTTTCAATAGAAATCTGCCAGCTTCATAAAAAATATATACATAACAATTAATAAACATTGATACATTATCTTAGAAGGGGTGTTGAGAATATTAACATAAAAATTTCACTCGTTCTCGAGAAAACTGATGTTTCCTAACGTATGATTTTTCCGCAAGACCTGTCTGGTAGCTAGCGCCATCTACGGTTTCCGTGATCCTCCTGTTCTTGTTGGCACGGAAGGATACTTTGGTCGGTTATGAAGCCACGCCATGCCTTTCACCCTCCCGCCCACCATCCCACAAAATAGGTTTTAGACTTGCACTCCACAGGGCCAAGGGCCTTAAATAGTTATACAGGGTTTTAAATCTTAACATGGAGGGACCCTCAGACCAATCTCCATTAGTTGAGTCCCCTCTCCCCCTTCCAAAGATCTCCTGGAGCCCTATCTTACAGTTTTAAAAATTACTGGATTTACTTTCTTGTATTCATATGCAAAATATGATTTTTTTAACCAGGCATGGTGATTAAAACATTGCATAATTTATCATTAAAATATTATTAAAATAGGTTTTCTGAATATAAAAAATAATTAACAAACATGTATTTAAATTTAAAAATATTCTTGTAAGGTCAAGTAGTATTAGGATTGATAAGTTAACCCAAGACTTTAAGAGCTTTTGGCATAAAACATTTAGTTTGTGTCCAGTGTAAACATTAGTTGTTTAATCAGTATTTAAAGTTTGAATACCTAATGAAAGCACTCACAGGTGTTGACACGAAATAGTGAAGGGTGGCTTAGGGGAGAGAGGGATCCTGTAAAAAATATTTACATTCTAATCTCCGTGCCAGTTACTAAATTATATTTGATTTAAAATATACAATGTTGTCCTCCTAACATGTTCTTATTGTACTGTACATTATGGCCAAGAAAGCCATTGATAAAAAAAAATACCTGCTTATATATTGAACAGGTAGTAAGACTCAGTGATAAAAAAAAGATAATAGTATAGCATATAAAGAATAATCACTTTAATATTTTCAAACAGCTTCTAGGGTTTAATATTTGGCTGAGCTGAGCACCCCAATTCCCCCTACGTTTTCAAAGAAATTCCGAGCCCCCACCTAAGAACAAAAAATAATGTAAGTGAAGCGAAATAATATAAATTATAGCAGAAAAATATTGGAATAAAGAGTTTCAAAGTTTACCAAAGAACCAAAAGGGGGTAGGGGGGGACACTTAAAAAAAAGTGAAAAAGTAGCACCCTGGTTCACTAAGTTGTGTCACTAGAAGTGGTTTATTTTAATTGTTACGTGGCCAGAAGTTCTGCGCTGGGTTTTGTATTCGTTTACTTAATTAGGTTTTTTTTTTGCCTGCCTTTACAAAATTGTATAGCTAACCAGTAAATGTTTTTTTTTTATTGTAGCAAACAAATAATCTTGTCTAGGGGGCGTTCAAGTATTATACGTAAGAACCCTTGGGGGGTGGAGGAGGATTCAAGCTTCACTTATTTTTTACTGACAGGGGGGAAGGAGGGGTCAGACCAATGCTTACGTAAGACAGAGAGAGATATACAAGAATTTAATTACCTGTTTAATACCATAGATTTAAACTCATTGTTCAACAAAGTTTATTCTGAATTATTTCACATCATTATTTACATCTCTATGTTAATAACTGCCAGCAATTTATAAATTGCATGAACAATGTTTTTTTTCCTGTGAACAGATAACAAAAACAGTCGACAAATATTACGTAAGCGAGAGAGGGGGGTTCGGAAAATACTATGTAAGCAAGAGAGGAGTGTCAAGTGCTAGCTTTTGTTTGCTTACAATGGGGGCAGGTTGTCCAAAATTGCCAAAAATGTGATTAAGTAATAACTGAATACCCCCTAATCTGTATCAGTAAATTCAAATCAATGAGTGTATTGTTTATAAACTTTAAAATAAGTACGTAACTCTAAGTACAATAGAATACGTATTATTCTAAGGTTCTGATATTGGATAGGAATGTTGGAAAGTCTAGCCAGGAAGGCTTGGGTTACGTTACCATTCTCATCGTGTCCTGATCTGGTAACGAATTCTATAACACATTTTTGTTAGTTTTGATTTTTCATTAATAAATAGGCCTACTTTTTATTTTGATATCCAAAACGACGTGCTAGAGCAGTCGCTCTTCTTACAGACCGTCGCTTACTTGACAAACAAATTAATAATCCCAGGCATAAGTAAGGTTCATATTTTAAGTAGGTACTCAATAAAACATAATGTGTATACTTTCATCCATTACCGGTAGCCTAATATCATTACTAACAAAAGTAATCATCATCCCATCCGCTTTGGTGGCCGCATGGCCTAAGGCGTTTCTATTGGAGTAGACTAGACGGCCGATGACGGGGAGATCGAGGTTCGAATCTCGGTCGGGTGTACTGATGGTTGGTTTTTCCAAAATTGTTTTTCACTCTCTCTCAAAGCAAATGCGTAGTTAGTACATAAATGTACAACCTGAATGGGTATTGAAAAGCAGTGCTAGAAATAATTAATTATCATCATTTGAGCTTGGAGTATTTAGTAGATATTACACTAAACACCCGACCGTATAAACAAGAATGCTAACTTATATCTTGTTAGCCATGATTAATAAACTTCAATTTTCATGTTATTTGCAACTGTCATTTTTGGTAGATATGATCGTTTCCTCTAAAATAACACTAATAATAGAATAAAATGTTACCATTGTTAAAATAAAAGTAATATGCTTTTATTTTCTGAAAGGATTTTCCTATCAAAATTGGACTGTAAACAGTCATGTTTAGTAAACTATTAACTGAAATCAACGGGAACTAGAGTTTTCACACTCATTGGAAATGGTATGTGAGAAAAGTTTCAAAAGGTTCATCAATAAAACCCTAACAGAATATATTCGCAAAGCAAGAAAGTACATTGAAAAGTATTGTGAATAAATATTTACATTTCAAACCCCATCTTTTCCTCCCCCTCTTAACCTCATTTACAAAATATATGGTAAAATCTTCATTGATTCATGAAGAAAACAAAGTTTAAATTAAAGTACTAAACAAGAACATCGATTGAAGATGAAAATGTCTTAGGTTTACAAACGTGAAGTTTCCTGTAAACTTTTTTTTTTCTAAATCACATCTCAATCAGAACAAACAGGAATATCAACCAAAATTATAATTGGTTTCTGACAATGCTTTGTTTTGTTTATAGTTACATGACCTCTTAAAAAAAGAAAGGTTGAAATTTCTCACATTTAATTGAAAATACGCGTGAGGAATAGCTCTTCTTGGACGTGTTTTAGTTATAACTATAAATAACCAAACACAATGGCGATTGTGCTAGTTGTAAAATATTGTTTGGTTTAAAGTCAACCTGTTTTAAGATGTCTTCCTGATGGTAGTCTTATGCAGTGGTATTTTTTATATTGAGTGTTTTTTTGTGTGTGCATTTAAACCGCCTATCATTACCCACCCGAGCTAGCTCTATAAACCCTGAATTTTATAGGAAGCCAACTTTATATTACCAACATTGATTAAAAGTTACTAAAATTTGGCAATCTAGAAATATATCTTATTTGATTTATTAATTATAAAGGAAATCTAAAATTTATAAAAAGCCTCCAATAACACTTCCTTATGAATGAGTGGAGGGTTTATATTTACACTACTAATTAAACTGGATAAGAATGTAAATACAAGTATTGTAATTTTTTTCCTCCATTGTGAAAACATGAGTTTCCAGTTTTCATATAATTGACTTCCTATTAAAATCAAACTGTAGCTATTATCTTGGGATAGGGAGGGAGGGGTAAGATATAATTGAAAGAAAATAAACTCCATTTTTGCGGAAGCAAAATGGTAAACCATTTGACAGCTCGTCTTAACCCACGGGTAACACCTTAATAACGACGTTGCCTACATGGGTTCAATCTTCAGTCACGGCACAGATTTATCTGATTGCCAAACCCTTCCTTCACCTCTGACAAGACGTGTATTAATCACAACTTGTGAATGTGTGGAATGCCAGCCCTACACCGTGGTTCGGATTCCACGTTAAACTGTAGGTCCTCCATTTCATCTCACAATCACCCTTATATTTACACATTAGCATAGTGCGCATAACCTGAACGGGTAGTAAGACGCGGTGATAATAATAATAATAATAATAATAATAATAGTAGTAATAAGTTTAACGTAGTTTTTTTTAGATAAGTGTGCTTCAAAACACGTAAAAATAATAGCAACACAAAGCTCGCCTCTTTCAATGTATTGAAAAACACCTGTGTTTACCAAACTTTTAGTTTTCCAATTACCTCTCACAGCACGTACATTCATTCTTGGTTCAAACGTACACTATATTTGTTTATCATGACATATTTTAATACATTTGGAATGGATTTACTAAATTTTATTACTTACAATATTCAAAGAAAACAAGCTGACGCGATCTAAGCTATTGTTCGAAGAAAGACAAAACATAACCTTCGTATGATTCACATTCATAGTTTAAAAAAAATTGGGTATTTTGGGGGGGAAATAAAACTTAATTTTATTGGATATTTCTCTTGTTTTTTTTTAAAAAGTGGGTGGTTTGTCTTTAGTTTGACCACAGTGTATTGTTTGAACACGCTCCACACACGTAAGAATAACCTACGTCTTTGTATAAAGAGCGACGCGCATCTGAGGATTCACTGCAGATTAACAAACATCTTGTGTGACAGGACACCAAGCAGCCACGCGAACCGCATCCACAATGGTCAACAGACAGGTAAATAATCGTCTTGAATCTCAGTTAAAATCACGTGACACACTTCTTGTAGCTCAGCGTTTCCCTAAACCGTGGTGCGCGCGTAGCCCCAAAGGTACGCGACGTCCAACTAAAGACTAATTATTATTTTGATAAACAATCTATCGCAAATATTGACGTGACAACATGGACATTCATAAAGCTTTCCTTCCCTCTTTCGTGTTTTTGTTTAGCTTACCACTGAAGCGGTTTTTTTATATACAGTACTGTGTCTTACTACCCGTTAGGGCTATACGCGTATGTTCTTATGTGTTAGGGATTGTTAAGGTATAGTTTAGAAGAGGTGTACCCGCATTTGCACGGATATAAAGTGTAAAGCAATTTAGGATAAAACATCCTCAGTACACGCAACCAGGATTCGAACCCCGATCTCCCCATTATCAGCAGTCCAGTGTATTGCATGCGTGACGCCTTAGACAATTCGACCACGTAAGCTAATCCTTAAGCCTTATTATTATTATGATTATTATTACAATTACAATTCCGTTTAAACATTTGATATATTTTATTTTTTTAAGCGTTCAGTACAAGGTTTGGGGGGGACTTAGTCTCATAGTCTACTCTGACGTTACACCCATGCTAAATTCATCCTTCCTCATTTCTACTCTCTTATAGTGAATATCTGAACATCCCGTATAGAAAACAAGAATCTAAAAACAACACACCCGCCTCGTTGGCGTAGTTAGCTAACGCGCTTGTTTCGTGTTGGGCTAGACCACCGAGAATGGGGAGATCGAGTTTCAAATCCCGGTCGGGTGAACTGGAGTGGTTTTTACTTAACGGTTATCCACTATACCTCCACGCAAATGAGGGCTCACTTTCTTTATATTCAACCTTCCTAATTCCTAACCCATTATCGTAATTAGTACTTAAGCGTATAGCCCTGACGGGTAGTAAGACGTGGTGCTAGGTAAAAAAACAACACATCTTCATGCTTAGTGTAGTTGGTCCTTAATTTCCTGAATTTTTTCAAACTAGTTCTGAAATATATTTTTTTTTTACCTAAACACTAATATTATTATTTGCAGGTCTTGCTGCTAACTTCAGTACTGATCACCGCATGCTTCTCACAGCCATCTTACCAATGGACCAACTTTCAATGGCTATCATCTTTACCTAGATCATCTATGGGTTTATCATCTTTGTCGGGTTTCCCCAGTTTTCCTTACTGGGGTGTTGACAATATGTTTCCATCTACGTACTTATCTTCTGCATTTTATATTCCTCCTTGCTTGAAAGAGAAACGTAGATTACCTACTTCTTTCTATCCGAACGTTTACATTAATCCTAGACCCACTCTTTTACCTTCTAAATCGGTATATTCCTCTCAAATATCTCCTCAAATACGCATAAATTCCTTTAAGTTTAGCACACCTCCAATTTTAGATATAAAACCTCAGTATGTACCTCCTTACAATTACATGGATCAAACTTGCCCCTATAAATCTTATCCGTGTCCTAGCTTCCCACCTCAATTTGAGATCCCTCCCAATTTCCCACGTGATACACCCCATAGCCTTCCAAATACGTGTCCATGCTATCCAAATATTCCCCTTGAGTCTGACACTTCTTCATATCATTCGTCCACGATTTGCTTCCACCTAAATTCCCCATTCCAGTCCAACACACTTCCAAGAACTGGGTGCCGTTGTTCAAATTACCCACTTATGTGTGACAGGCCAATGAGTTATCCAAGTACATATCGCAAATGTTTACA